>OZ010593.1:96097928-96185428 GCA_963932145.1 Acanthosepion lycidas | reverse complement strand
TGAAGAAATCTTGCACATGATGTAATTTACAGTTAGGATTTAAATATAGTAGTACACTCACAGCTATTGTGATATGGAGTGGCGAGGAAAAATTATAATTGCATAACTTACGTTTCATGGGTACCATAGAAGAAAATAGGGAATTTCCCTTTTGGAGGTCGAACTCCTCCATCAGGTACTTCATCAATCTGTGAAAAAGAAAGAAACAATGTTACTTTCTAAATTGAGAAGCATTTAAAAATGACAAAAAGGTTTCTGTATTAATATTAGAATAATTATAAAATCACTATTTATTAATATCAGATAAACATATTAGTAATAAATTTTTTTTTTTTCCAATTCTTATTTTATCCTTGTTTATACAGTTTTGTCAGACAGGTCTTATTTTCATCAGAAATGCGACTTATTTTTAACAGGATAAAAAAAAAGAGACAAGATATTTAAAAAATAATTAAATACAGAAGATAATATGTGGGCAGCTTTTATGAATAAAACATAGAAATAAAATGACTCAAGAAAGAAACTGCTTTAATATATATATATATATATATATATATACACACACATAGAGAGATAAGAGAAGTTCAAATTTAAGATGAAATATGAAATACAGGTTTAGTTATAGGATGATTGGAAACATAGAAATTCTCTGAAGAGCATAACATATGGAAACTGGATCTGTACATAAAAATATATAGCAAGAGTAGATATGATAGTTGTGTTAATGCAAAAAATATAAAAAGGGCTTTAGAGATTTATTTTCTTTTAAAACACAGTTTTTCATAAAGTTTATATCCTCTTCCAAAGTTCTATTCTTTATACATATCCACTTTTTTTAATTCACTAATTTGACAATCCTCCAACATATTTTGTATATTTAACTTTGTTTTTGTATATCTGGTACATCACCAAAATATCAACACTATTTTCTTCATAAACAGTACTGTCAAAAGTTCTCTCCCTTATGTTATAACAGATCAGCAAATCAAAACTTCCTTTGCTCATGAACTAAAGAAACCATCAATACACTTTATGAGCCTTTTTTTTCTTTTAATTCTTATTCTGTAACTGGGTGAAATTTTTTCTGGCTTTTCTCATTTAAACATTTCAGTCTGCAAAATCGTTTTAGTTTAAGCATGCTGTATTTAAAATGGAAGGTTCATAATATTTAAGTCAAAGTAGAGTCTAAACAACATCCAAAAAAAATAAAAAATAAAAAAATAAAAAATAAAATAAAATAAATAAAAAAATTGCCAAATACAAAGATTTCCCAATTGATGATATATTTTGTATCCAGCATCATTCCTTTCTGCTTTGAAAAGTAACACTCATGTTATAAACTATCAAACTATCCACAATTTTAGAATTCCTGATTAGAGTGTAAAAAAATGTACAGAATAATCATATAGATAAAAAAAAAAAAAAAAAAAAAATGTAATATGTTCATATTTCTTATAAAATTAGAAAAGTTACTTTTAACTTTAGATATTTGTACATCTTATTGGTATTCACCAATAAGATGTACAAATATCTAACAGAAATATATTGGGTTTTAATCAGTTTTCAAAAGTTAGTGGTCTTTGAATTAAATTCTTTACCCATTAATTGGAAACTTCAAAAACAACAAACTTGAAGGTTTATATTAAAATAGTGTTGGGGGGAGGGAGAAAAAAAAGGGAGCAAATATTGCATAAAATGAGATGGTAGAATTTTATTCTCCTAAGTGATTTATGATAAAAATTAATCATGGTCGCTCAAGAATTGAGCTCTATAAGTATTATTGATTTTACAAATGAGTGTCAACACTTGAAACCATATACAAACATCCAACAGATTCTAACTATTCAGCATAGACACAAGCATTTGCAAGACTGAAAGTGTGGAAAATTAACAAGTTAGAATATTATCTAGTAAGGCAATTAAGATGAGGATTCAGAAACCAATAGAAGAATCCCATCTAAAGATCAATGTCTAACATTCACATTTTGAGACAACAGAATGATTTTAACACAACTGGAGATTTAACAGATAACTGTTAACTTATAATTTCAATCTTAATGTACAATTTTCATTTAAATCTTTCTACACTTTAAAATAAATTTTTAAATACAACTTTGGTATCATCGCTCCTTCAAAAAAAATATTAGGACATTGAAAAGGAAAAAAAGTGTCATATTTAATAGTGATTACAAATAAGACTACTTCTGTTGCTTTTAACTTTGTAAATCTTACATGTCAGAGTACATAACTTATATAGATTAAAATATTTTTATAATCTTGTAAGTTTTGTACAATTAACAGTAAATGTGATGCACTTACTGAATATTAATAATAATAAATATATAATAGTTACTGAGTATTAAAGTAATAATAATATAATAATTACTGAGTATTAAAGCAGTTGTGCATACAACTAAATGACAATTTAATTTTTACCAAAGATACTTTCTACACTATATCAAATTATATTATGCAAATCAAGGTTTTCTTATTAAAATTGGTATTAATCACAATTAGAATTTTCAGGATATATTTAATGAATATATCATGCAAACTTAAGCTTATAATCTGTTTTATTAAAAATATTTACAATTAACTATTTGGTGATATAAGGTTATACAACTCTTGGTTCATTAATCATATTGTAACTAAATGCATATCACAATATAGTTATTGCTATTTATTTCTTTAATTTCAGATATATGAAGTCTTTCAAAAATCGTTCAAAAGAGAAAGCAAGATACTGTAAAGTTAC
Source organism: Acanthosepion lycidas (assembly GCA_963932145.1). Taxonomy (NCBI): domain Eukaryota; kingdom Metazoa; phylum Mollusca; class Cephalopoda; order Sepiida; family Sepiidae; genus Acanthosepion; species Acanthosepion lycidas. The sequence continues at coordinate 96,182,673 of OZ010593.1, read as the reverse complement.
AGAGTGATAGAAACACAATGTTGTATCTTGCAAAAAATTAGAAAGAATATCAAAAACAAAAAAGACTGAAAACATTGTCAATATCTGAACAAATATTATTAAAAAATGTTATAAAGATTTGAGAAAAATTAAAAGGTTAATAAGCAAGAATATATTTGAAGATGCTGTTACAAATGCAAGAAGAAACAATGTAAAATATTACGAACATTGGCCAAAGAGATGAAAGAAATCAAACTGAGCTTTATGTGATGGTTGTAGTTATTTTGGATGGAACTGAGGGCTGGGCCCAAAGTGATGTCCTTTAGGGAAATAATCAACCAGAACAACTTAAAAGGCAACATTGCAGAGTAGGGTTTTGGACTTACATTCTACAAGTAAAATTTTGTCAGTAACTTCCTTCAAGGTGGATAATGATTTAAGAGCATTAAGTTTTTCAACAAGGTTTTTTTTTTTTTTTTGAGTTGTAGAGGCTACAGCCATGAAGCTTTAATCTTAAGAGTTATGCAAATCAGCACTACTTCACATTCTGTAAAGTTGATTATTGTATTGTAAAAAAAAAAAAAAAAAAAAAAATTCATTGAAAGATTTTTATTAAGACAATAGTGCTTTATTTTACGATTCAGAGTAGATTTTCACTAAACCGCATTTCTATTTGGCACAATCAAATCAATGATTTAAATTCTCCAAGAAGTCCTGCTTTTAATTAATATAAATATGAACAGGCTAAAATTTTAATTTCTTGAAATTTCAAATTATGTGGATGTAAAGAAGAAAAAAAAAAAAAAAAAAAAAAAATTTGTTTTGTCTTTCCCCTTGATAAAAAATATTTTAATGATAAAACTGTTTTTATCAAGTTTGGGATCTTCTTTCATCATGATATGCTCTTTAGAAAATTTTTTTGCAGATACCCCACATATATGGGAATGGAAAACAACATTCAAACAAAGGTTCCTGAGAAGCAAGTAATATTAAATTCAAAACAGTAGGAAAGTTAAGAATCAAGGATTGAAATGATAAAAATTTTAGAATTTCAAATAGTGCACATCAACACATAAAATAATGAATTTATTTTGTGTTAATTAAATATTTCTAGGAGCTATATTTCTTGGATATATTTATAATTAAACTTTGCATGACAAAAACTGATACCACCAATACTTTTAATAAAAATATAAATTCATTCAACATATTGCTCATATAAATATTTTTTGAAGATTTTACAAATGTCAATTTGCTGATATTAGCTTTATTATTAAAACAAAAAAAAAAAAAAAAAAAAAAAAAAATTGACAGTGTAGAGATTAAATAATAGAAAGAAAAAAAAAGTGCAAAAAAAAAAAAGTGCAAAAAAAAAAAAAAAAAAAAAAAAAAAACCCATTTGATTCCATTTCTTTAAAAGTACTCCAAATACTAATAAGACAAATTCTAGTCATTAAGCGTTTTCTCAAATTCCATAAAAAAGAGTTGAATTGTGTGTGAGGACGCACGAAAATATATAAATGTACATTATCTGTATTATTACAAATTTTCTGTCTCCATTTCTTTTCAAACTAAATCTAACTTGTTTAATACCAGTGTTAGTTCTATCTGCTTCATAATGCTCAACAATACAAGTATTGTTTTAAGGTAGATTTTTGCCAAGTTAGTTCAACCACTTTGTAAAAACATTTGATTTTCCCCTCTCCAAAGACTAAGTATATTTCATCAGCTAGTAAAGATATGGTACTTGTCTTTTAATATAAGAAAAGCAGACTAGTGAAAAACTACCTTCAAAAGGGCAAGACAGTAAATAGAGGATATAATTTTACTTTTTGAAGCAGTTGCATGGGGAATATCAAGGCCAAATGTTCAGTAAACTCAAAGCATGTGTTGCAATATTATCACAACAGTGTGCATTTTCTCACACCTTGATGTGAGCAATGTTACATTTCATTATAAAGACTGTATTTGTTGACCAGTCATTGTAATTCTATTTCCATACAATTCAGCTTCCATTGTTGCCAAATAGGAAATATGACTGATTAATCAATATGCAAAGTAATCAAGCAAAATATATACCAACTTTAAAAACATTTCTGCAACTTTTCAACTTATGTTGTTGGATTGTCTATTTTTAGTTTATCAATTTCCAAACTGGGATAATTTTCAATATTTTTTTTAAGTTTAGTTTTCTTTTATAATAATCAAACACCCCTTCTCCAAGCTTCAGAGCTGTCACATACACAATAAAACAACTTATAGTGAATAGCACTAGGACAGTCCTGGGTAAACTGGGGCATATGGTAAGCCTATTTATTTTTTTTTAATCAAATTGCTGTTGTCCAGACATCAATGGAATATTTCAATAAGTCAAAGAGATTTGATAAGTAAATAGATCTCACCTACCCAGCACCAGGTGTTGACTTCTATTTCAGAGCTTCAATAATCAAACAGTTACTTTCAGTTATATACTATTTAGTTTTGTATAATTTGCAGTTGACCGAAGTCATTTATAGTTTTTACAAAGCATTTCAAACTTTTATATAAAATTAAATACTTGCCTTTTAAAGTTAACTTTTGTAATAAATTATCTGAAATTTCTAAGTCAGAAATGTTTTACAGTTTATTTTCTTTAAATCATAAAAGATCCTTGTATTAATATCGATTTGTAAAAATGCCTGCAACTATGAGTCATTATACAAGTATTTCTCCAAATATTTCTTAAATAAAACCAAGTTCCTTCATGCAAACTTTGTTTACAGCTTTTATAAAAAAAAAAAAAAAAGGAAAAATTAAAGCATTTTATGCACCAAAGAACTAAAAAAAATGTTTATACACCTTAAAAGCTTGTTTACTCAAATATGTACTATTAATATTTCAATGGTGATCTTTTTTTAATCAATGTCATTTTGTTCTGTGTTCATTATACCCTATAATGACAATACCATAATTTGTATGTATGAATGTCATTTGAGATCAAATAGCCATGATGTGCTGAATTGAAGGATTACCTTAAAAAAAAGAAAAAAAAAAAAAAAGAAAGGAGTCTTATGACGTTGTAGTACAGTCAGCATTAGAGGCCACATCATCACATACCTTCACTTTGCAGAGATCATAGGTCTAGTTGGCAAGGAGGAAACCTGAATGATAAGCCTAAATGAAACATCCCCCAGAATAGAATTAATTTCAAGAGAAGAACAAACAATGGCAACTGTCACAAAGACAAGAACATCTGCCTGAAATCAAATATCAGACTGTGGTGTACATTGGCCTTCTCAATCTTCTTGTGTGCCTGAAAATCTTAGACATTAACAGAAGAACAGTAGAGAATGCAAGCATTAAAAAATAAGTTACAGAACCATCCCAGACATCTACATAGACTGCCTCTCAAATGACAGTGAGAGACATCATCAGATAAGAAACAGGTCCATTGGAAAACCTCATAACCATCGTCAAGAAGAGAAAGTTGAAATGGCGTGAACATGTCATAAAAGCCAACAATCATTCCACTGTCATCCCACAAAGTACCACCTTGAGCAAAGGAAGAAGAGTCAGATAAAGGAAAAACAAATATGGTCTGATAGCATTAATGAGTGGACTGAAAGATCATTCACAAGGGCCTCAGACATTGGCACACAACAGAGACGTATGTTAGGAGCTGGTCAAGTGCTCACTTGTGCAGCAGCTCTATAACCACACCTGATCACAAGACTTGATGATAAAAAAAAGATGTTAAATTCATTACAAAGTTGTGCCTGGTGCATAAAAGTTTTCAAAATTATATTTTATTGTATAAAGTATTTAAAATACATAAAAAAATTGAAAAATTAAAGTTATTAAATTTGAAAATTACAAGAGAACTTGATTTTATTTTTAAATATAATAAATCTTAAAATATTAATAGTTTTTCTAACATTTTCTGATACTGTCACACATGAATCACATGACATCTGCATAAAGTTTAATTAATCAACATTTTCTATATAAATAGAATCTAATTCAACCCTTGTCATTCAATTGTGCTGTTTATAGCAACTATCAATAATGTAATAAAAACAACATAGCTTGTTTGGACTTGCTACTTTCAAGATATGGGTTAAATAGCAGAGCAGATTAAGTTCTGCTGCCTTGAGTGGCAGCCAGTCTATAAGGAAAATTCAAATTACCACTGCCTTGTCTACCTGATAAATTGAATTCATTTTTGGCCAGCAGACAACCTAGAAAGAAAAGTGATTACAATCCAAGGTAGATGAAACTTTAGCTTTGAATGGCAATCCATCATCTGAAAGAGTAAACCTCTACTATAGGAGGAGTATGCAATACATTAGTATCAACAATCAAAATGCAAGGATAACAAAAATACTTGTGTTCACCCAGGTAAAAGTCTGGCATTTTTTTTTCATTTGCTTTCTTTTAAATTCAAAAAAGTTAGTCTTCATCATCAAAGCAATATAAATTTTCATTTCATAACTAATAATAAAAACTGATTTTAATCACACTACTTAGACATAAAAAAAAAATAAAAAAATATTATGCTCATTCAGTATTTTACTTTTAAGATCTTTATATATTTCCAAAAGTAAGTGGAATATTCAAAGAAAGGAAGCTCAAAGGTATGTAGAAAAAAAAAAAAAAAAGAAGTTAAATTACAAGGGTTTTGATTTTATGACAACCATTAACATACATCTCTATTGAAATAAAGCAATAATTGCACTGCTTACATTTCAGGATGTAGACCCAGTACAATAGCTGTTTAATATGATGTCTTCATACCCAGTTGACATGCTTACTAAAGATCTGTTTATATATCTGGCCAAGATCTATAAGTAATATACAACTTGAAATAAGCTTCATATGAGAGGGTTTATAGTTTGTTTTTATAGGTGACAAAATATGATCCTTTCTGAAAAGATAAACTCCAATAAGCTTTGCAAAATTTTACAAAATGACAATATTAATCCTAAATATAAATACGTCATTTAAGCACTAATTTTAGAAAGAAGTCTAAAACAATAGTACATTTTATTCCAGCTAATTGTACACATTGTAAAACTGAAGTTTTTCATGCTTTAAAAAAGTGTTTCAGCATAAAAATACTGAACAACTGTTTAAATATACACTTTGGTACTCAAAGTAAATAAAAATAGATTTTACTAGCATAATACTTCATTCATAAGCAGTATACAAAATAAATTTTTTTATTTTATTTTAGGACAAAACAGGCAAATTTATGAATAGCAAACTAAGTAGTTGAAAATTTGTTTAAAACTGATACAAAAATATATTAATGATAAAAATACTATTTTTACTATTACTTTTTAAGATTAATTTGATAACCTTTTAATTTTATAAAATTTACTAAATCAGATTTTCTTCAAAAATAAAATTCTCAATTAAAATACAGTCAAACAATAGTCATGATAAAATACAAAATTCTCTCGTTGAATAACTGTAGCTCTTAATTATCATATATTTCCATTGAATTCAGGGTAAAAAGTTTAAAGTTAATTCTAACAGGCTCCAAGTAATGCACAAAAAATTAAATTAAAAATATATATTCACAAAGTGCAAAATGATTGTGGTTACTGTGCATTTTTTTTTTTTCATAAGGAATAACATTTTGTTTCTTAAATCATGTCACTGGTTTTACTGATTTTTAATGAATAAAAAACACAATATAAAAATACTGTTTCTGGCAAAATCTTGATTAAACAAATGATAAATAAGTGCAACTAAGAATTGTATATTTGATTCTCATTTCACTACATACAAGCATTTTGCATTAATTTACTTCTAAAACTTAAAGCTAAAAATATCCAGACACTTTTTCAAAAAATATTAAAAAAAAAAGAAAAAAAAAAAAAAAAAAAGAAAAAAAGTCTAATTTTTTTTTTTTTTTTTTTTAAGCTTTCTGAGGTTTTCAATTGTGGAATAACATTTGCTTTTTAAAAATATTTATAAAATGATTTTATAATTCAGAAACAAAGAGAATTTTACCTTGCATAGTCAATAGTACAGAATATTTCTTCCATTCTTAAGCTAAAAGAATAATGGGTCATATTATTAGGAGCATTAAGTAAAAATTATCCCAAAATTGTTGTAAATTGAAAATAAATGTTTGGTTAGCTTTCAATATTATCCGCTTACAAAAATATAGGTGCTAAAAAAAAAAATTCAAGTGCAAAGGTATCATAATCTAAAACTATACTTTTATAATTCACTAAACTACATGTATTATCAAAATTAAAGACTGACATTTCATATTTAATAAGAGTTATTTTTGGAGGTATTTTTCATTTGTTTTTTATAGCAGTAAAGCAGGTTACACTATTTTGTCACAGTGCTTTCACATCTGTGTCAATAATACTTCACTTACAATGAACCACAAACTTTTAGAATGAGCATGTAAATGTACTAACATTTTTCTGTTGAGTAGGAAAGTGAAGTAGGTATTTCCAAGTCATGCTTTAACCTAACAACAAACCCTATACAATGCAATGTATGATATTTAAGTTCTACAAAAACTATTAAAAAAAATATTTAAATTAAAATTAAAAGTGTTTAAATTATTTTTTTTTTTTTTAAATCAAACTTTCTTATTTAAAAATTATTTATTAATCAGGGAACATATATAATATAACAGTTTATGTACTGTCTGAAAATACATGGCAAGACTTTCAATGCATTATGACATGTACCAGAAATAGTATATTTTTAATAAAAAGATCTTCGAAATCTCTGAATCAAAAAACTTAAACACAATGTTTCACAACAGTGGAATAAGGTATGATAAAACATTTATAGTTAGCTAAGGATTATGCTTAGGCTGTCTAACAAGTATTGAGAGAGAGAAAAAAATCATTTTGTCAAGAACTTAAAAATAAATTTCACTTATGGCAAAGATTAACATTCGTACTTGCCCCCCACCAAAAAAACAAAAAACAAAAACAACAACAGTGAATCGTAAGAATGTTTTTTTCTGTTAACACTACTATTACCATAATCTCCCATTGACAGCTTTTATTTTAAAAGGGTATTTTTTTTTTTTTAATGAAACCCAAAACATAAAACTAGGTACCTCCACTTTTTCAGCATAAAATTTCGATACCTAAGGTTGAATTTTTAAAAATTAAAAAGCATTCTCAAAGATTTCATTTTAGCCTTAATTGAAAGCTAAAGGATTAAATTTATTATTTCTAGTGAGTAAAATATCCTGGTGTATTTCAGATAGAAATTATATAGATTAAAATGTCAACTTTAATTTTGATTTCTTAAATTTTCTTAAACAAAACAAATTTATCGATTTTAAAACTCTTCCAAAATATATAAACTCGCTTTCATGACAACTAACATTTTTAGGCATTTAAAACAACATGCCTGGCTGCATATGCAATTCCGGAAAATCCTTGCTGAAAACAACTATACTTAAACATGAAAACAATAAACAAAAACTAAAACTAAAAATTCTTGAAGCTATATACATAAAACAGTTGAAACCTAACCTGAACAAAATAAACTATGAAATCTCCACAAATATACTTAAATGCATATAATTGACAACTGCTTGATGTAATATATCTTTATAACAGAAGCCATCGGTTTATATCAACGGCTTCCCATACTTAACACTTCTCATTTTCACTCTCGCATGGTCATGTGTGACGTTATGAGCCACGGCGTGATTTTTGCTTCCAGTATCTTGCATGCAAACAAAAACAGACTATCATTATTGTTTTGTCCGTGTATTGTTTAATATATTGTAATGTAATTGTCATATTTGATGATGGCTTATGTAAGCCAAAAGCTTAGATAGGATTAAAAAATATGTATCAATATGATGATTTTCATCTTTCAATGATAATGTTAAGCTTATCAGATGATATGAAAGGAATTTACATAAAATAAATAGACAAAACCTGTTTATATTATTTAATGAAACATATATATATATATATATATATAAATGACATTATTTAAGTTAAATTAGATTAATCTAATTTGAAATAAATATTACTTATAGCATAAAAAGTAATATACAGCCATTTGTTATTGATTGCTCCTGTTTATCTGAGGTGATGATTGATGGACGACTGAGTGACAAAGCATTGACAGCTAGTATGGCTGACTAGAATTGACATAAAATTTACAAAATCTAAGTAAATGCATTTTTGGGGTTTTTTTTAATGACCTAGTAATTTTTCTATATGAACATATTTTCTGCAATTATCTCATAATTTATTAACTTATTTACCTTTCGAAGATGCTTTATGCAAAAATAAAAAAACTATAAAATTTTCTTAAACTCTTAGATCACATAACCTTTTCATAATAATGTTACGTTTTGCCTTTCATAGATGAACAAATTAAGTAAAAAAAATAAAAATTATTTTAAAAAGAGAATAGCACAACTAGGTTTATTAATCTTTTTAATTTTGGATTTGTAAATTTCATTTCCACTTGACTATATCACATCCAGGAAATAGCCCAATGCAGAATCTTACATGATTTTAAGCTATTATAAATTATTATAAAAAAAAAAAAAAAAAAAAAAAACTCATAAAAATTCATTATTCATCTGAAAAATTTTATTTCTTCAGACAATAGTGTCACTAATATAACTTATTTACAAATGCAATTAAAAGCTTTGCTATTTAAATAATGTCATAGCTCTATTGCATTCATTGTTTTTTTTTTTAATTCAGTGCAGATGTTTTTTAGTTAGAATAGTGCAAATTTGAAAATAAATGGGGAAAAAAAAAAAAAAATAATAATAGGTGATTTACATTCTACAAGGAGCCCTACTTTTAACGAGAAAAAAAAAAAAAAAAAAAAAAAAAAAAGTAATTATTATGCCACTCTGATGATGTAAATAAAACAAGATTTTAACCAAAATTTCAAACATGCTAGAAAGCATTAAAAAAAATCTTTAAAAATAAAATACCTTAGTCTTTCATCTTAATAATAAACATTTTGATGATAAAAATTTATTTTTATTAAGTTTGTAGCCTTTTTCATCACACTATGCTTTTTTCCATGAAAAAGTGGCAGTATCTACACAAAACTGAATTTATGCATAGTTATTTCTTTATAATAAGGTAAATAATAAATATTACACTGTAGTTGGATTACATATTTTTATAAACTTGTAATATAAAATTCATGTTGAAAACATACAAATCCAGTTTCAGGTTTGGGTTTTATTAAAATTCTAATCATCGCTTTTTAAAAACAATAAAAATTGACAAGGGAGTAATAGTAGCGTCAATTGAAAAAAAAAAAAAAAAGCCTAGGCTGTTTATATGATTGATACTACATTTAGATTAAAATATCAGTTCGAAGTGTGCAAACAAATGTATCAATAAAGATAAAACATTTGCACAAAGTTAAAATATTTTTTTTAATAGGTTCTGATCATTAAACTTTTTAATTCAATCTCACCTTTCACAGAATTTGATCTGTTCAACATATGTAAAAAGTATCTGAAAATGCTTACCCCCTATGACTTGACATATAACTTTAGAAAACGGACAATTTATGATTAAGGCACAACTCCATTTGATTATAAGAGACAATATGATACCTTATAAATAACACTAAGTTTCACAAATCAACACTAACAGTTTGAAAATACCTCTTAGAAAATTTAATGGAGGCATCTCATGTCAAGTGAGCCAAAGATGGATCAATTAGTCTATACAGTGATTGCCTGAATTTTGAACCCCCCCCTTACATAATGTTTGATCTATATCATTAATTGAGAATCATTGAGTTAAATGCATTTACAAGGAAGAGACATTGAAAAATATTTATGTCAAATAAATGCATGCCTTTTTTCATGAGGGCATAGAGCTTTTCACTTACCTACATACAATAAAAGTACAAAATTTTCTTCAGCATGTTCTTGTATCCTTCAGACACTGACAAAAAGGAAACTATGTTACTAGTTAACTAGAGTTGAATTGTGGGACATTATTTATAATTTTGTGTATTTAAATTCCACCAATTTCTTATTTTGTAGCCTTATACACATTCCATAAAACTGACAACTTATAATAAATCTGTTTTTCTCACCTTTTTTGGTTAATTTTTACCTTATTGACATAGGTTTGCTGATTACTTAGTAATTAAGGTAAACGATTCCAATGCATTCAAAGAGTGGTTATGAACACTATTTAAAATCTCTAGAAAAGGAAAACAAAAAATTCAGATTTCAGTATCTATGTAGGAAATCGAGATATTTTTCTTTAATTCAATGATAAACCACTGACGAAAAAAAAAAAAAAAAAAAAATTTTATTTGATGACTCAGGTTTTTTTTTTTTTTTTCATATACTTGCAACATTTATATTAAATAATACAATGAGAGATTTCAATGTAAATACTAACCATATAAAATAAAATTAAGAACTTCTCCAGTTAAGTGTTACCAAATGAATTATGAAATATACATTATTTAAAAAAATCTATTTTCAATTGTGAAATTTTGAATGAAATATACTAACTAATATCTTCACATATATACTTTTGTTATATAAAAACTCAATATATTTAATATTTCTAAATTTGAAAACTAATGTGAAGTGGCTCATTTTCTTAATTCAAAATTAACTAAATCACTCTTTCAAACAGCAGACTAATATTCTTGGATCCACATGAGACACTTGAATTTTTAACAATAAAAAACAAGTAAAATGTTCTCTGGAAACAATGTATCAGGTTTATTGAGAAAATTTACTTAAATCTCTTTATAAGAGAAAAATCAATTTTTAAATTAATCTCACTTAAAACAGTAAATTTTGTAAAATTCAGCATTCAGTTAAGGCAGATAACTATTGTTTTTATAATTGTAATGAAATTTCAAGTTTTGTATAATTTGATGGATTGTATGCCTATACCTTGTTTCATCTGATCCATTCCTACATCAATATGCAGACACAAAAAAATTGCTTAACTTTTATGTGTTAGATAATTTACAACAGCTCATAAAAGTAAATTCATATAGTTGATGTACAAATAATTTCTACATGATTGTATTTGATAACAGACCTTCAAAAATATAAGTACTATTATTACTTGATAGCATGTATATAATTAATACAGACGCTTCATAAATTACATCAAAGAAATATTTATTGAACTATACAGCCTATTAAATTCTAGCAAATTAGCAATGACAAAGACATTTTTGTTCCATCATTTTAACTTATTTAAATGAATGGGTAATGCTTTCAACAAGTAAAACATGCTCTTTTTGCTTTTAAATCTATGAATTTTTTTTGTAAACAAGCAATTATCTGATGTTGACTAAAATCATTTTACTATTACAATCAGACCAAAAAGATACCATTCAACTCAGTACTTCATTTTTGTTAGTAACAATTTATGTTTTCTAATTCATAACAGTCAAAAAAAAAAAAAAAAAAAAAAAAAAAAGTCTGATAATCTATTAACAATTATAACAAATTTGTGTGTGTTTTCTAATTCATAATGGAGTCAACGAAATCAATGATAATCTATTAAACAAAATTCATAAAAGTAGTTTTGAGAAGAAAATGAGCATGTACAATTTTTAAATCAGCTGACTTTGTAAATGATCAAGTCATTTCAAAATATTTTGCTTGCATTGTTGCTGACATCCTAATAACATGCCGATGCAAATTTGAAATTTTCTGCTTGATGTAGTTAATCTTTATCCAGAAAGTTCAATAACTCATGGGAATGCAAAAAAACTGACATTTTAAAAAGAATTGTAGCATATGTAACCCAAATACTTCTACTGAAATTAATAAATGTTCATTGTTAAATGCAGTAAGATAAAGAAGCAATCAACAAAATATTATTTAGAAATATTTCATTGAGTTTAACCGAACGTAATCATGTCAAAGAATTTAGCACATCATTCAGTTGTTAATTGTGCAGCTAAAAAAAATAAAGCAATCCAATATCTCCATTAAGTCATTCATATTTTTTACCTTTGTGATTTTTTTTTTTTAGTTGATCTTTATACTTCTAAATTTTCAATAATAACAGCAACTAATTTTTTTTTATTAGTAAAAATTTCTATTGATAATTCTATATAACAAGAACTTCATTTGTTGAAAAAAAAAAAAAAAAAAAAAAAAAAAAAGGGAGATAATAGTTTTGTTTACATGGGATGTTTAGAATTTTAAATTCGAACTTTTAAAAATTTAGAAACCATTGAACTATTTTTCATCATTAATAAGAACGCTTTACAATTGTGTTCGTTTCCGGAAATTATTTTTTAATTTGTCACCGGTGAAAAATTTATTAAAAACATTTTAAAGAGGCAATTACTTTTTAAATTATTCTTTAATTTTCCAATTAACAAAAAAAAAAAAAAAAAAAAAAAAAATGTACTTTTTAATTTTTGTTCAAAATCTTGTAAGGGGAAAAGTTAAATTTTCTAATTCTAGAATTTCACCCCCAATTCAAAATTAACCACAAATTCATAAGAGGAAAATTGAAAAGACATAAAGACGACGAAAATGGCCCTTAAACTACTAAAAGTAAAACGTGACATTCTTTTTATGACCTTCATTTACCTCTCAAACTCAGAAAGAGAATGCATTTGATTTAAAATTTAATATCAAATAATTTTTTTTGTTAATTGCAAAAAAAGAAAAAAAAAAAAAAAGTGTTTCGGGAAATAACAGTAACACCAACACTTTCAGTTCAATACGGCCTGTTATTTTTTATTATTCTATTTATTTTTTTAATAAACTATTTCTAATAAAAGTACTTTCGTCAAAAAAAAGTTACAAACATTGAAATAATTCGAGAACAGGCCAATGTTTGAAAAATGGTTATTTCCTGTGGGGAAAAAAAAAAAAAAGTTATAAAAAGAATTTTTTTTTAAATTCTGTTAAAATTTTCATTAGTATAAAAAAAACTATAAAAGGTCAAGGCTGAGAAAAAAAAAACAAAAAAAAAAAAACCAGAAAAATACTGAATTTTGCAAGATTCGCACAAACATTTTCATGACCTTTTAGGTTGTTTAAGATATGGACAAAAATAGAACTTTTAATTGCAATGATAATGTTTTTCGATTATTGTTACGGTTAAGCAGTTATTATTTGATTTTAAAAATGTGCTGTTATGTTTTATGCTATACGATACGTAGATAGACAGACATCGAAATTTAATAAATTTCCGTTCATTTATGGCATGTATATCTTGTAGAAAACGATAGAAAGAGTAGAGACATTAAGACCCAAAGGGGAATGGCTGAGTAAAACGGTGCTTGATTGCCGATTAAACATTTTATTTCGATAACCGGGAATTGTAAGAGGAGACAACCCGATTAATTTTTAATGAAAAAAAAAAAAAAAAAACACTCAATAGGGTTTAAAATAAAAATGAAAATAAGTCGGTTAAAAATAATCACGTAAAGAAAAAAAAATAATAAAAATATACAAAAAGATTTTATTTGCGACAGGGTTCGAAGCTGTACGTTCACCAAAGTACAAACAAAATTTTTTTTTTATTTTGAACGACACTGAGCAAAATTAAAAAAAAAAAAAAAATTAAAAAAGCTTATTTCGAGAAACATTTAAAGCTGCCTACACAGCATTATGAAGGATGGTAATTACAAAAATAAGATAATATTTTTTAATTTTAACACCACTTTGAAAGAACGAAACTGCTTAATGAATGTTACAAAAATTAAACGAAAATACCAACATCAAAAGTCAAAACGAATTATTTACTAATTTCAATTATTCAAAGTAAATATGAAAAAAAATTCGAACCAATGAAAAAGAGTGATTTTTAGTTAAAAGAAATGTCGATAATGAATGTGAATAAAGTGCTAAAAAGTCAATCAGTAAAGCGTAAAATAATCAATACCAAGAAGAAAAAAAATCAGATATTTGAAACAATTCGCTGTTAGCTCATATACAAGCGAGAACATTAACGTAACGATCATCATGCGAAAATTAACTAAAAACATCGAAAAAGAAAGAAATACGCTTAAAAAAATTGGAGTTATTGTTTTCAAATACTATTTTTGATCCCATTTTATAATTAGATCAACTTAGAAAAATATAGACTCATGAAACATGTGGATATATCAAGATCAGATCACACGTAATACTTGTGCAAGATAGACAAATTGTGATGATCAGTCGCTGATGTTTATAAAAAGCAATTTAAGAAAACAATAAGATTCTCAATAACCGATCTATCGTCATCAGTTGCCAGACAGACAGAAACGATAAAGACTCTGGCCTAGAAGTGAGGGATCGTTTTTCTTCGTTAGGCTGGGGGGTAGGTACATTAACACTTAACAGTAGAGTAGGTAGAACACGAGGTTGGGGTGGAGCAGTTTTATTTTATTTTATAATACACAAGCAATTTCTGAGACTAAATACAGAGTAGTTCACTATGTGACCTTTTTTTATTTTTCGCTTAGATTGTAAGTTGATCACACTGACACAGAAAAAAATTAAATAGATTTTTTTTTACAATAAAAGCGATCAATATTATACAAAAATTAGTATAAAAAAAGAAACAATAATAATTTTCACTAGTTTTTAACAGCCCGCCAAAAAAAAAAAAAAAAAAAGAAAAAAAAAAGAAGACCTTTTTTTCCACAAGAAATAAAAACAAAACACAAAATTCAGACCAAAGGTCAAACAAAATGATAAAGTTAAATCACATGAGACAAAAATGCATGTGTAAAAGAACAAATGATACAAAAAGAAAACAATCTCTCAAGGAACAGTATAAGGAAAAAATTAATAAAAAAAAAAAATTAAACAAAAAAGAAGTGGGGGACCAACAAAATATTCGATAAGAAGAGAGAAATAGTATCCTTTCAATTTCACTACAGTACACACTCCTAAAGTTCGATTAATAAAATAGAAAATAAGAAAAATGCAATAGATAAACGATTTTTTTTAGAATTCTACCCGGTTAAGTAAAGAATAAATAAGTGTAAAAAAAAAATGAAATGGAGCAAAGAATAAGACTAAGAGTATATATAACTAATAAACACCATAACAAGAAATAGTAGTATTAAAAAACTTAAAACAGTGTGTTGAGTAGTTGTATCCTAAATGTTCTCTAGTCTTTGTGAATGATACACTAAAAACAAGGAACAGTTGTTTGTTGATAAAAAAAAAATGGGGGAAAATCTAATTAATCAAGGAGAGACGAGCATATTTAAAAGAAATCAAAAAAGGCTTAGAGTGAGGACAGAAAACAAACAATAAAAAAAAAGACTTACACGAGCTGGCCAATGTGGGTAGCCTTTCATTTTGGCGAATATCTTGTCGCCCGGTTTGAAATCCATTTTGGACGACATTCTGTCCGTTTAAGTCAGGGGGGTAAAAAGGGGTTTAAAAAAATAGGAGGTTGGCTTGTTGCCTCCAAATCGACAGGAGTTTTAGTGGACAACAACTGGAGCGAGACGATCCTAGCTGAAAAAAAAATAATACGACCTTTTTTCGGTCGATTTTCGAGTCGTCGTCGTAGGCTTTTTACTACTTTAAACTATACTACGATTATATTATGGCGTCCGGAGAGCGGCGACCAGTATAGGGGGCGAAGAAAAAACACACCGAGATGCCGGTGATTTGTAGTTCGGCTCACAAGGGTTTGTATTCTGTCCAATCGTCAAAGGTTCGTTAGCTCTTCCTGTGCAAAGCAGACATAAATGCGGCTCGTCTTCTTTCGGCTGGCACAACGTTATTGCGTCGAATATCAGACCACATTGTTCGCAGCCATTTTTCCCCTTTGATGAGAAGCAAATCTCGTTGGATAACGGGCGCGTTTGTTTGCCACTGCGATATCTAGCAGAATGTCGGAATTACGGAACGGCGGGGAACAGTTATTCTAACGATCGCCGGAATAGCGGAATAGTGCCCCGGGTGGCTGGCTATGGAAGGGAGGGGGGAGTGGGAGGTAGTAACAATTAGACAGAGGGGGAAGAGATCGGATTCGGAACTACGGAACTACGGGATAAACGCTTGGAAGTGTCGGAATAATCGAATTGGGGGAAATATAGCGAGAAATGGAGAGATGTGTATCTTAACATGTTATGGTGTTTGCTGCTGCAAGGAATGAAAAACGAAAAGGACGAATAAAATGTCTTGTTTATTGTTGTTGATGATCGCTTCACAATTTTTCTTACTCTCTACCTTTCTTTTTTTTTGTTTTTGTTGTCGATATTGATATCGTTTTCTTAAATTCGCCTTTAAATGTCTGTGGTCGCCTTATTTTTTTTCTCTCTCCTATTTTTATTTTATATATATTTTTTTCATTTTTGGAATTTTTTTAATTTCTGATAAAATAAAAATATTTATTTAAAGTTAAAAATAAGTTAGTAATTTACATTTCCGTCTATAAACATTCATTTTCTAAATTCGTCACCATGAATAATCTCTCTCTCGAATAAAATCGAATCAATCGATGTTAATATTTTTTTAAGCGTCGATTTTTCTGCAAAAGAAAAAAAAGAAACGTTCGTTTTTCTTTTTTTTTTTTTTTGTGGGGAGAGACTATTAATTTATCGAAACTAGAAAACTCACCCTTTTTAGGGGTGCTATTTTAGTCCTTTTATCCCCCACCTCTCTCTAAAAACATTTGAAACGATGCAGAGAAAGAATTGGGGTTTGATAGTTCAATCCTTCCCTCGTCGAATAAATCTGTATCGTCGTCATGATCGCCGGAGTACTTCACTCGTTTTCATGACGACAGCGGGAGGCGAGGCGTGATGTGAATGAAAAAGAAAAAGAGAGAAAGAAAGAGTAAGATGCACTGACAGAGTAGGAAAGTGCATGCAGTTAAAACTGGGCAGGGAGGATATAAAGATAGAGTAAAAGGTAAATGAGAGGAGGGAAAAAGAAAGTTAGAGGTAGACAGAGAGACAAATAGGTAAACAAGAAAATGGGTGGGTGAACAGTGAAGTTTAAGAAAAAGATGTAGGGAAGCAAGAAAAACAGAAATAAAACTAAGTCACTGATAAAGTCGATGAAAAAATAAAGAAAGAAGAAAAGACTAAAAATTCAACTTAGAGGAAAAAGGTTGTGCAGTTTATCAATAGAAATGGAGACAAGTAGAGAGAGATATGAGTGAGGCAAAGACAGAAAGATAAAGGCTAAAAGAGAAGGGGGAAGCTGAAGGTGACTAAAAGAGAAAGAAAGGGTTAAATGACAAGTAGATACAAAAAAGTGTATATCTTTACTACTGGGAGTAGAGAAAATTGTTTTTCAGTTAAAAAAGAGAGGAACCGAAAGAGTAAAATAATTTGTTTGGGGTAGAAAAGCAAAAGTGTAAAGTCGAAAAAGAAGAAAACAATGTCAAAGATGAAAAAAAGAAAAAAAAGAAAAGAGAGATAGAAAGGGCGTGAAAGGGAGAAAGTAGTAAGTGTAAACTAAAGTGAGTGAGTCTTGAAATTACTGAGAGGAAAGAACGACAAATACAGAGAAGTGACTGAGAAAGAGAAATGTAGAAGACAAAGTATTGCTGAAGTGAAAGGAGAGGAAGTGAAAGATTAGCCCTCTTTTTATAAGAGGAAAAGACAAAAATTTCACGCTAGAAAAGGAAACAATTGGACAAGGGACATTGAATGAGGGAAGGAAGTCGAAATGAGAAGGTGTTTAAATCGCTGAAAGGCAAAAAGACAAAAATATATAGTGAACATGGGTGGCGAAGGAAGAAGTTCGATCAATAAAGAGAGGAAAGTCATCGATACAGACGGAGAAACCAATAATAACTTAAACTAAAGGTTATAAACGAACAGGAGAGAAGCAAATCAAGGATGAAAGAAAATGTTTAGCCTCCTTAAATAGGAGACAAACCGTGTAAAAGGGTCATTGGGAAGAAAGGGAAGTGACACGGGATGAAAAAAAAGCCGACAGAAATTGAAACAAATACGGTGAGGAAGAAGAAGAAAAGGCAAACTCACGCTGATGGAGTACGAATAATAAAGTTGCAGATAGAAGAATCAATAGTGAGAGAGAAATGAATGACTAAAAAGAAATCAATAAAAGAATGAAATAAAGAGAAAGAGACGGAGAAAATAAGTTTCAGTAAAAGAAGAAAAAAGAAATTATTTTAAGAAGACAGAAGTGATTGATAAAGTAAGGAATTTAAAAGAGATTGGGGGGGGGGAAGAGAAAGAAGAAACGTAATAAAAGGGAGTAGGTGTATCGGTTTCTGATAGAGAGGAATTTAATACGGAGGAGTTTAAGAAGTAATGAAAGAAAAGTGGGTGACAGGAATAGATTTCATTTCTGACAGAAAGAACGAAAGTGGAGTAAATTAAATAGACATGTGTGGAAGAAAAAAATGTAACGGGAGAGGAACTGGGAAAGAAAAAAGTGTCAGTCGAAGCAAAGAGAAAATAAAGAGGGAAATAAAAAAAAAAAAAAGGAAAGACGAAGAGAGAAGTATAATTGGAGTGAAATTGGGTGAAGTTTGAAAAAAAATGATGAAAAAAGAAAAGTTTAAAATAAATAAAAGCTGAGAAGGAAGAACATTGTTTAAAAATGTGGAGAAGGATTTCAAAACTTATAGTAAAGAGATCCTGAGAAAAAGAAAGGGGGATTGAGTGGAATGGTAAAAATAAAATTGAAATAAAAAAAAAGTTTCTAAAAAGAGAGGGGGATAACTTATAAGTAATAGAAAGAAGAAGAACAGAGAGGGATAAATACGCGATGTTTGTCGGTAGGAAACATCAAAAAGACTGGGTTGTAAGTTGGCTGTAAAAATAAATGACAGTGAGAAGAAGCACGTACGTAATTTGGCGAATAAGAAGCGTGGTTTTAAGATAAAGCTGCAGGAACACAAAATCTCAAGAAAAAGAATTACTCTCTTTTTTTCCTTTTTTAAGTATTCTTTTACAATTACATTTATTTCTTCTTGTTTTTTTTTTGTTTTTTTTATGTTTAAATGCTTTATTTTTTTCTAAAAACAAAATTTCTTCCCTGACCAATTTATGATTATTCTTTTAACTTCAAGTGTACTTCTGTTCATAATCTATCTATCTATCTATCTATCTATCTATCTATCTATCTATCTATCTATCTATCTATCTATCTAGTGATCAAAAAGTGAAAGCCAAAATTTTATATGCCAAAGAAGCTAATAATTTTATAAGTAGGCCTGCTCTCTCCACTCGGGAAACTGGCGCAACACAATCTTCCTTTTTAAACTTATCTAGACTTCTAGAAAGAGCGATAACGAACACTGAAAAGTGAAAAATTTGATTATTATTCCATTCCGACCCCTTGTGATTATTGCTGGAGACAAAGTGACAGCAAGTATCCATCATCATTTTGTTAATGAATTAACTAACAAATAAACAGTTTATTTGTTTATTATAAACTGAATTGTGTGAAATTTCTACAATATTGCTAAAAAAAAGTTCTAAATAAATTCTGAGAACAGAAAACATCTGTGAAAAAATATGACGAAACAATGTTACTCTTTTTCTTTTCTTTTTTATAGACTTTCTTTCTCTTCTAGTTAAGTAAAGTTAAGAAGTAAGTACTTAAGTCTTAACAACACAAAATTTATTCAATTGACAATCAACTCAATCGATGTAATCTTCCTAACGGTAACCCCAACATAATGCAAAGACTTAATTTGTTACTATTATTCCCTTCAAATTTTCCCGTATTTTTAATAATGTTTTTATTATTGCTTAAAAATTGTAAAAAAAAAAATAATAATAAAATCATTTTGCAATATGAAGCCGTGTAAAAATAATTACCAGTCAGTGAGTGATCGAATGTAACAATTGGAGTAAAAAAAAAGTGGGAGAATCAATAAATGTATATATTGCATTGCATATCAATCAAAATTGATCCCCCATTATGTGACCACAACGGTAATTGTTAGGCTACAGCATGAAATGGATAGAAACGAAAACCATAATAGATGATGGATTGAGGAAAAAAAACTATTTACCAAGCTTCATATTGCGAACATGCTTAAATTTTTAACAAACATTCTGCGCATCCAGATATATTTTTTTCTTTTGAAAACAAAAATTAAATCAGCAGGCAGACAAAATTTAATTATATCAGCTGAGCTTAAGTGAAAAAAAATGACAATGTCATCGTCCACTCGTATTATTATTTATTATTATTATTATTTATTATTATTTACGTACGAGCTTGCCTTTGGTACGGTTCGTTACGACAATCAGTTGAGTTGAGTGTAAACAAATATCCGTTATTTCCATGCTTAATAATACGGAATTTCCTCAATATAAAATGCAATTTATTATTTCCTATGCTCTTGAAAATCACTGTTTAAAAATAAAGAATGGTGATAATAATAAAAATAAAATAATGCTACTTTAAAGTTTTAGGGTTACGTGTTTGTTCACAATATGGGGCCTAGTAAAAAAAAAAAGTCGCTGTATTTCTTTAAAAGCCCAACTTCGTCTTCTTTTTTATTTCATTTTCTCCCCGTTTATGGTTAGAGCGTATTTTATTCCTCTCTTGCGGTTACATGTGAATAATGATGATGAAAGCAGGCAATATTAATGCAAATCAAATCGACTGTCAATTTTTACTGTGAAGAGAATTGTGCGGTGGCGGGAAAGTAAGGAAAGAAGAGATAACATATAAGAAAGAGAGAGAGAGAGAGAGAGAGAGAGAGAGAGAGAGAGAGGAGGCCAAGATGCGAATATAATTGCCTTTAAGAAAGTAAGGAAGAAAGAAAGAAAGAAACCAAAAAGAAAAGATTATTGTTCAGATAACGTTCTTTCCGAAAACCAATGAGAAAAAAAGGAGAAGTAGGTAGCAGTTTAAGGACATAAAACCAGACATTGGCACCTTTTCTTATTACAAACAATCGTCGATGAATGATCACTGAATTGTGGACATTTTTTTCTTTTCTTTTCTTTAAAGATTAAAACTGGATATGTGCAAGGAGGAAGAAATATAAATGTACATTTCTGTTTTAATCGATCGATATTGGTGATCTAATGATATGATCCGACGTGAAGATGATTAAACATTACCGAAACGGAATAAAAGGAAAGGGTGAAATTGCTACGAGTGATCAATTTCCCTGAAAATATACATTCTTTTTCTTTCTTTTCTTTTCTTTTCTTTTCTTTTCTTTTCTTTTCTTTTCTTTTCTTTTCTTTTCTTTCTTTCTTTCTTTCTTTAAACGGATGCCGAAGAAAGGCGAAAAATATTTCTCTTTTAATCTCGGAAGAAGCGGATAAATCATTTGTACGGACAATTAAATGATGATTGAACCCCAGAATAATCGCTGTTACTAAAGTTTTCTAAGGAGAGGGATGTGTGTGTGTGTGTACGTGCGTGCGCGCGCGTGTATGTGTGTGTGTGTGTGTGGGTGGGGGGTTATTTCATAATCCCAAAATAGCGATATTTCGGATTTAAACTAAAAGATTATTTAAAATTATATATATTTTCTCTTCTTAATTAAAGTATTTTATTTTAAAGAATACAGAAGATGATAATTTTATTGTCAAAAAATATTTTTCTTTTTTTTTTCAAATTTTAATCACTAAAAACGCCTTTAGTTTTTATTTTAATTGTTCCGTTTGAAAATTGGGCGATGAAAAATTTAATCTCGAAAAAAAGTGCTTCACGGCCGATATTTTTTAAGAGGGAGCGAATAAATGTACAATTTATTTAATCGATATGTTGGTGTTCCTTGTAAATTAGATAGATAGATAGATAGATAGATAGATAGATAGATAGATAGATAGATGCATGCATGCAAACTGGCATAGGCAGGAACAGGAATGGATTTAAAATAATTAAATCTAGTTAGAACGCTTATATTTCGAATTATGGATCTGTTGTCGCTACAAACACGTGAAATTGATATTCTGCTGTGTGTGTGTGTGCAGATAGGATTAGTCGGATAGTAAATGATGTCAAAAAATTCATGCAGACATGACATGCTTATGTGCGTGGGAATCTACTGCAACAAACACCGTGTGTGTGTGTCTGTGTCTGTGTGAGAGAGAGAGAGCGTGTGTATGCGCGCGTATGTGGGTGTGTTACTGTTTTACAAGATATAGTGATAACGTGTACATGTCATTTACACACTCACTAGTGACTAAAAGCGTGTACTTTTATGTACTATCTTCATCTGTGTGTTTAAGTAAGAAGACTATTTTTGCGTGTTTAATAGAATTTCGAGGGTCGGGAGGTGGCGTTTACCGTAGAAATCCAGAAGCTCTGAGCTATCCATAATAATTATTTTGTATTTAAGATGAGCGAGTTGTTTTACTTTTATTTTATTTATAATTTTGTTTATTTATTGCACAGACGATTATTTTTCATATTTCCATCAATTTTTAAAGTGTTTAATTATCATCTTTCTTAAGTCAATCAGTTAAGATAAAATTATAAGACTTACTCATGTTTAAATAGTTTAATAATTAATTAAAATGAAAAAACAAATATAGACATTTTATTTGTTTTTCACACAGAGTTAACAAGTGAGATCTAATTAGATTAGTAGACACTGTCAAAACAAGCATTATTCCAAAAATACATTTTAACGCTCGGTTGAGTCAAACTGTACAAATCTTACACTGATCAAAAAGACCAGACAAAACCCTACTTTTCACAGTAAAATCAACTAAAATTGTATTCCAAATATTTAACCATATTAAAAAGGCTTCATTTGTTTTAATGAGAAAATTCATAAACAATGAAATGTATGAAAAATGTGATACCGCAGACATCAAAAATTTATTTTGAGATGAGGCTTCAGTTTTTACCTAAAATTTTGTGATACTATATTTGACATTTTTAGCACAAGTTTCAATCAACCATAAATTAGGCAGAAGAATTTTCTCCATATCTTATAACCTAAATTATTCATAAAAATTTGCAAGGTTACCTGGGATTGTATGTAAGATAATAAAATAATTTTCAAGATCACTATTATCCACAAACGCTCACACACATGCATACTTTATTTCATACACCTACACAGTTACAAGGGTCTTGCCCCCACCAATCAGGGTAGGGGTAGGGTAGTAAGCACCGGCCCTGCACATTCATACACTCTAAGTAGTTCATATAACACATTGAACTCAAATTTTAAAGTCATAGTTTGTTGATCATCTGACAGTAGTTTGGTTGTAAGTATTGATTTTTTTTTATGGCTTATCAACCTTTTCTAAGTTATACAAAGCCAGAAAATATTTTTAGATTATAAGAATTTTTTGGAGATAATAAATGATTTACTGATACAAGTTCTAATTAACCCAGGGGGAGGAAGAGGTGGATTTCCTTTTCCAACAGTATTTGGACATAATGAACCCAATTGGAATTGGAACTTGGCTCTCCGATTTCCAATTGCCAAGCATTATCCATTACATGACTCACACACCAAAACTTACAGCACCTGGTATTCCCAAGCAGTTACCCATCTAGGTACTGCCCAAGGTTGATATTGCTTAATTTGGATGATCGTGCAAGAATTGGTGTTTCAATGTGATATGATTGTAATTAATCATATATATATATATATATATATATATATATATATATATTAGATGGGATGTTGAAAAGCTCTCAGCATAACCAAAGAGCCCTTAAACAATTTCCAATAATTGATTATTTGGTCAGATCTTGAGAAGTTGGTCAGACTGAGAATTTTTAAGCAATCCCTTACACACACACATGCACATGCACATAGATAGATAGATAGACAGACAGATAATGAACAGACTGAGACAGATAGATACATACATACATACATACATAGATATGCAAACACGCACACACGTATATATATATATATATATATATATATATATATATAGATAGATAGATAGATAGATATATAGAGAGAGAGAGAGAAAATCAGAAATAGCTAATGAAATTTTAAAGACACCATAAAAATAAAATTGTACATTTTCTGCATGGATTACATAAATGCAAAAAATTAAATATCTACAGATTAAAAGCAAATGCATATTTTTTTTATTCAGACTGAAAACAGTTGGCAAGTTATTAAAATATATATATTTATTTAAATTTAATCTGTTAATTAAATTCTGATTGAAAGAATGTTCCTAGCATTAATAAAGCTGCTCTTGCCTATCAATTTCTCTAACTACCTATATTTATATCTACATATAAACCACACTCTTACGAGTCAGATAAAGCCTGAAACATGAGTAATGAATTTTTAAATAAAAATTATTTATACATATGTGTCACATGCTTTTTATTGATAATTTAATGCATGAGAGAGAGAGAGAGAGAGAGAGAGAGAGGGAGACAGAGTTCTGTGTCCATGCATTATAACCAGCATATGAAATCTGAAATCTGAAACCTATGTTTTGTAGAATGAAATGAGAATTATAACAATGTAATAGTGTTTCTATGTGTAATGTATATATTCTCTTTTAGGCATGAATTATTTATATACATTATAAGGGAGGAAGAAGCGGAAAGAGCAAGAAGAGATTTTCTTATGAAACCAAACTGATAATCTTCACACTTATTTTTTTTTATACCGATTAAATTTTGATTAAATAAAATATAAACAAAATAATGAATTCCATATCAGCAAAGTGTAGAGGTTTTTTTCCTCTCACAACTGTTTCTGTCTTTTAATGAGTCATTAAGATGAAAAAAAAAAAACAGAACAAAAAGAAACTACAAAAAATGAATATTAATAACAATATTCATTCTTGTTAGCTTCTTTTATAAAGCTATCAACTATTAATATTATCATTTGTAGAGATGAATTAAGCCAGTTCTTTCTACAAAATATTTATGTTCAAGTTTAAACACAATTTATGAATTTTGTAAGAGTAATATGCATTAAAAATAAAGCATTAAATTTTTACTTTCTTGACTAGACACTATCTTAAAGGAACTTCCTCCTTACCAATGGAATACAAAGGGAATGAAGATGAGTAGACCCTGTGTATGTGGCATGACAAGTCCTAGCTATTAAAATCTGAACTGATGAAACCAAGGAATGTAGTTTGAATATTTATCATGAAAATAGCAATAGAGTAGTGATAGGTAGCAACATTTCATCTCTGGAAAATAATTCCTTACCCATAAGGCCATGAAAAACTAGTCAAACTCTGTCAAGGATGAAAGCTCCAACCCAAATATAGCAGCTATACTCCAATTTACATCTGATCTGACTGTTGTAAAGATAGTGCATAGTAGGATTGATTGATAAAGTCATTTTTATGGTTTATCAACCCTTTACAGGTTATTTAAAGCTAGAAAATATTTTTAGATTGTAAGATTTTCTTTTTTGGAGATAATAGTTTAGTGATGCAAGTCTTACTAATTAGTCTACAACTGGGGGGGAGGAAAAGGTGAGTTCATGCCTTTCCCAAGGATATTTACACATAAGTGAATATAACAAACCCAACTGGAATTGGAAATCAAATCTCCAATTAGCAATCCCGAGCCATTATCCATTACATTACACACTCATCCAAGCTTACAACACCTGGTATTCCCAAGTGCTCATTCATCTAGGTACTGATCAAGCTCAATGTTGCTTAACTTCGGTGATCTTGTGAAAACCAGTGTTTCAACATTATATAGTTGTAAGCCTGCATAGCAGGAGGAGTCAGTTACTTTTCGAGTCCCAATAGATGTTTATAGCAAGGAGCCTCATTGAGAGTATCACCTTACTGTTCATCAGGACTGAAGAAAATTGGAGATAAGAAATATGTGTTATGCCCAAAATTTTGGAATTTTTGACCTAAATTTTGTTTTTAGCAAACTCTAGTCCTCAATCTGAATCATTTGAAAATCAGAAGCAAAAAAAAGCTTGTCAGGATGCAGAAATTCAGGCACTCACCAATGATAGACCAGAGCTTTGTCTAGCTATTATATAATATCTTACCATTTAATATGTATATTTATTTTGTCTGACTATTGGTGAACTTTAAATGTTGTTAGTATAAGGGACATAATATAGTTATCCTCTTGTTTTTTTTTGTTTTTTTTTTTTTGTTTAACAGCATATCAACTCCTTAATGGATCATTTAATGCCAAAATTTAATTTTCTTGGAAGTTTTGAAGTAATAAAAATATGTTATTCTGCTTTCACAATTGAATACATGGTAGATGATACTCAGATTTTGCACATATACATGTTTGTGTAGACATACTTACTACAGGTGGTGATGTGTGTTTTATGCAGTAGCTTTGTTGAAGTTATATTTTGGAATACAGTTCTATTTAAGAATATCCTGAAAGAGTTCTTTCATGTTGGTTGACTTTGTTTTAGAAGCATATCAACCTTTATGGGTTATTTAATGCTGAAGTTTAAATATTTTGAATGCAATTGTATCCCTTCAACTACAGATAAAATGTATTATTAGTCATTTCTCTATAAATAGATATTGTTGGTCATTTTTTTAAAGAAAAATCTATTGCTGATATTTTTACTATAAAAATGTATTTTTATACTTTCATAGTGTTTTGATTTTGCTTGGGGGTTCACTATTTGCCCATAGCTGGGACCCTAACAGGTGCTACTACCCTGTTATCCCCTTGTGCTGGCTACGCTATACAGAAATGTGTTTGTATAACAATAGTGATATGTTTGAAGATATTTTCCAAACCAGGTGGTGAAGAACCCATTTCTGTGAAAATTAGTTGATTTTACACCATATATAAAACCTTTGATGGTTTATTTAATATGGGGTTTTATATGATTCATCCTGTGAGAATGGAACTCACAACTCAATACTAATGATCAACTGTACTAATCTCACTAACCATCATCTCCTCACCCATGCTGATGAAATCCTCATTCTGTGACAAGAAGAAGAGTATAATAAAAATAACTATAAAAAAAAAGATATCTTGGCTTTTACTTGAGTTTGAAAACTGACCTCTGGTTTTGGTAAAAAATATGCAACAGTCACAACCATGTAACAGGCCTATAGTTATTAATAGTTTATATTAGGTTGATACAAGGCCATTAATGGAGGATTCAGTGAAAATTGAATATGCTACACTAGTAAATTAGTCTGAGATGAGATTGCTAGCTATTTTGCTTCTTGAAGTCTCCTAACTGACAATGAACAGTTCTTGGAGGAACAGGTGGTATAACAGTTATTTGCATGAAAAATGGAATTGGCAAACTGAGTTAAAATTCTGGTGGAGGCAGTTTGTGTTCACTTCGAACTAATGCCCTTAGGAAACAGCATTGATCCATCTCTTTACCTCCAAGTTATGTGAAAAATAGAAGGGTAGACTGGGCTTTCTATACTTGGTTGGCAACCAGTCTAGGAAAAGGAAGTCTTTTAATTTGTGGTGAATAGGTTTTCCAAGATTATAATGGGTGTGGTTGGTGTTGATCAGCATTTTGTAGCTGGTGGAGTTACAACTTGGTGCAGATGGAGTTGAGAATTTTGAAAAGTAAATGAATTCAACATTTTCAAAAGAAATGGATTTCAACAAGTGAGGAAAATCTCTATCTATAAAAGGCAGGATGTGTGTGTGTGTGTCTGTAACGAATGCACGGCCGCAATTTTCAACGGATTTGCACCAAAATTTACATGCACATGCTCCAAGTAAGTGGGAAGGCCAAGACCGACGTTGCATTTCCCAACTTCCATCGATGGTAGAAATAATCGATTTTTTCATGCTTCTATGGCAGTTTTCATGTAGTTTGTGGCCATTTTCTACTGGCCAGAGTGAGAGCCTGTAGCTGGCTGCCACAAATAGGAAGGAAGATTCTATTGGCCAGCGTGAGAGCCAACAGCTGACTGACATGAATGTTAACTAGCATGCTAGCATGCAAAAAAAATCAATAGCTGCATTCGTCACAAGTGGGAAAAATTTAAATCTGCATGGCACTTTACTCCAATTGGTTCATTTGCTTACTTAAACTCAACGTTGATTCTGATTCCGCAGAACTGGGTTGAGTGTGAAAAAGTATTTGTTGTTAACATTCTTTTTTCATTCGGTTTTTCCAGTTATGAGTCCTTTTTTAAAGCTGATCGTTTTGTGTTCATTTTGTTTAGTTCTTTTTTTGTAACAGATTTAATCTTTAGTATAGAGCTTAGAAAAAATTTGCAGTGTGAGATAGGCAAGAAGTAAGGCTTGTAGTAACATCAGCACGGCAAAGGGCACTCCTTTAAAGGCAAGGAAGGGCAAAAATATTTTAAGTCAAGTGATAGCGATTGCTGTATGAGTCGTACGATTTTTGAATCAAGCATGGGCAGCGCCAGGTCATGCTGCTAGTTTACATATATGTTTTTATATACAGAATAATTGGCTCCGAGAAATTTTATCCCTTTTACACCATACAGCAGGATTTCTTTGGTAACAAAGAAAAGAATACTGAGCTGTTATGTGACATCTGTTCTTCTTTGCAACAGCGAATGTTGGACAATTTCCTCAAAGATGAAGAAGAGACTTGAGGTGATGGAGATGTAGTTCTACAGAAGGATGCTAAGGAAATCCTGGACCGAGCATGTGAGCAAAGATGAGGTCTTAGAAAGGTTAAAAACATGGAGAAGGCTTATACTTAACATCAGAAAGAGGCAGATAGAGTTTCTAGGACACATAATGAGGAAGGACGGCCTAGAGAATCTGATACTCACAGGTCAAATAGAGGGGAAAAGAAACAAGGGAAAGCAATGCATGACATATCTGGCGCTCTTAAGCAAGTGGATGACAGAACATGGTCTGGGAGAGGTGGCAGAGGGATGAAACCTATTGAGAGCTACAAGGGATAGGGGGAAGTGGAGAGCCATGATCGCCTACGTCCTGAAGGGACATAACACATAAAAAGAAAGATACAGAATAATAATTCAAAAAGAGAGAGAATATAGTTGCATGTATATATTTGAAAAATATTATAATCTTTGTTGTTAGAAAATGAATTATTGCGTTAGTGTGTGTAGGTGTGTGTGTAGATGTGTGTGTGTGTATAGTTGTGTGATGCATCATGTCATTTGTTTGAAATTAACTAGTCAGTTTGAAGGAGACTAAGAAGTGTCCCCAGAAAGGAAGAGTGAAGTGTTGTTGCTACATCATGGAGCAAAAAAAAAAGAAGAAGATTTATTGTCTCTTCTTTTTATAGTCCTAAAATAATGCTACATAGTGACATCCTGGCCAACAAGATGGGGGTAATCCCACAGATTTAAAGCAAGAATAGAAACTCTTGCAATATGAAATTTTGAGATTTAAAAAAGTGTGAAAGTTATGTATATATATATATATATGTGTGTGTGTGTGCATGTGTGTATGTAAGTATGTATGTTTGCATTCATATGCAAATGTGTGTATATATTTTTTTATTAAATGTCCACCTAATAAAAGGCCCAGGAATCAATCGTGATAGACGCTTACTGAATGAGATTATTGTGTGGACGTAAGAGGAGGAAGTGCAGATTATGAGGATATGTAGTTTAGATAACGTTTGACCCAAGACTTATAGAGGTTAAGATTGTAGGGATCAAGGAAGCATTCATGTGGGAGTCTGTTCTACAAAATAGCATTCCAAATGGAACTTCTTCCTTACCAATGAAATACAAAGGAAATGAGGCTGATTCAATACTGTTTATGTGACATTACAGGTCCTAAATGTAAAGGTCTGAACTGATGGAACTAAGGAAAGTAGCTTGTCTAAATATTTACCATGGATAAATTAGTGATAGGCTTGCTGTAGGGTTGTTTCTTTGGATGTGTGGGATAGAACTCATATTTTGTATTCACTCAACTTAATGAATGTATTGAAAATGAGAATTTGAATTCTGATTAAGATACTTGATGTTCACTTTGTATTAATAATCTTGAGGAAGACATGAAACCCCCTCTTCTTTCCTTCCAGCTATCAAATTAAATATTAAATCAAATATTAAAATATCAGTGCAAATTGAGCTCTCTAGATTGGCAACCAGTCTAGTAGAAAGAACTGTAAACTAAAACTTGCTGTGTATTAAAAAAAATTGGTCTTCTTGGAGAACACTCAGCTGAAGGAAGGTTCCTAACAGAAATTTCTCACCAGCCTATCACAAGTGTAGCTACAAAAATATGATATCAATGATATCTGTAGGATAGGATATAGAATGGTTTCTCCCTTCAGGAAGTATAGGCAGGTGCTTTAAGGGATAGCATCTCATAATGAGAAATTGGAAAGCTGAGTTCAAATTCCAGTTTAATTTGTTGCATTCACTCATGTACAAATACCCCTGGGAAAGCTATGAGTCAATTACTTCCCCCCAGCTATAGGTTAATTAGTACGGCTGGAAAAATCATTATCTCCAAAAAGTTGTTAATGCAACATTCACTCTCAACAAAAAAAAAGAATTATTTTTACAATCCAAAATATGTTTCAGCTGTAAATAATCCACAAATGGTTGATAAGATATAAAAATCAAATCCATCAATTATCCTTCAGGAATGAGAAAAGAATGATAATGATTATTATTGTTTTCTAATCTAAATATAGATGGGAGACACCCAGTTATGATCAATCTTTCTGCAATAATGAGCCACAATTTTAGCTTGTTAACCAAACCTGCCATATTCTGGTTTTGTGTTTCTTAAAATAGCTATTTGCTTGCTTGTAGTTATTCTTTTCAGTCAGGCCCCAAATCAAGTTTTATTAAATGCAAGCTTGAAAAAAAGCACCTTGAGAAGAATTAAGAAAAACTCTTTAATCATTTATTTTATTAGTTTATGAAAAAAATCAAGTTCAGCATTATTATTGTTATTTTGACTGTTATTCACTTGTAGTTTGGTAAATGTGTAGATCCCATTTCACTAAGATAAACAATACATCAAATTCGTTGTTATTACTGTCACTGTTATATTATCAGCATCATTATTAATATTAAATGTTTTCTCTTCTTACCGTCAAATTCGTCCTTTAAAATTACAATGAATGAGGCACGTTTAGTGGATTTTTATTGTTTATTTTTGTAGCTTTGAACATTGACTTTTTTTTTTGTTTATTCAATTCTCTTACAAATTTCTTGACTATTATTAATCCAATTCAAAAGAAGAAGAAGACAGAGTATTACTGGTTCCCATTTTGCATTAGTTGAACTCACAGTATTTAATCAATAGATTTCTTCGAGAAAGTGTTTCACTTGCCCACATCAACACGTCAATAAAGACAGACACGATTTAAAGCTTGTGTCGTGAGCTGAGAAAGCGTGACGTGACCCACATTTCATGTTATGGAAGCCCGCTGCACAATCGTGATACATGCTACATAATAAACACGATCTCGAAGGTCTGAATTTAAATGAGTTAGATTAAGTGCATTGAACTGAATAAGATTTCTACTGAATTATTTCGTAACCGTTCTTTTTGCTTATTTTTCAAAAGAAAAAGTCGCATGCTTTCTTATATGACTTTATAAAGGTGGAATGTTGTTTTCAAGGAATTATGACTTATTTTAAAAAGAGAATCTCTAAAAACTTAAAAGGATTGCAAATAACACGCACGCGGAGATAGAAAGAGAAGAATATAACACTGAATGCCGAGAATAGATTAAAGAAGAGAGTAAAGGAGATTTTATTGAACAGAGAAAATTCAAGATGTGGGAAAAGATCGATCAAGGAATTTATTGATAATTGTTGATTTTCAATTCTGTTGGAATAAATTTTGTTTTCAAAAACAGAACCGAAATCTTATAAAAAGAAAGTTTTTTATGAATCATCTTGAAAATTTATTCCTGATTTCTTTATGGTTTCCACGAAACTAAATACCAAAATTGTGATTTTTTCGTTCTGTTTTTTATTTTTATTTTTTTATTATTATGAGGTAAATAATTTGTTATCTAATTGCTGGGCTATGGAGTTACACTATTCACAATATATTCGAACGATTGTCCTCATCTTTGTTGTTGTTATCACAACGATTCGGTCGTGTGCCCACTGACCTTCTTATCGATCAGCAAAATTTTTAAATGTTATGAAATAAAACTATACATTTAAAAAATACACACACAAATATGAACTTACTTTAATTTATTCCAATTAAATGAAAATTTTAAAAAGTTAAATTAAAAAATAAAAATACTTTTAAAAAAATGAATATTAAAACAAAGTATTTAAAATAGTCTAATCGAAGAACAGTGAAAAGAATTATTTGAAAAGTGTTTTACTTATTCATTTATTAAAATACTAACACATTACCATTACTACTTCCACACATACACAAATATACTGTATATTATAGGATACAAATCCTATATCATTCCAACAAGTGACTAAAAAACACAAAGTAGATTTGCACACCCGCAAAATCGGATCAAAACGATTAAAAACAGATTTCGCAATAAGGTGTGAAATTAATTTTCTGACCAATGAAAGGAGGCGATTTGCTAATCCAAAAAAAAGATAACGAGCCAGTGTGAAAAAAAAGTCAACAATAAATACAGAGTTTCAAGTCAGTCGCCATTCAGAAGCGCGCAGAGATCACAGAAGACTGACAGTAAATTTCATCACTGACTCAACCCGACACTAAGAGCCGAAAGTGGATTAGGAAAGAACAACAACAACAACAACAAATTTACAACTGACTCCAAAACAATTCATAAGTACATTTTCCTTTTATCATTTTATTCCTCATTCACACTCTCTTTTTCAACTTAAATCGATCGCCCCTTTTTCCTTTACAACTAAAGAAAAAACAAAAGGAACTGACATTACTCTGCTACACTGTTGAAAGACAGCGAACACAGACATTTTTGTCAAAATCACATTTTGCTTAAACTAACTAAAACATTAATCTTTTTTACCCTATTCACAAGAAAATAAATATACAATGTTCTATTTTCTACAAACGTTCCTTATCGTGTTGTTTCTTCTTGAAATTTGCGCTGTAATTTTGTGGGCAGGGTATCCCGTATTAAATTCTCCTTTAATCCGGTTACGCTGAACCCCACAATATGTATTGTCACATGTATGCCGTGACAATATTTCGCGGCACACTTAAAAGAATCGCGCGGCACGATAGTGTGCCGCGGTACGGTGGTTGAAAATCACTGCACTAAAGAACACTGACACTAGCGCAAAGGTGGTTGCGTTGAGTGGGTATGTAATTTTGCCCTTGGCTGTATGTACGCGCATAACTAGGCCACAGAACAATGACCTTGTGTCACATCATAATTTAGTGGGGAGGTAGCTAAATACTAGTTGCCCCAAAAATGGATGTATTTTTCCCGAAATGAAAGCAAAATATCATTATCCATTGTTTTTTAAAAAATTTTAAAAATTAAGGAATTATCCGATTCAAGTGATGAATGAATTTTTATACTGAATAGGTTATTTTATGAAAAAACCTTATGGAAATCTTTTTTGTTTCACTCCCACCCTTTTTTCGATATCTTGTATGTACTTTTTAATTCACAGGGGGTGTTCGCGTACATTTTTTTTTTACAATTGCATGAAGAAAAATCCCTGAAGATGCTATTTCAGTAAAAGATTTATGCAATATTAATTGTGAACATACAGAAAATTCGTTTCTAACCTTACCCAAAATGATTCAATAAGATTCAAAAAATAAAGTTTTTGAGAGTTGGTGCTTGCATAATTTAATAAAACACAATATTTTCTTTTAGATTGGACAGAAAAAATAGCACTTAAAATTTATTTTTTAATAAGCACTTGCAATTTTTTTCAGTGCGATTTTGAAATTCTCCCTGTTGCTGTTCGTAACAGTTTTTTTTAAAAAATAAAGACCTTTGAAGAAATAAAAAAAAATTAAAAATTTAATGTTATTTTTTAATGTTTCAAAGAATTTTAATTTTTGTATGTGCGTATGCGGGTGTGTATGCGGGTGTGTATGTGCATTTGCGTATGCACGTTTGTCCGTGTGTGTCTTCACTATGTTGGCACTATGTGGAATAAGTTTCCAATCTGCAGAACAGTATACGATGTATACCAAGTTCAAGTTTTGGTTGTAGTTATTAATGTTCTTTGAAAAGGCATGAACACACTCCTTATATATATTATATCTCTTGGAAGCATATATTGGCAAAAATTATTTTGGAACTAGGATCCCACATTGGTTTTTAGGGTTGATTGATTGTTTTTTACGGCTTATCCAACTTTGTGGGTTATTTAAATCCGAAACATATTTTTGGATTGTATGACTAATTATGTTTTTTTTTTAGATTAAAATTTTTTTTGCTATAACAATGATTTTTTCAGATACAATTACTGCTATTTAACACATAGCTGGAGAGAGAAGTGATGGATTAATATCTTTCCAAAGAAAGGTATATGAATATAATGAACTGAACTGGAATTCGAACACAACTCTCCGATTTCTTATTCCGAGCTACATAATTCATAATTAGGCTGTGGATTTATTGACATTACACCACCGCATATCCAATAGTTTTAACGACAGTAAAAACATCATGTACCTAGGCAAAAACAGTTTTCATGCTGATACTCCTAGAGCCAAGTGCCACACACACACACACACACACACACACACACACACACACATATATATATATATATATATATATATATATATATATATATATATATATATATATATATATATATGTGTATATATATATATATATATATATGTATGTAGGTATGTGTTTATGTGTGTGCGTGTGTGAGCCAAGTACATCAATAAATCTACAGGCTAATTATGAAAAAAAAAAAAAAAAAAAAACATTCCTTTAATACAACAAATATTTTTCAACATAAACTTCTTTCTTTTCAGTGCACTTAATCCAGCATGTATACTAAAACGATTCCCGTGAAGAAAAGCGCTACAGTCTCATAATTGCACAAGGACTTTCTGCTGTGATTTTAGGAGCAAATGTGATTTTTACGGCACAGAGTTATTGACCCCACACCAAATCAGACTAACTGCCGACCAAGGCTAAAAAGCCCAGTCTACTTTGCTGTTGTGACGGGAGAAGAGACGGATTTATATCTTTCTAGTGGTATTCATGCGAGAGCAAATGCAACAGATTCAAATGGAAATTAGACTTAATACGCCGATCACAAATTCCGCGCCAATAAGCACAATGCTACACTCATCCATGTCATTTAGTAGTTAATATTGATTGCATTAATTGCATAGATCAAATATTTTTAATGCCATGTCCTTTTAGAATGTACGCAATTATGACTCCCCAGAGTTTTTTATTTGTTATCCGTAATTTTCCGGTTCATTTTTTGGAAAGGCAGTGCAAGTGATTTTCCGTTCTTCGTTTAGAATCCAGAGATTTCCTTCTCTGAGAATAGTTGACAACCAACCCATAGGAGTCGAAACTACTCTCCTGTTTAAACCATCATTGTAGGAAGAAGAGATAGATTCGTGTCTTTCTCATAGACACGTTTCGCTTATATTTGAGCTACATCAGAATTTATAAACGTTTTTCTATTTGTTCTAATTCACATTTTACCAGTTTTAATCCGTATTTATTTCATCTGTCATATATATATATATATATATATATATATATATATATATATATATATATATATATATATATAGTATTTATTTAAAAATTATAGCATACATGTTATAACATCACTACAAAAATAGCAATCTTATCAAGTGATGGTGTTGATTGCGAAATAAAGAGTTTTTTGAGTTTTTTTTAATTCAAAACCCAATACCCCCCACCATGATGACAAATCAGAATGCAAGTATATGAAAATTAAAAAAAAAACATGATGGTAAATACAAAACAAACGGTTAGTTGATTAAAATTAATGCTTGATCAAACCAAAAATCAATATGGAATAAGTAACTTTTAATTTACGAAAAAATTAAAAATTAAAAATCAGAAATTTCAAATTTCAAATTAAATCGAGCATTAGGTTTAAAATATTATAAAGTTATTCAAAAATGGAACGGAGGAAAAGAAAAATATAAATATATATATGTATTATTATTATCTAAAAGGTCAATATATCGGGTAAAACCATCACTAATGTGAAAAGTATACATGCTCTACTCTGTATTGAGCACTCTTTTAAGAATAGTGTTTTTAGCTTTTGTAATTTTTTTCCGTCTACACCTATACTTGTATATATATATATATATATATATATATATATATATATATATATATATATATATATATATGAGTAGTGAGTTTAATCCTCACTGAGTGCTTCATACTTTCAGCCTTATGCCACATCTAAGCTACTCTTAATAAATCGGTATATATATATAATAATGAAGTTATGATCAGAGTTGAATTAGACTAGGAAACAGTAGTATTAAAAAGTGCTCAATACACATAAAAATTGATAAAAAAAATCAACGAGCTTTTAAGTATAGAAAATTAGTAAACCAGCCAATTCCGCTACTTTGGTTTCAACTTTTCGATGTCTTCAGGTGATTTCGGTCAGTTGATTTCCTAACGCTTTATTTTTAAAAAATAAATATTAATGAATGCTATATTTAAAAAAAATAAATAAAAATAAATGAATGCGTGCACGGCGTGGGGTGTGGTAGAAGGTGAGGAGGAGGAGGGGAAAATCAAGTGTATCGGAAATGTATCGGTGGGGGGATTAAATGAAATATAAAAACGTTCTTTTCATCCCATTTCAAACGAACTTTTTAGCATGTATACAACCCGACATAATTTCCGATCTCTGGGTTAAAAGTTTTTTTTAGTCTGGAAATGTTATGATAGCTAATTTCTCTTGTTGACAAAAGTTGCAGATGTTGTTATTGATTGTTGTAATGTTTTGCGTTTTTTTTTAAATTTTCTAGTTTAGAGTCGCATTTTTTTAAATTTTCACACATGGCTAGTTTAATTGAATTTCTAAGACTTTCTAGCTTAAAAGATGACTCATGATTGTCCCACCTCTTTTTAAAATTACACACTATGTATATTTTTTCTGGTCATTTGTTTCTATTACTTCTGCTTCGTAAATTACTGCTTCAGTTCTGAAAACTCCATCTAATGGACATCTGTTTTTATTGCTACAATTGCATATATTACTATTAACAATGTTTACTGCATGTTAGTTTTGAAATTTCTGGCGTTTTGTCTTTTTATTGTGGTTTTTAAACTATTATGATTAAAATTTAGTACATTCAAACTTGAAGATCGTAATTTGGTAATTACTTTGAAGTGTTTCGCCGATGATCATAAGCCTTTATGAAATAATTCTTTGTGAGTTAATAAAGTTGTAGCGGACAATATGCATTGAGTTTTATTGCTGGTTTCTGATCATCGCGTTTTCATGCATCGATGAATGTCATGTCAGGTTTTTCAAGTATCTCGTTTTCATGCATAAGTTTTCCTGAATTAAGAGCTTAATTTCAATATCTCCAAAAACTGCGACCTAGATTTAAATTAAACACAAAAAAGGAAACCGAACTCACAAAACAAACATTTCAAAAACTAATCTATCAACTAAATACAAATGCAGTCAATATTATCAAACTTAGTAAAAGCTGAATGCATAAAAAGTCGATACAATTACCACAAATAAAACACACCCTTATCCGAAATATTAATAAATGCAGCAAAAGAACAACGTCTAAAAGAAGATATCACAATTAGAGTCGCTGAAAAAAAATAACGCCTGTGTCCTTAAACAAAAGTGACTAAAACTTATGACCATCTTAGACGATTGATAGAAGCCATTGTTAAAGTGCAAGATAAATAACACGATCAGGATTAATAAAGTTTGCAATGAAAAGTAAAAAAAGGTCAAAAAGATGAAACACCAACAACCATGCAAACAATAACAGAATTGATAAGAAGGTAAAAGAATTCACAAACTAGGAGTTGGTGTTTGTACACAAAAGCAAGGCCCACCAAACGAAAACAGTATGTCTGTCTAGTACAGTGTAACCCGGATATAAGAAAGTTGTCGGGACCGGAGAAGAAGTCTCTTATATCCGGGTTTCTCCTATATCAGGGTTTCTCTTATATCAGTGTTTGGTCTATTATATATACATTAACACAGGCTCTAATTTGGAACAAGAGAAAGTCTCTCTTATATCAGGGTCTCTTATATCCGGGTTACACTGTAGTTAAAGCAGATCTGGACGGAGTTATGTCAAAACGCAAGCTGTCCCATTTTATTGGCTAAGAAAAATATCCCAGCAGGCATTCTGTGTCCTTCTGACTAAAAACCCTCCTAACACTTTTTAAAAATATATAAATAAATTTACTCCATGCTTTATTAGCAGGAGTAAATTTATTTAAAGATTGTTAGTAGACTGTGTTGTTCGTTTGGTCGACCTTGCTTTTTTACCCTTTTCTTACAGCTAATTTGTGTTTAAAACGCATTTCTGTCCGTGAGCAATTATTCCACTTCTTATTTTTTATCCTGAACAATATACTGTTCAATATGGGATCTTGCTTCGTATCCTCAGATAATTTGTCTATCGATAAAATATGCTTCGAACCAGTGTAAGAAAGTATCTTCGAATTTTTCCTCCTCTTTCTTACTTTCAGAAGTAATGAACTTCAATCTCGACAAAGTGTCAACATGCAGAACAATGGTATTGCCTTTCATATACTCAATATCAAAGTCAAACTTCATTAACATTAGGGCCCATCTTAGAATTCTAAAAGGCGTTACCTTAGGAAGTTCCTTCCTAGGATTAAATATGAATTATAAAGGTCTCTGGTTAGACCTTAGTAGGAATTTATTTCCAATCAAAAACTGACAAGCTCTATTTATCGTCTATATTGTGACCGACGGTTCTTTTTCAATATTTGAGTATGTAGAATCAGATTCCTACATTTTTTTAATCTTAAATTTTGTGCAAGTTAAACACATAGAGGCTCCCAACCAAATATAACAAATGATGTATTTTGATTGGTTGTAAAATATTAATTAGGTGTCGTCAACTACGTCCGAAGGTACCGACCCAAATTTTGACCTCTAGTTGACGCCATAAAATGTAAACATGTTCACGAGCCTCACCACGTGACCAAGAGAACTAATAAAAACGAAACTTCGACGCGACTTGGTCAGTGGGCACTTAAAATATTGAACCAATTCATTTGACTTCATTGGAAATCAACACAGCAAAGGAGCCGAACTTTATCTTCAATACAACAACAAACCTTGTCAACCACTTCCAGGCTTAACGCTCACTCCCACAAAATATTCTATTCCACAAGAAGAATCTCTTGTTAAAGAGCGATAACACTATAACAATCAGTGAGTCCAGAACAATACTTTTTTCTATTTAATACAAAAACAAAAACAACTGTTTAATTTTCCTATATAAACAAATATAGCTAACTACACCTTCTCATTTTCACACGTACAGTACAGTAACTCAAATTCTTTCAGTAACACACACCAAAGAACTCTATTGTGTTTATCAACTTTTGCACTATTTGTTGTGTTTATAAAAAATATTTATTGTTGAACAAATTCATAATTTCTACAACTTGATTATTTCTCTTGTTGTTGTCTTTGTTACATTTGATATAAAAATTGTAGAGGGTCAGTTTTTATTTCTATTTATAACCAATACAAATTGGCTGACCCACTATAAGTAGTTCAATTCGGTTTTTGATAATTTCCCCTAAAGATACTTAATAGGATAACCATCCTGAGCTAATATTCCCGAAATTAAGTGTTCATTTGCGTCAGTTGTTACTACTATTTCCTTTCTAAGGGTCGAATATTTCTACTACTGGCTTCTCTGCCAGAATAGATTTTAAATTTTCAAATGTCACTTGTTCTTTTGTCTAAATAAATTCCACATTCTTTTTTTCTTAAAGCAGAAAAAGGTTCTGTCAATTCTGAGTATCGCTCTACATATCGCCTGTAAAAATTTACATGTCCTAAGAAAGATTCCAATTCCTTTTTGTTCTTAGGTACTTCAACTTTTAATATTTTGTCAATTTAACGCTAACGATTGGTCTAGTAATATGTTTTCGTTAGAAATGGAATATCCCCTAAATATTTTTAGCGTTGTGTACACATTTTTTTTCGTTAATCCAACATTTTTTAACTTATTCAAAACCATACAGGTTTTCCATTTTAACTCTTTGTCATTAATAGCACCAACACAAATGTCATCCTGGTAGCACATTGTATTTTTATATTGCTACTAATAACTTGCTCTATAGCCCTTTGAAAAATCGCACTTGCAGTTTTAATTACATACGGAATTCTTTTCCATCTTAATAAACCTATTGGGGAGTTTATTGTTGTAACTTCTTTAAAGCCTTCGTCAATAAGTATTTGATGATATACCGACTTTAAATCAGTTTTAGAGAATGTTTTTATACTCGTAAGGTAGTTCAAAGCCCATTCTACATTGAGGATAGGATATAAGTCTACACATATTTTGTGGTTTACATCTATTTTGTAGTCACCACAAATGTGCAGATCTGAATCCTTCTTTCTTAACATTACTAACGGGGAGACCCGTTTGCCCCCTCCTGGTGGATCTTGTTCCAGTAATTTTTTTCAGTTTTTCCACAACTTTTCTTAGTAGATGGATTGGCACTTTTCGTACTTCAAAATATGAAGGTGAGACATTTTCCTTTAGTCTTAACTTTGCTTCATAGTTTTTTTTAACATTCCAGTTTCTTCTATCTTGAATTTTGTTATTGTAATTTACCCACGCACGCATGGACTCTCCCAGCTATAAATAGGAGCAGGTACTGCCTTTTGGAGAGAGAAGTTTCCAGCAGTCAGCTCTAACAGTCGGACCGAACATTCTTGCTGTAACACTCTCGTTTGTATATGTTTGTATTACTGTTTCTGTTAATATATTTGTCTAACTCAATTCCTCTCTTTGTGTCTTTATTTCTGGCCCTAACAAGGCCACAACAAATTTCTTTACTAATTTTGTCGAATTTAGGTTCATTACATCATTTTCTATTAGAAATTTATTAGCCGGCAGCCTGCTCACCACTAAAACACTGAGATTTCAAACGGAGTACACGGGCATCCGGAAGACCCTTACCTTACATGAGGTGCCCATGTACATGATTTAGGACCATTCGTGGGCCTTTTTCTCAAACTATGGCCTTGTGAAGGGGATGTACTCCATCAAAAGCAAGGAGAGCATTACCATCAGTTACTTTGAAGTCATGGTAACATTGACCCGGCCAAAATTAAATGGGGTCCCCGACATCATCACTTACGGTGACTGAAACATTTATGTTAAGTGGAGGGCTCCCGTCCCAACTGCTGAGCTTGTCAAGCCGCAGGTCAGCTAGCAAAGTTGTGTCCAGGCAGAAACTCGGCACCACAGCCTCAATCAACGACTGCGGAAGTAACAAAGAAAGCCTCCAGTGGTCCTGGCGAGTGAAGTGAGGTGGTGAGAAGGGGAGCCAAGACGTCAACTCCACCTCTCCAGCAGAATGTCCCGGAAAAAAGAGCTACGAAACAACAGCAGCCTAAGCTGCAGCAACATTCTCAGCAGCATAAAAAAAACAAAAAAAATACAGCCGCAGTAAAAGCTGCAGCAGCAACCGAAGCAGACTGTCCAGCCAAAGGAAGAGTTACTGCAGCTGGACATCTACATGGTGGCTGAGGAAATGCCTCCACCGCGATCGTCATCACTGAAAAGGGGGAGGGATGAGGAGAATGAAGAGGACCCGAAGTATACTAAAAGAGAGAGGAAGTATTGTTGGAGTAGCGGAGAAGGCCCTGGTAGCTGCCAAAACCCAATTCGCTCCTGCTTCACCTGCAAAAAGTAAGTAACAACATACCCAAGGTAAGGCAAGAAGCCTCCTTTCCTCCCCTTCTAGGGCTCCGCCTTCTCCTTCTCCTCCCAACCCATCTCAAGGAAAAGAGAAGAAAATGAAGACTGTTCCCGAGAGGAAAAAACTGTGCGCCATCGATAGGCAGGCCCTTGAGAGGGACCCTTCTTCTCAGAAGAAGGTACTCTTGAGGCCGCTATTTAAATG
Source organism: Acanthosepion lycidas (assembly GCA_963932145.1). NCBI lineage: Eukaryota > Metazoa > Mollusca > Cephalopoda > Sepiida > Sepiidae > Acanthosepion > Acanthosepion lycidas. The sequence continues at coordinate 96,140,866 of OZ010593.1, read as the reverse complement.
TACTTCCGTGGATGGAAAGTCTACGGAAGATATCCGCAACTTCAAGATGGTGCAATTGGAGTCACCAGAACTCAAGAAAATGTCAAATCTGTGCCCTGGGAGGGCCCCATCCATCCCTCCTTATATCGAGCAGTAAAATTAACCTTCTCGACAGACGTCAGAGGTATTGACTCTGACGGTCGAATTACGACCGACATTGGAACCGGTAGTTCGGGAAAATCCGTCGGGGTCCTGACTCTAGTAGATTTCCATCCAGTTTGCATTTAAAGGGTTTCATAAAAACAACTCAAAAGATGTCTATTAAGCTAGCTAACTTGAATGTGACGGACCTGAGAGATTGGGGTAAGGCTACCCGCCTGCTTCGTGATCTCTTGTCCTTCTGTGGCCGCGATCCAGGAAACACACTTTGTTTGCGACGTCGATGCTCGTGTGCTGTCTAGCGATTTTGTTGTTTATTCACCATACGGAGACCGACAGGCCAGAGGCATTTTCTTATTAGTCAAGTGTTCCCTGGGTGAGAAGGTAGACCTTGTCCATGTGAGAGCAGAGGGCCGGTTAGTCGTGGCCGATATTGCTGTGAGCAGTGGTTCATTTCGGGTTGTTGCGGTTCATGTGCCCAACGATAATGGGGAGTGTGTCGACTTCTTCCATCGGTTGGGGCCGTTCCTGGTGGATTCGTCTTAATGGGGGACTGGAATGCCATCCTGGACCACAAGATAGACAGGGGGCAGGGAGCTAGCGGAAGGTCATCAAGCAATCGCTGCTTGGTTGATTTGATCAATGAGTTTGGGCCTATCGATAGATACCGGGTCGAGCATCCGGGGAGGGAGATGTGGACGTGAGCTCTTCTGGACAGAATGTTAGTGAGAAGGGTCAACCTAGAATTGCACAAGGAAGAGATCCGTCGAGGTTCCGATCGATACATTCACGGGGTCATTACCAAGAACATGTGCGAGGCGTTTCGGCGGCATTTCGAAAGCCGTTTTACTAAGTAGTCTGGTCTCAGTGGCGATGTGTTTCGTAGCTATTTAGCTGACTTTCCTCGGCTTTCGCCGACTGAAGCGGCTAGCTGCTAGGATGAGATCACAGAGGGCGAAGTTCACTTGGCATCTGGTCAACAGTGGCAAGTCTCAGGGACTTGATGGTCTGCCCTATGAAATGTGCTTGAGGGTGTCGCATATCTTTGTTCCAGTTTTGACAGTATTGTCCAACAATTGGCTCCGGCAGGGGGCCATTCCCGACTGGATTTTCAGGGGTGTGATCACGCTGTTGAAAAAGGGCAAGGATGTTGAGCGAGATTTAGACGATTACAAACCCATAACTCTGCTAAACACAGAGTTAAAGATTTTGGCCAAGATCCTGACGGAGAGTTTGCACTCAGTTGCTGCAAGCTTGTTGGGACCTGAGAAGACTTGTGCTGTGAAGGGACGAACAATTCAAAGCAACCTGCATCTGATCCGCACGATCATAGAGAGTGTAAAAGATGAAAAGCGAGCCACGCTGATCAATTTGGAATAGTCCAAGGCATTCGACATGGTCATCGACACACCTCAAGGTTGGCTTTCCTACGTCGCGTTTTGACGAAGGACACGATTTTGGCGCAGAGTATTAGGGATCCTTTCCGTAGCCTTACAATCACTCCTCCCATTTCTTGGGCTTAGCGCCGTTGCGGTTGTGGAAGCTTGTCGAGTTTCCTCAACAAGTGTCGGACGGCCTTGAAGGCATTTCCACGGTCTCAATGACCTTTTCTGGTCTTGGAGGCTATTGTATCGTGAATTAGTCTAGGGGGTCGCGAAGGATCCTCTGTGTGGCCGGCTCGGCTTTTCGGCATCAGAGTTGCGCTCTTTCTTGTCTTGGGCGCCAGCAGCGGATCATCACAGCAACCCTGAGTTTTCGCTTAGCTGGCGACTGATTCGGAACGTGCTCACCTCTCAATGACGTAAGCCTCAGATAGAGCGAAGCAGATTTACCCGACTGTCATCGGTGTTTTCTCGGCTTAGAGGAAACGGCTTCGCACGCCTTCTACCATTGCCCCCAGGTGTGCCCTTTCTGGGATTTATGACGACGAGTGTGGCTTCCGATCAGCTCGTGTCCATCGATCTCGTTTACGCGTGTGACAATGTGTCGCCCTCGTTCTCCGGGGTAAAAAACGAATTAGTACTTTTCTTAGCAGCTCTACGTAGTCGTGTATTAATTGATAAGTAATCAATAATCTTTCCGTTGATTCTTTACTTCTTTGTTGTTAATATATTTTAATTGCGTTTGGTAATTAAATACTTTATTATTTTACATTGAAGTGTTTCTGTTATTACTTCTATTATGAACGTGAGATGGATTAGAAAAGTGTCGAACGAGGATTCGCATTGAACTTACGAAGGAAAAATACGCCGTAACAGGACATTCAATAAATATTTATCACTTCACAAAAGTGACGACACATGGAACTATAAAAAATTCGCAGGACTACAGATGAATAACCAAAATTAATATAACAGATAATAGAAAATGGAAGAATTAAAATCTGTCATGATTCAAATGTTGGAACAATTACAACAACAGAAAGTTTGGGAATTATTATTAAATAAAACTATGGAGGAAAGAACATCAGATGCTGTCGCCAATTCAATTAACGAAGTTTTATACTATCCACGCGAAGAAATAACATTCCCAGCTTATTATAGAAGATACGAAGAAATTTTCATGTATGATTGATGGCACTGGGATGACGAAAAAAAGTTCACTTATTAAGAAAACTGTCTTCTGCAGAACATGAAAAGTACGTGAATTTTATTTTAGAAAAAAAAAACAGGTGAGATAAATTTTAATGCAACTCAGTGACAGGAGCTTGTAGAGGACAGTGTGTGTTTGCGTGTTGTTGTATTAGAAACTCGTGTGTAACTCCTGGTGGAATATTAAAAGGTCCAACTACGAGAAAATTGCCGGACTTGAATTAAGTTCAACTGAAGATAAAGAAGACAAACAAGACCGATATATATAAACAAATATATGTATTAAACAAGATTTTATAATGGACATAGACAATAATATTTTTGTATGTGTGAACGTTTGTGTCTGTTCTTTGGTGAATGTTCGTACGTACGTGTATGTGTGTATAATGTTCATGGCGTCTCCCACAAATGGGAAGACGCGGATCTACTAAGAGAGCTTACATTGTAGTCGCTGAAATGAAGAAATTGAAAAGAGAACGAGGCGAGAAGTCGCCCAGTATTTATAGCATAGGGAGGATGACCCCTAGTAACAAGCTCATTATTCAATACAAGCTGGCAATGTCTTAACTTAGTAAAGGGTAATAATTAATATTTTGTCAGTTATGCTAGAGTAATGAACCGGAAATGTGAAAAATTTAAATTAAATGAATAACACCCAGGATACTTGCTAAATTAGAGATGGATCTTAGGTTAACTCTCCTAAAAATAGCCGAAAAGTGTCAGCGCATTGTTAACCTTAAACTCGATACCGCAAGGATTGAGGAAAGAGACATTTCACACGTACGTAACCTCAGACCATTAAAAAAAAGATTACAGACCTTTTTCAATACCTAATGCTTGCCACGGTTGTGGAGGTAAACATTTCGAAAGTAATGTTTTTTTTTTTTTTTTTGTTTTTTTAAACAAAAAATGCTACGAATGTGGAAAGATTGAACACAAACGTACTCATTGCAAATAATAAAAAAAAAGATGGAAAAAGGATAGAACTAATGTAAACGTGGTAAATACATTGTGTAAAGTCAAAAAACAAAGGAAAAACTAACAATAAAAACTACAGCTGGATACAGGCTCTGATATAGCCATTATCAATGAACAGACATGGAGTAAAATGGATAAACCCAGGTTATTAAACTCTGGAAAAATTGCTCGTGGAATTACGGGGGAAGAAATTGAATTTTATGGGTGAATTCACCTACAACATTTCTTTTATTGGTAAAACTAAAAAAAAATGTTGTGCTTGTGTTATAGCTAATTTATTTAGAACAGATTGGATTGCATTATTTGATCAATAGGACTTCCAAATTAACTCATTCGGCAACAAAATAAATATTGTGTTAACACGGCAACTGAAAAATTAAAGAAAGAATTTAAAAAGTTTTCCAGAAGTCTTCTCAGAAGGTCTAAGTGCATGCACAAAAGCAAAAGCTAAATTTGAAGTAAAAGAGAATGTAAACCAAAAATAAGTGTAATCTTTGCGGCATTAGAACCTATTAATAAGGAATTAGACAGACTGGAAATATTAGGAGTTATATCAAAAGTAGACTTCTGAATGGACATCACCAACAGTTTACGTAAAAATAAATAATAATAAAATCCGCGTATGTGCTGATTTTTCAATGGAGTTAAATGAAAGTTTGAAACAATATAACTATCCGTTAACAATCCCGGAAGAAATTTTTGCCAAATTAATTGGATCTTTTGGACGCTTATTTACACATAGAAGAAGAGAGCTCAAAACTATTAACAGTTAACACTCATAAAGGACTATACAAATTTAACCGACTTCATTTCGGTAAAAAAGGTAGCACCTTAGCATATTCCAACAGATTATGGATACGATGCTTGCCAGTTTGGATTGTGCAGATGCATATTTGGATAGTGTACTTATAAAAAGTGAGACCCGAAATCAGCATACAGAAGAAATAAAAAGAAGTATTTGAGAATAAAAGATTACGGTTTTAACATCAGTGAAGGAAAATGTGGACTGTTTATGACCAGAGTTAAATATCTAGGACAGATTATCGATGCTAACGGAAGACAAGATCCTTGAAGGTCGAGCGCAATATAGGACATATCCGCCCCAACAAATGTAACAAAGTTACAAGCATTTTTAGGGTTTGCCGATTACTATCATGTATCGATAACAAACATGTATGAATTGAGGGCACTCTTGAATAACCTGCTAAAGAAAGAAATTAGATGGGATTGCTCAGATAAATTCCAAAGTGCTTTCGAAGAGATCAAAAAGTCCTAACGTCGGACTTGTCACTAGCTCATTTTGACCCTGAATTAGAGATTGTGGTTGCAGTAGATGCAAGTGAGTCTGGTATTGGAGCTGTGATACTACACAAATATGGGGACAGAAAAACTAAACCAATATCTCATGCTTCAAGATCGTTAATAGCAGCTGGAAAAAAAACTACAACTTGATTGAAAAGGAAGCATTGGCTATCATATTTGCTATAAAAAAAATTTTCTTAAATTTATACATAGTAGAGAATTCACATTACAGACAGACCATCGTCCATATGTGGATCAAAAATGAGTGTTCCCACACATACAGAAAATAGACTGCAACACTGGGGAATTATCCTATTGAACTATAATTATAAAATGGAGTCTTTAGCATCCAAAAACTTGAGTCACGCGGTCGGACTATCTCAGTTGATACCAAAATTCTGCGAACCACTAGAGGACACCATAATTGCAGAGATAAGGACTGAAAACGAAATAAAGAATGTATTATACAATACAGCGAGAGAACTGCCCGTAACATTAGAGGAAATACGAATTAAATCGGAAAAAACGACTTTATCATGAAAATGAATGAGCAAGTAAGATTTAAATAAAAAGGAACATTACTGGAAGTAACTCATTTTCATTATGCGATAATGTACTGATGTGCGCAGAAAGAATTGTAATGCCAGCATCGTTGCAAAAACCTATACTAAAAGATTTTCAGATAGGACATCCAGGAATTTCAAGGATGAAATCCTTAATGAAGTTTTATACGTATTGGCCGAGAATAGACCAAGACATTGAAAATTTAGTAAAATCATGTAGAGTTTGCGCTCTGGCAGCAAAGTCACCACCTAATTAAATTAAAACCTTGGCCAAAAACTGATATTCCATGGCTTAGAAGACACATAGACTTCGCAGGACCGCTAAAGGGAGCATACTATCTACTGGTGGGGGCTCCGTCCCTGTGCTGGTGGTATTCCGGTTACGACTAACTTGGACCAGCTATGACAAGCTAAGACCAGCTATAACTAGCTTAGACCAGCTCTGACCAGCTTGGACAAGCTATGACCAGCTAAGACCAGAGGCCCGAGTGAAAATATTCGGATCCCCACGTTAAAAACTGACTTTGTGTCACAACCTGACTCAGTGGGGGGTTAAGTAAATACCGACTAGCTAAGACCAGCTTAGACCAGAGGCCCGAGGGAAAACATTCGGGTCCCCACGTTAAAAATTGACCTTGTCACAAGCTAACTCAGTGGGATGCTCAAGTAAATATCTACTATCTACTGGTAGTAGATAGTTACACTAAATGGCCAGAAATATTAAAATGTAGAAAACCGACTTTCACGGTAACTATACATTTTTTACACGAGATTTTTGCAAGATTCGGTGTACCTGACACTATCGTTACAGATAACGGCACACAATTCACGGCTAGTGAATTTTAGGTTTTCTGTAAATCATTAACAATAGAACACATTAAAACACTCACTTATCACCCAAGAAGTAACGGACAGCTTGAGCGCTTTGTCGATACGTTTAAAGGGGTACTAAAAAGTCGGTGGGAGAGGTGACAGATGAAGTAATGCTACAACAATTTCTGAACGTTTTCAGAATAACACAAAACCTGAACGCCGTGTCTGCAATGTCGCCTGCAGAGTTGATGTTCGCTAGGAAGATTAAATCCGTATTTAATAAATTACTACTGGGACGTAAGGCGAGAACATCAAGAAACAACAATAATATAATTAAATATTTCAAACCTGGAAATAAAGTGTTTTTTTTTAAATGTACCAACAGGGAAAAGAATTCTGGGAAGACGGCGTCATAAAAAACGGATTAGCAAAATGATGTACATGGTACAGTGACAAAGATGGGAACATAAGCAACACCATAATCAGTTAAAACGAAGATTCACTGATTTAGTAAATCTACGTAAAGAGGTACCTATGGAAATATGGTATGACATGTTTGACATGCCTACGCCACTAGAAATTATTGAACCAAGAATTTACAGTAATAGAAAAAGAACAGCAACGGAATATTTAAATATTGAACTAAAACTGAAGAAATATAAACTCCAGAGAAGTCATCTCAAAAGGGAGGTGTCACTGAATGGAAAGTGTCACTGCTGATACCGGAGCTGGAACGTGAATCTCTTACAATGGAAATGTAGACCGCCGTTTACTATAAATAGAAATATCATGCCATTCACTCAATTACGTGTTGACTATTGTGTTAACCTGGACGTTAAAGTCAAGTGTCCCATGTTTCAAGACGAATTAGTACTTTTCTTAGCAGCTCTACGCAGTCATGTATTAATTTATAAGTAAACAATAATCTTTCTGTTGACTCTTTACTTCTTTGTTGTTAATTGCGTTTGGTAATTAAATACTTTATTATTTTACATTGAAGTCTTTCTGTTATTACTTCTATTATGAACGTGTAATAGATTGCAATATTATTATATTCATATTCATATTAACTAAAAATACAGAAGTTAAAAAAATGAAAACAACCTTTGAAAATAAGTCAATTCTTAACCTGCTATACAAACTTAGCACCAATAAAAGAATTCCTTTTTAAGATGTACTTATCGATTTGAATAACTTTAAAATCTTCATATTTATCCAACTACTCACACAGACACATCATAAAGAATTTAATGAATAAAATACATCTATTATGATTTTAAAAACGGATATTTTAAAATACTATAGATTCAATAATATATACAAATATATTAAAACAAGAAGGAGGAAGAGTAAAAATAAGAAAAAAAAAATACCCAGCGTAAACTAGTGAATCGAAATATATATATATATACACACACACACAGGGTGTCCATAAAGTTCGTGTGCACTTTAAAAATGTATAACTTTATTTGTATTTGCGATAGAAATAATTTGAAGAAAGAGGTAAACCTATATATTTTAAGGTTTTATTGAAATTTTATTTAAGTTTCCACATGTCCTCCATCACTAGCAATACAAAGGGTAATACGATTTTGCAGTTCACGGAAAACATTTGCCAACTGATTTACAGTAATGCCTGAAATCACGTTAGTTATTTTAGCTATACTTAAAACTAGGTACATTAAACTTTATAACATTTTTTACAGATTATTTCTATCGCAAATACAAATAAAGTTATAAATTTTTTAAAGTCCTTCGAACTTTATGGACACTTGGTATATATATATATATATATATATATATATATATATATATATATATATATATAACCAGCCGGTTATTGCTCCTGTTTCTTGTAAGCTCAATCCAGGTTAAAACATAAATATGTACTCAGCAACTGAAATAAGTGGGGGAATACTACCAGAGAATTAAAACTATGAGTCACAAACAGATTACATTAAGATATAACTACTATTCTTTCTGCTTACAAATTTAATAAACATGTAAAAGGATTTTTTTTTACTATGGGTAGAGTGGGAAGAAAGAGGACATCACGTCTCTTAACCCGATTATTTATAAGGCGCAAATACTACAAATAAGACTCGAAACACTGATGTGAAATTTTAAAGAAGCAAACATTCATTTCAATAACAGAAACAATAAAACAGTATAAGGTTTACAAATAAGTTTGCACAAAATTCAATAAAACTTTCAACAATCAAAAATTTTTTCAGGGGATACAATTCGTTTAAAAACAGTTCAAAATATTCACTCGTTTGAAAGTTGAAATTGAGAAACGTTGGCAGATTAGAGTAGCTGGGACTTTAATAAATTAGTTCTTTTTTTAAAAGTTCGATTATATAAACTTCAAGAATTTTTCGCTTTTCTCGTTTCTTTTACCTTTTTCTTCTTTTTTTTCTGTTTCTTTCTTCTTTTGCTTCTTACATCTTTCGTAGGACACAACCTAGTTCATCCACTGGTGACGGCCAAAATCTCTTATCCTTCTGAAATCTTTCTCTGATTTATGCCTTTCTCATTTCTGCCCCTTTATATTTTTCGAGTTTTCCGACCAACTCGACTTCTTATACAAGTTCCAAGTAGAGTCTAGACATTTTAAATTTTCGTGTGTGTGTGTGTGTGTGTGTGTGTGTGTGTTGCGGGGGGTCATCTTCCTCATTGGTCAAAAGAAGAAAAGAAAAAGAAAATGCTGTATTTCTTTTTGAAAACCAAATCTTACAAGCAACAAATCGCCTACTTTTTGACCGACTAATTTTCGGTGACTTCTTTTCCGAGCCATTCTATAATTTTTATAAATTTTAACGAACAAATGTTTCCCATTAAATTTATTAGTTATTTTTTTACTAACCGCCCGACGGTCTTTTAATTATTTTAAAAACTTCTTTTAAAATCAAGAGTAATAAAGAAACCTAGTCTATTATAATATTTATTTTTTATCTTCAATTCTTTATTAATCATTAATTTAGTTTACATCTTTTTTATATATATAAATTTTTATACCCGACCTCAAGCACTTCCAAATGGTAATCAGGATGTGTTCTGCTGACAAATGAGAAAAAAATCAGATTATTACATGTCATATCCTCTACATGCACAATATTCTAAAGCAAATTCAAAACATAAAATCTAACAATAATGTCCATAAATAAATATTAAATAAACAAATTAAATTAACCTTAGAAAAATAATAAAAAATAAAAATAATAAATCAATATAAAATGTTGTGGTGTTCTCTCTCTAATGAGTCTATTGCGGACTCTTCCACTTACTGTAAAATTAGTAAGAGAGTAAGCCTCGTGGGAACAATGCTCTAGTCTGTTCAACTGTCAAACTCTCTGCCTTGAGCAGAGAGGAACCCGAACGAGGCTTTGCCGAAGGGCAAAGTTTCGCCCGGGGAGGTAGACAGGTCCTGAAACAGTTTAGGCGGGTTCAAAGGGAATATTTTTTGGCCGAGCCTACGGGCTCTGAGAACCCACGGTAAACTCGGCCTTGTGCCACATACATCCCTTGTGGAGGGGGCTGTTAAATATTAACAGTGATCTAGACTCTCCAACTGTCAAACACTCTGCCTCGGGCAGAGAGGAACCGGGACGAGGCTTTGCCGATGGACAAAGTTTCGTCCGGGGAGGTAGGCAGACCTTGAAGCCGTTTATACGGGTTCTAAGGGAATATTTTTGGCCAATCCTACGGGCTCTGAGAACCCACGGTAAACTCGGCCTTGTGCCACATACATCCCTCGTGGCGAGGGGCTGTTAAATATTAACAGTGATATAGACTGAACGCTGGACAAGTGACACACACTCCTAAGTCGTGTTATACACTTCTGTTGTGATATGTCCCGGAAAGGGATATATTTGAACGAAGTAGCTAAGTGGTTATGACTACTATAACCAAGTAGAAGACGGTAGCAGTAATCGACTGGTACGCGTCGTAGTCGCAGGTAAGAAGTGTAGATCAATGGCGTAGTCCAATGGGCGTCGTTATAGACTTAGCTCTCAGACTAAGGCTTTGACTCACCTACACGTCCTTCGGTATTTATGACGGACACCAGCCAATCATATTCCATTGAGGGGGAACACAGGTGTACGCATATTCCATTATATCATGTATTTACTGTTCAATACACGCTTTATCTGCAACCGCTTGTTTTGCTATTGCTTAACCATTTACTTGGTCATAACATAAACGGAATTATGAAAGTATTCAACGCAACAACCACAAACAAGACGACAACATAAGAAACCTAACCCATATCAGTTATCGATACATATCAGTTATCGGTACATATCAGTTATCGATAGCAAAAAAACAAACAAATAAAACTCATCACTAACTAAAAAAAATCCTCTAAGGATACAACAAAAAATCAAAACTTTAACGAACCAATGTTGTTTAGGAATTCGCTTGTCCAATTGGACAATGTCTCTCAAATAATTAAAATTCCAACAAAAGTATATTTGTTACACAATTTCTCTCTGAATTTCTGGGACGAGGAGTTATTATTATTTCCGCTATTTACATGCAGACAACTGTCCTCATCTTTGTTGTTGTTGTTATCACGACGTTTCGATCAGTGTATCCTCCGGCCACCATCAGGTCTATGTGGATCCGGCTAACCTACAGGGACTTCTGAACTGAACCCTTTATTTAATCTACAGGTTTAGACTCTTCTCGTTCCGCCGTCCATGTCTAGATATATCTCGCCCATTTTTTATTTTTAGTATTGCTTTTTTGTAGCTCACCCTGTTTCCACTGAATCAAAGTACACACTGCCCGACCCAGGGATTGTATTTGTACTCAGTGAAAAAAAGGGCGAGAGATAACTGAGTAGTAATAAAAATAAGCATTAAACGAGATATTCCTACATGTGGGTCGTGGAACGAGAACAATCTACACCCGTAGAATAAATAAAGTGTTCAGTTCGGAGTTCCCTATAGCTTACTCGGATCGACATACGTTGTGATAACAACAAAGATAATGACAATAGTCCGCATGTAAATAAAATTGTTACACGATTACTAAATTATCGCGTCGGTTAACTTGCCATTTATCCGATAATAGCTCATTTAAATAGCCAACCAGTACAAGATGTCTAACAAATACTTATACTATACACTTAAATTGTAAAAAACAACTACAGATATTAGAAATCTTAATCATAAAAAAAACAACTCAGCATCAATAAAATTTAATTCAACTTAGGAATAAGCATATGAAATGTATTTCACAGCTAGAAAAATAAAGAAAAGCAAATAAGACACTACAAACTTACACGTGAAGACACGATACTTGAAAAAAAAATTGACATGACATCCACCATGAAGACGCAGCACTACTCGAAAATTCAAAGAAACACTGTGCATGCCTTTCGATACAACCTTATTAACCCATAAAAATCATTTGATAATGGCTTATTAAAAAATATTGGGCAATTTATATTCAAGCTCTAGTACTGAATATGACGATAAACGACATCCGGCAGCAAGGCCTCTGATCGGAATATTGGAGGTTTTGAGGAGCGTGGAATCACCTCTTAATTGCTGTTGTTCCCAGGTTCACAAAACTAACTGTTGTGGTGTCCTCCCTCGAAAGAGTCTATGTTGGACTCTTCCGCCTACTATGAGATTAGTAGGAGAGAAGGCCTTAGGGGAACAGTCGAATAGTTTGAACGCTGGGTCAACCGACACATACTCACTAGTCGTGTAATACACTTCTGTTGTACTTACTGTTAATATATGAACACTTGTCTTGCTATTTCTTTAACCATTTACTTGATCACAACATCTGGGCGACGAAGGATTCGAAGAAATGGACTTGTCGCTAAATCATAAAAAAAAAAATGCCACTGTCTACAACAGTGGTGAAGAAAGGAATTCTAATTAAACTCTATGACAAAAGGATATCCAGTGTTAATTACGACACTGACAGTGAAAAAAAGAAAACCTTCAAAACAATAGAATTTCTACAAGTTCAATGGTTGGGAAGAATGTTGGTGGACCTTGTTATTTTTTCAATTGCAACAAGTCAGTAAAAGAATCGTACAAGTCAAACAGACTTATTGTTTTCGCTAATAGGGTAAAGTAAACATTTACTCCCTCTCCAGCGTTTAAATTTTTCAGTAAAAGAATCGTACAAGTCAAACAGACTTATTGTTGGTTAAGAGAATTAAGAGAAAAAAATTTCCCCCTCTCATTTTTTAATTTTACGTACCACCTTAGTAAAATGAACGAATTTAAAAGTGCAATGCTAGAGTTGATGAAACACCAACAAGAACAACAACTACTGTAGGAACAGAATTATCAAGAAAGACAAGAGAAATTCCAACGAGAACAAGCAGAATACCTGGTAGAAATTTGAGGAAACTGGAAAAATGCTCCTTCAAACACATAATGAGCAAAGTCACTTGTATAATATATCCATCAAAAGCCAAAATGAGGACAGCGAAAACGCGTTCTCTCGAAATGCTATATGGAGTGCTATTGAAAACTTCACGTTTGCACCTGGAGAAAAAAATTACATTCGCTTCGTACTTTAAACGTTACGAGGACTTATACAATACGGATTGTGAAAGTTGGGCTGACCATAAAAAGGTTCGTCTACTCCTCAGGAAATTAGGCACAGCAGAATGTACTAAGTTTGTTAACTATATTTTGTCTAAGAAAACCAGCGACTTGAAATTTAAAGAGGTAGTTCAATCATTAACAGAACTCTTCAGTCCAAAAACATCACTGTTCCACAAACGTTGGAAATGCATGAATCTCACCTGCAAAGAAGACGAAGATTATATAACTTTCGCGAGTGTAGTCAATAAACACTGCGATGACTCCAAATTGGCAGAGTTAAGCGCCAATAATTTTAAATGCCTGATTTTCGTCCAGTGTTTGTTTTCAGCAAAAGACGCCGAAATACGTCGTAGGGTACTCAACAAGCTTGAAAACGAGCCCGACGTTACTTTACAGCAAGTTGCCGAAGATTGCCAACGTTTCGTGAGCGTCAGAGAGGATTCGAAAAACATCGAACAGAGTGACGTGGCTCACATTAAAAAAATACGCCAAAGAAAAATTAAAAAGGGCCAACCAAAAAATTATAAAGTTACTTTGCCATCAAGACCATGTTTCGGGTGTGACCAATTACATTGGTATAGAGACTGTCCTTTTAAAGATAAAAATGTTTTAATTGCAATAAATTGGGACACAAAAGTTCCCACTGCAGGATTAAGAACAAGACAAAATGTTTGTAAAAATGACTAAGTCTGATGAACCAGAAAGTCGTAACATCAGGAAATATATTGAAGTGCAAATATTTAACACAAATATAAGGCTACAGCTTGATTCGGGTTCAGACTTATACATAATTATCACACATGGAAAAAACTGGGTAAGCCGACTTTGTTAAGAACGAACCGAATAGCTAAAGGCGTAACTGGCAACCCTATTAAGTTTATGAGCGAAATTATAACGAAAGTGTCATTCAAAAGGTAAAACTTTAAAACTAAAGGCATATATTATGAAGAATTCGGGTAATTTGTTCGTGACTGAGTGGTAAGAACAGTTTCAACTTTGGGATATGCCTATTAACTCATTTTCTGAAAAAGTCGAAAATTTGACTAACGAAGCAGAAAAGTTGAAAGGTGAACTTAAAAAAAAATTCCCGACATTTTCAGTTGCGGACTAGGAAAATGCACAAAAATGTCTGCTAAGTTTGAGTTAAAGCCAGGCGTAAACCCAGTTTTTAAGAAAAAAACGTAACGTTCCATTTGCCTCGTTAAATCAAATTGACGAGGAGTTTAATCGACTTGAGGGAATGGGATTTCTGGCAAAGGTTGAATATAGTGAATGAGCATCTCCCACAGTTTATATTTTTAAAAAGAGCAAATAAATTGGTGTATGTGCTGACTTCTCTACGGGGCTGAACAGCGCCCTAAAGGCTCACCATTATCCCCCCCCAAGTCCAGAGGAGACATTCGTTAAGCTCAATGGAGGAAAATATTTTTCTAAGATTGACTTAAATGACGCATATCTACAAATATCTGTGGACGAAGGATATTCGAAGCTCCTTTGCATAAACACCCTCAAGGGTTTATACAAATTTTTAAGACTTCCGTTCGGGGTTAAGATCGCCCCTTCCATTTTTCAACAGGTCATGGACACGGTGTTAAATGGTTTGGATTTTGTAGTGACGTCCTAATGACAAGCGAGAACATCGAGGAACACAAATCCCACGTCTGGCAGGTATTCATGAGAATCTATGATTACGGATTCAAGTTAAAATACAGGAAGTGTGAGTTTTTCTTAGAGATGGGGCAAATAATTGACAAAGACAGAAGACGTCCCGACCCAGATAGGGCAAAGGCAACAAAGAATATGCCAGCACCAGAAAATGTGTCGACGCTTCAAAGATCTTTTAGGTTTTGCCAATTATTACAACGTTTTTGTCCCAAGAATGCACAGTTTGAAAGTTCCACTTAATGAATTATCGAGAAAAGATAAAGAGTGGGAATGGACAACCAAATGCCAGGAAGCATTTGAGAAAATAAAGGCGGTCCAGATCTGTTCCTCACTCATTACGATCCAAACCTTGATATTGTAACCAGCGATGCTAGATCCTAAGGCATTGGGGCGTGCATTTTACACAAGCTAAAGGATGGATCAGTAAAGCCAATCGCCCGTGCATCTAATACACTATTATCAGCTGAAAGGGGTTACTCGAAAATAGAAAAGGAAGTCTTAGGAATCATTTTTTCGGTGACTAAATTTCACAGATTTATTCGTGGAAGGTACTTTTTGTTGCAGACAGACCATCGTCCACTCCTTACTATCTTTGGATCAAAAAAGGGTCTGCCAACTTATACTGCTAATAGACTGCAAAGATGTGGAACCATTCTCCTCAATTATAACTACAAAATGAAGTTTCTCCCATCCACTAAAATCTGTCATGTAGATGGGTTGTCTGATTGCGGCATCGGAAAGCGATCTAATGCCCGAGTCGGGTGTTTCTTGTTCACATTGCCTATCACGTTCATTATGATGCTCTTCAACGAATCTTTGTTATTGTGGGGGCAGCTGGTTGATCATATGTTTCGACCAGACTTCAGACGACGTAGTCCAAGGAATTCGAATTATCAGAGCGAAGAGACTGTTTTGTGGGTGACCTAAACAGTAATAATGCTAATGTTTTCTTGCAAAAATGTTATAATCATTGTAATTTCCTGTTATAATTTAAACTAGTTTTTCTATTTTAATTTTATGATGTATCTTAAGTTAATGATTGAATAAGCCCCTCGCGAGTTCTGTAACTAAAAATACCCCTATTGCATCGTTAAATATTTCAACTTAACAACTTTAACAAAATATTGCAATAACAATCATAAGTATGAACGCAGGTTACTATTTTAAGAAGTAGGAGAGTACAAATGAAAAGATTCAAAATTGAATAGTTTTCTATTTCACTGAATCAGTTGTTAAACACTTGAGAGTGTTATCGCCTCCTTTATCTTCTTTTTCTTTTTCTCACTGAGACCAAACATAGATATGTCTTGTCCGTTTTCCATTGTGAACAACAACAAAAAAAAGTACATTGTTTATAAGGTATTGGTAGAGCGTAACGTACATGCTAACGTATAAAGGCATAGACAGAATTATAATATAATGGTATTTTTCAGCAGATTATAAACTTTTCACTAACATTTCTCCTAAAAATGCGACTTCAAAAAAGCAAATTTTGAAATCGTCGAATTGGATTTTCTCTCCCGTTATGAGGAATTGTTCAAAGAGTTTGTTGCTTTTTAATGTCAGATAAGTTTTAATAAACCTTTCTTCTAATATCAGGACTTCTTTTTATTATTTTATATACCCGAACGTAGACGATCACTGGTCTCCACAACTTCCTCTATTTTGTAGCTCTTAGTAAGATTTGTCTCTTTCCGATCCCTCCTAATCCATGATCTGCCAATCATTTACACAAACTCATTAGGCAGGTTATTCGCTGTTTCCTCTGGTCCTACTACCTTTAATCTGCCCTGTGAGTGTCAGACTCTCCAAGCCCTCTTTGCTCATTATGTGCCCTAGAAATTTCAACTGTATCTTTCGTATTCTAAAACTAAATGTCCGTTTTGATTTGATTTTCCCTAAAACTTCGTTGTTACTGATATATTCAGTTTTTGATATTTTCAACATCCTTCTACAGAACCACAACTGTTAATTTAGCTGGTGTTCCTGGGTTCACCCTGACCCGGGGTGGTAGCACCTGTTAGGGTCCCAGCTATGGGCAAATAGCTGACCCCACAATCTGACTCAAAACACTATGAAAGTGTAAAAATAGATTTTAATACCAGAAATACTTTTAAAAAAGTTTAATATGCCACTAAACAAAACAAACTATACAGTTTAAAAAAAAATATTACCAGCTATACATTTTTGAAAAAAGAAATTTTGTCGGCATTTAATAACCCATTGGGGTTGATATGCAGTAAAACAAAGCAAACCAAACTAATCTACAGAAACCAAAACAAAATATATATTGATACCGCATGATTTCTTAAAAATTAAAAAAATGCTTTCTTAATTTGTAATCTGGAGTGGTTTTTCCCACATATTATCATCAATGAAGAACTTCGGATTACGAATTAAAAATAAAAGAAATTTTTAAATTGTAAAAAATCCCGCTATATTAGCGTACTTTGTTTTGGCTTCTGTACAGAAATCAGTTTACAATTAATTTTAATAACAAAAGAGATTCTCCTTTTAATGTTTATAAAATTTAATAAATTTTTGAAATGCATTTTAATTTTATTTTATATCCGTGATCTGAAGCGTTTAATTTACAATATGAAAAACAAAAATTAAAAAAAAAAGAATTATTACTGATTGAATTGCTTCTTTTACAACTCCACCAATTCTTTTCTATCTTGATTATGAGCTTAAAGTTAATTTGTTTTTTCTCCCATTTTCAAAAGTTTGTCGGGGTTAGCTTCCCCTTAATTCCCTAATTGTTCACTAGAGTCGCTCTCCCTACACTATAAATACTGGGCGACTTCTTGCCTCGTTCTCTTTTCTACTTTGCATTTCAGCGGACACATGTAAAAATGTAATCTCTCACGGAGATCAGCGTTTTTGCCCACTTGTGGGAAAACACCATGAAACACACATACACGTACGTACGAACTTTCACCAAAATACAAACTCTTTACGATCACAGACAAACACAAATGTTAATGTCTATGTCACTTATAAATTTGCTGTTTAATACATATATATATATATATATATATATATATATATATATATATATATATATATCGGTCTTGTTTGTTTTCTTTACATCTTCCGTTGGATTCAACTCTGCATTAAGCATTGTTAAAGCGTGAAAATTATCTCTCCCATCTCCACTGTTTATATTCTTGCATAGCAACTTGATGACACCCCTGGTGAATCGTTGGAGTATATGCCCATTCTTCAACCAATTATTAAATATCAGTGCCGGTAGAGGAACAAACACGGGCGACTACCTCAAGTACACTTAGCAGGAAAGACCATCTATCCCCGGAGTCTTATCTCGGCCGACAAGTTTCAGCGCTTCCCAGATTCCGCCTCAGTGGTGACCCTTCGTAGACAGCCGCTTCGGCCGTATCAAAACGAGGAAAGTCGGCTAAATAGATTTCGAACTGAGTAGAACACATTCCGGGCTCCTTGTTGAACAGCTGCTGAAAATAAGACCGAAAACCCTCATAGATGCCTTCGTTTGTCGTCACGTGTCGTCCACCTGGCAATGTGACTTTTGGGAGATGACGCTCCGAAGTTCCACGCAATTCCTTTTGCCGTAGTTTAGCGGTCATATTCGTCACTTCAGTAGACACTCTTTTTAAGCGAGCTCTAACTACCAGTTTGGTCCTTCTTGATGAGCAAGGAGGCCTGCTCGATCCTAGCTACTGCTATTTCCCAACTATCGTCCGACTTGGTGGCACCCTATAATCTAGATCCGACTGCCGTTTGCGCTGCTAATCTTTCTAGATCGAAACGATAGCTATAATCAGTAGCAAATGATGTAATCAGAGACTTAAGGTGGTCCCAACCACACTCTCCGCCAATTCCCTCTCTAAAGTTAATAATAACTCATCCCGGGAATCCTCCACTTCCACCTGTTCAATTTCCACCAGCTCCGCTTTATTGTTGGGTGCATAAACCCCAATGAAGTGAAGAGTTTTACCTTTTATGGTAACGTCCAAAACACAAACCCTGCCTTCCGGATCCGCGAACACAGAAGCATAGACGGCGCCGCCAAGGACATGCTCACAGATCTTGACTAAGCTCAAGGACCTGCTCGCAGGTTTTATCTAAACTGAGTAGAGGTGAATATCCTCATAGACGCTGATAATCAGTCAGTTTTTTGGCAAACAACATATACACATACCGAGACGCTGAAGATCACGAACGAGTCTCAACCTGAGAGACTCTGACCGTAGGCCTCAAAGAAGCCAACCTAAAGTACCATACCAGTTTTAATAGTGCCGTCCAGGAATATGTCGCAGGGAAACGTTAGCTTTGACTAGAGGAAGGAGTGAACCAAAACTTGGACCCTCCTGCAACAAAAATGTTTCAAATTTTGGAGATCCTCGCTCTCTATTACTGCCATTGGGAAGTGATGGAAAAGCTTTTGTTCGGCTCCACAATCATGTTCCACACCTGTGAGTACACTTTGGTCCTTGGAAAAGTCGGTATGGTCCTCCTATCTAAATCTCCATATTTGTATATGGATACGAGGAGCTTAAGTTCTTTTATTCTACAGCCAAAGTCATTGGCCCGTTCAACTCTCTCACCGGAAACACAATACACGTCCCCGTATTGTAACTGGGCTTGGCTTTCCGCTTCTTCTTCCATCGACAAACTCTTCCGTCTCTTATCTGACGCTACACAATGTTTCTTGGCAGGGGTTGAGCCAGGGTATTTTGTCATTTTGGCGTCTTTTTAGAAGACGAGAGGTGAAAGAGACGACTGATTCTTCTTCTGGGATGGGGAAGATGAGACAGATGACGAAAGACGAACAGTCTTTGCTGGTTATGTTTCTGTGGTAAATTTTATTTCCAGGTCCTCCTTCATCTTTTATATCTTGTCTCAGAATAGGTCCTTTTCTGCCCAGGGACCAATGGCCAGGGTCCCTCTTCTTTGGGCAGGATGGGATCAAGTGATCAATCTTGTTACACTTCCAGCATGTTGGTTCCGTACACGTCACGATAACGTTCTCTCCCCAACACCAAACAGTTGGGAACGGTGTTGAAGGCCTGCATTCTCAACATAATTATGAAGCTTCATTCTCCGCGATTGAGGTTAGATAATCTGATAATCTGACCGTATTGTTTCAGATAAACAGCCAACACCTCCACCTTCATAACCAGAGGGACCTCATACACTGCTACGCCGGTCTTTGCCATGCCACTGTATTCCGTGCGGATGATTAGCTATTTAGTGATAAAACCTTATTGAACGCGGACATAAATCTTCGGTCGTGAGCAGCAATTTGTCCCATATAAACATTCCGACGCCACTGATAATTTTCTAGGGCAAAATACCCAGGAACATCAGAGCCTTGACAAATGTGTCTTTTTTGGACCGACAAATTTGGCGCGTGCGCTTGTCAAGTACGAAAACGAATATGGTTCGCTTTTCGAACTTCTTAAATTCTTGAAGGTTCACCAACCTTAATAAGATAAGCGTGACCATCTGCCTTCTCCAAGAATTCCGCTAAGTTTACTATGCACTTTGGCGAGGACTTCCGGTTACAAGGTATTTCCTCTGTCATTTCACTGTTGGTCTTGGTGTTGATCTGTTGATTTGCCTCTTTGGGAAGTGACTTGTCAATATTGGTAGCCTCTTTGGGAGGCAACTCGGTCTTCTGGAGAAACTTTCTTGTTTTTCCTTACAAGTGCACCAAAAAAGGTCCTTTTTAACTAACCTTTTGTCAGTCATGCTGAGAAGCAATAACACGCTTCAACAGCAAAATAAAAACCCTTTTCCGGTCTGGAAAACAAACAATGACAACACAGTAAATGCAAACAACAGAAAAATGGTCAAAAACTGGCCTGGAAAAAATGTCACAGATAATTTCAGAAAACAAGAATCAATCTCGATAGGAATGATTGTAAACCTCATCCTAAAATTTATAGACAAATCTCACAAATGCATGTTGGGATTTCTTCCTAACCCAAAACTGGACCACTTCCCGGTCTCATCAGCCATTTTTTTGTTTTTTCTTGTTTCGATGTTAGAACGTTACAATCATTTGATTGTATCTCATTTGTAAACATCATTCTTTGTGAATATTTTGCCTTATTACTGTTGCTTCGCCTACTTTTGCCTTGCATATATATTATTTGCTCAGTATTATTTTACCCTGTTATTTTTTATTGTTTATTGGACACTTTATCAATTCCGTTTGTTAAGTATTTTACACTTAACCTTGCCAGATACCCCGCATTACGGAAACGATAGAAACAACGTTTAGCGTGGTGAGGCTGTGACACAATATACTCTAGATGGGGCGATCACTTTCACGTCTTAAGCGATCATTACTCCAAAATTGTTATAAATATGATGAATTCTTTCAATGTATGAGGGTACATTTTGAGAAATGAACCGCTAGACTAGTCACAGAGATCGGAAAACTGATAAAAAAAATTGGCGTAAACTAGGGCCGAAAGGTACTACTCCTTAACCCCCAAGTGGGTGGGGGCCAAAGCATGATTGGGAGACCGGCAGTGTTCTGTAACTCTCGTTATCTTATCAACATTTGCTTTTTTCTATACCTACATTTATACACGTTATAAAGTAAACTAAACATAACAGATTATGAAAGGATGAAAGATTTTCGCGAATCTTGACGTTATTCTGGGGTCTTTTTTTCGGCCAAATTTTTGCAACAGGTTAAACGCGACATTAGTCATCTGTGCCCCACCAGCTGTCTGCCTTGCTCTTTGATCTGAAACTAATTTGACACTAAGCGGCAAGAGATGAAAAGAATTTTGTTTAAAAAAGATACAAGGAATCTTGACAACACAGGCTCCACCTACTCACTTGGTAGAAATAGCACTTGGCAAAATAGGAAAATTGACATGTAGAAGAGTGGGGGGACAGTATCAGAGATACGCGGTGTGGTGGCATTACACCATTGTATCAACCCTAGCGTTCACTATCAAAATCTTTAACTTCTCCAGAATAATAAGGAAAAACATTGTTTTACATTCAGGAATTTTCTTTCTCTAAGACTGGCTGACACTGAAGATCCTTATCTCGATTGCTATTTAATGCATAAAGAGATTTTGCATTTTCCAAGATCATTGGCGTAAAATAAACGCGAAATAAAATGATCATTTTAACCGTTGAAAAGAGACTAACCACAAATGCACACGAATGAAAAAAATGTAACCTAGTCTACCTATCACAGCGCCATCTACCGTAAACTTTCTTTAAAATTAATAACTCAAAACGAAGGATATGCGGAAATATGTTTTTATGGACTGTTTTCCTTGTTTTGGTATGAGGAACCCGCCCCAATGTTTGTAAAAGTAATTTTGGTTCACCCTATATATATATATATATATATATATATATATATATATATATATATATATATATTCAGTTGTATGGATATGAGCTTGTGACCCTGCGAGAATCAGCCAAACTGGTTAAAATTGGATCTATTTATGCTTGTTTGATTATGTTTCGTGGTGGGGGATTTACTTCTGTGTCTGTTTGGAGTGACACTCTCATACGCATAGACACATATACCGATAGGTTTACGCATTTTAGTTCACACAAACTCGTCCATATAAACAATCCGAGGCTAGGCGCAGATACATATCCGTGCGTTCGGGCACACACACATACGCAGTTGTAATTCTATTTCGGTGTCGACACCGTAGCTTTTATTATATATGTAGCGATGTTCCTTTCAACAAGGAGCGGGTAGGGATGTTCTTAACGCTTTTCAGATCGACCGCCTACAACGTCAGAGAAACTTACACTTCTTCATCCACACATACACACATGTAGATGCACACATACTCTCATATTGGTCTGAGCCTTCTACCACCACTTTGGTAAACCTGGGTTCTGTTTGCGGACATGGTGATGATGATGTTTGTATTTTCAACGCTAACTGCTCATGTATTATTGGCGATTGCGATTATGCTGATAATGATAATAACTGTGATATTAATTATTATTAATATGTTAATAATAGTTATTGATGCGTTAATTTTAAATGTGGCTGATGTAAACTAAAGTGTGGTGAAAAAGAGGTCAATAATGACAATTGTAATTATGATAATAGTTGTGGTAACCATGATAATGATAATAATACTGATAATAATAACAATAATAATGATAATAATAACAATAATAATGATAATAAGCCCAATGACAGTGTTAAAAAGCAATACTAATGGTAGTAGATGTTGGTTATGTAGTGATTGGAGTGATGGTAGTGTAGGTAAGGGTGCTCATAGTTTTGTCGGTCTGTGTTAATTGTTATAGTGGTGGTGATGTTTGTGGGTGTGGAGGTAGTCTTGGTAACAGTGCAGGCGGTGTTAATGATAGGTTATGTCTTGGTGGTTTTGGTATTCTTGCGTCTTAGTGTTCTACCATTGTTTTCGGTAGTTACATTCCTGGTTATGTTTAATTTTGTTGTTGGTGTTATCTGTTCTTACACAAAATGGATTAGATCGACTTAGGATACTCGCTGAAAAACATTCCTATACCCGCCCAATCTTCGTATAAACTTCTCTTAACTGTAAAAATCGAAAATCTTATAAGAAGAATGAGATGGAAGGCACACTACTACTTCAGTAGTACAACAAACGAGAACACTGGCAAAACCGAAATATTCAAACTGAATACAAAAAAAAAAAAATTCCCACCTAAATGCTAAAATTCGAAAATGACAACAGACATGGTCAGAAACAAAGTTTAAAAGACACTTGGATAATTTCCAGAAAAAATTATAAAGGACACGAAAAAAATAATGAACTCCAAGGAAGTATTCATATTTGCTGACAAAGTAACAAACATATACACAACGGAACCTACAGTCCACAAAAACCTTATAGCTAATAACATTACACAACTATACAAGAAGACAACTTTAAGCGCAAAAAACGACATAAACCAGGAAGCCAAAGATATAGCCGCTAAACTAAAAATAGACAAAAAGATAAACCGCATAGATGAGCAGCAAGCATTCATAACAGCAAAGGACCATATAGCGAAGAAAACGGCGACTTACCTCATCAAACCAAGCGACAGCGCGTCGTGTGTATCCTACGACGGAAACTGTGACAAAAAAGAAAATTACTTACCAAAAAAAAAAAAAGGGCACGTATTCCGCATGACATGCTGAAGTTCGTCGCAGGAGTCGCTGTAAAAGTATTTTGATATGCAAAAATTGGACGTCCTCACCCAGTTGTCGACGAATGGAAAAAAAAATTGGTGTATTTTGACTACTACGTTCGTCGGAGAGTGAGTTATTTTTCTGACTGGTTACGTGCATTGGGATTTGTGAGATAGTACCTGCGAATCGAGTTTTCGGTATTTCTTTCTGCCCCCGATATTCGAGTCTGAACTTACAGTGGTTTGTTCTCTGCGTTGTGGAAGTAATCTGCGACAAATATTTCCTTTGCTTTCAGAACGCTTACAGACCACAAACCGAACTTCGATACAAAACCCACATTGCGCCTAATCAACCCTGCAATAAACGAAATAGAGAAAATCAGCAAAAACATTAGAAAATATCAACACTAAATTAAGGAAAAAACTAGAACCAATGGGAAAATACCGAAGCCGTCACCGACTGGTTCGCAGGAATACAAAACAAAAACAAAGCTACCTTTATCCAGTTCGATATAATAAACTTTTACCCCTCCATCACAAGAAAATTTATTGAACGAAGCTATACAATATTGTGTGTGTGTGTGTGCGTGTGTGTGCGTGTGTATGTGTGTGTGTGTGCATGTTTGCAGGTAGTATAATGGTTGGCGGCTTGGAATGGGTAATCAGCGAGCCTAGTTCGAATTCCGGTCGAGTTCATTGCATTCACTTTCGCATAAATTACCTTTGAGAAAAATAAATATATAAATCCATCTCTGCTCCCACAGCTATGAAGTAAATGACAGAATAGACTGGGATCTGTAGCCGTGGTTAGCAACCAGTCTAGGCGAAGGAGACCTCTGAAACCGTCTTCTAAGCCCTGAATTCACTGAATGTCTACATCTGATATACGTACTATATAGCTTTACAATGTCGTACATGTCAGGTGAGGAAAACAATATCGGAACATTCTAAACCTCATCTCGAATACGACAAAGGGGAAATGAGAGCCTCACTCTATTTTAATCTCTTCATGGACTATGTTCTGCGTATATACAAGCACAGATGCGAAGAGATAGGCATCGATCACTTAAACTGTTTCCCACATGAATCTACTAAACAGTGTTCTTGCTTTTACTCTCGAGGCCAAAGTACAGAGAATTAGGGGTGATACGCCCCGATGACATAGACATTCATAGTTGGAACAAGGGTGAACTTGAACAAAAAATCAGTATCCTCTATTTGGTATTCCAAAAAGTACGACTCAAGATAAACCTTTCCAAACCAGAAACAATGATCTGGAACTGGAATGAAACTCGTGATGGTGCTTACTCCGAATTCATCATAAAAAATTCAGAATTTGGAATTAGTAAATACTAAAAATTTCAAATACCTCTGTGTATGGGTCAGTTACAACAAATTTAGTATAAGAGATAAAGAAATTGAATATAGACTATGCTAGTAGATTCGCCCAACATCGCAACTGGCTATAAAACCGAAACATTAATCTGAAAACTTCAGTCACGTTCTTGAATAGCCTCGTCAAATCGTGACTTTCATATGGGTACCGTACATAGCATCAGTTCAGAAATATATAAGCTGTCGTCATTCTCAAATCGATAGTTAAAAATGACTTCGAACGAGTGAAGCGTGTAGACCTCAGCGAAGACCACCCTTCCTCGAACCTCGTGGAATAGCCCTACAGAATCACAACGAACTGCACCAGATAACAGAAACCACAACATTTGAGGAATTTCAACAGCAGCAACAAATAAAACGGTTAGCTCGGGTAACTCGAAGAGAAAATAATCATAATCAAGATACTGACGTTCCATACTACCTCAAACGAAAGGCAAGGAAGGAATCCCCCATCAGTACTGGAAAGAATATTAACAGCGACTGGATTTAATAAACATATTTTCCAGAAAATTTA
Source organism: Acanthosepion lycidas (assembly GCA_963932145.1). NCBI lineage: Eukaryota > Metazoa > Mollusca > Cephalopoda > Sepiida > Sepiidae > Acanthosepion > Acanthosepion lycidas. The sequence goes on along the minus strand of OZ010593.1, from coordinate 96,115,176 downwards.
CAAGAAAGATTTTATAAATTTCAACCTACAGCAGCACTGGCTGCTCGGTCAATGAACACCGAATATTTCTTTATAAAGAAATGGTTAATATTACCATTACCATTACCATATATAGAATCTAAAAACGTCAGAAACAAAACTTCCGAGTTAGAACTGGAATCCAATCGAAAAACACCAGAGACGTGACTTAAAGTCACAGTTTTGACGTTTTGGGATTGGATTCCAGTACGAGATTTGCTTTTCTTGCTGTAACTTTCTAGATTCTTGAGCACTTTGTTCGTTATTTTGGTAGGTTTTTTTATTGGTTCTGACTTTTGTCTTTTTCTGCTTATGCCCGGTTCTTTTTTTTTTCTTTTTTTCAAGATTTCGTTATATATACTAATAAAAAAATTCACGAATTATGTAATCGTTTGGAAATTTGCAGTAATACCGAAATTATATATATATATATATATATATATATATATATAGTCGTATACAAATTCATATCCATACTACTGAATATGTTAGCGCTATCACTGATATTGAGCGCTTTCCAATAAGTACAGCGCATACATAATATATAGAAATTATATTATATTATATTATATATATATGTGTGTGTGTGTGTAAATGATAACAAGCAGTATATGTGTACATATATGTAGAGATTAATGTGTATAGTGAGTTTAAAAAAGCATTTTAACTGATTCTAAATTTAAATGTTAAGTTTTTAACGAAACTAATGAGGTAAGAATTTCAAATTTTAAATCAAAAATTTATGATTAGCTTTTGTTTTGATGAAATTTGATAATAATTTCAATAGATTTATGAAACATATGGCCCTGATGTGAGTTTTCACTGGAGTCGGTCGATGAGATAAATTCATTGAATTTTTATGGATTTATTGAATATTATAGCTTAATTATCTATTGGGCGCTTTTTGCCAAGAGTTCTGCCAGCCTGAAAATACTTCAATTTTCACATTTTTTAGTTGTATATTTTTAATCATTTCGCCCCAAGTAAGGCAATAAACCTCTAAGACACAGGGGATTGGCGAATGTGAGAGAATATGAGAAAAAAAGAAGCAATATTAAAAAGAGAGAACAATATAAGAAGAGTTATTGAGAAGACAGAAGATAACGATTGGCATTGCATTTAAATCTTTGAAGATCAAAGTGAAGCAAGAAGCCGGAAGAGAGTTCCATAAGCGGTAGTATGTGTGTATGAGCGAGAGAGATAAATTGAATAAATTAAATTTGTTAAATATTCGAATGAATATTATAGAAACGCAGTCGTTTTTTATGAAGAAAGTACTCAATATCAGTAGTTAAAGCAGTAACAACAGCCGAATTATAAATCGCAAATAACAATTATAATTGGCTGAAAATCGCTTACTATGCGTGAAATTTCAAGTAGCCAATTATCGTTGTTATTTGCGACTTTTTATCTGGCTTATATATGCGTCAAAAAAGCGAATCAGCATCATTTTGACAAGTACATTATTTCCTTCGTGTCTGCGTTTTGATAACAACAATGTATTTTGTGGGATATGTGGCTTGTGTATTAGCGGTTATCGGCGCGGAAAGGTAACTCGGCGAGCTGAATTCAAATTCTGGCCTCGTCTGTTGCATTTGAAAATGCCGTTGGATTTAGTCCCATGGCGTTCTTTACTAAAGTCTAAGCCATAGTGCAACTCACACCTAGAACTGGAGGCCTACCTCAAATATTGTCGTTCCACTGGGAGCGAAGATTTTTCAGTTTGGGTTTGTGTTAGTTCCCTGCTGTAGTCGGTTTAAGAAATTCAAAAAATGTAGAGATTAAGAGCATGATTAATTTGGCTCGAAAAGTTAATCCGCTTTATCTTGGTATATTTTTCTTTACTTTTTTCTTTACTAAGCTGTTATTACAATTAATATATAATTTGTCGGAGCTTCGGATCCATCACTTCTAAACCCGTTAACAATGTTGTACGAAATGTTATATGCGTTTTAATCATTGAATTAGTTATCCCCCACGTTAAAACAATTTTAATGTAACAAAACTATATTGGAACTATGCATTCTGAAACAAAAATATGACGTGAAACAAAATAAAAATGAAAGTAATTTTTTGTTTTATTTTATTGATTAGAAATAAAGTAACTATTCTTATGCTTACTTATTTATTATACTTTTAGGATTATAGAAATACAAAAGTAGAAGTAAAAAAAATGACTCTTAAAAATGCAGCAGGGTTAGGGCTAACGTTTTCTACATCTTGTTTACAATATATAAAAATATTGGATTAAATTTATTGAATTTAATTATGACATTAACTACATCACAACATTCTTAATAAATAATTTGTAGTAAGTGTGAAAAACAATAACAATAGCTCCCTTTTACCCACTCCCTTAAAATTCGAAGGATTGGGGGAAAAGACGCAACGAAATTCGCGAGCCGATGTGAAATTTTCTTTCGATAAATGAAAAACTTGCTACCGCAGAAATTGACCGGCGAGCTGAGAAAAAGACGGAAATAAATTCGCGGGCTTAGGTGAAGTTGTTTGGGACAAATGAAACTTTGCTTCCACAGAAATTAGCCGTTGAGCTTAGAAGAAGAAATGGAAGTAGTGAGCCTATGCGAATTTCCTTTTGATATAAAATGAGGAGAAAATTATTAATAAGAGTATTTAAAGTCATGTGAACGATATCGTTTCAGTTCCTCGTGGCCAAAAACCAGTGTTTAAGTTCTTGCCAGTGTAAAATTATTCACCAATTATATCGGCCTCAACCAAGCACGCGGCATTTCAAAGAATTTTCTCTTAGCAGTTCAAGAAATTTAAGTATTTCAAACTAACTCTATTCGTCTACCTTTTGAAAGTATGCAACCCGACCGTATATCCCTTCTGTGCGCAACGAATTCTCTTACCTTTTTTTCAATATTTTGAATATCTTGTGTTAGATCATTTCATCTGTTGTATGAACATTTCCTCTTCATGACAAATCGTTAAAACTACGGACTTTAAAAAATTCCGATTTATTTTCCTGAAACAAGCTACTGACACAACTTCAAGCGTGTAAATTCGTAAGTAAATTCCTTATATTGTTTTGTTAAAAATTACCCGTGTGTTTCCCCGTCATTATCATCCTCCATTAATCTTCTTGACGTGGGTAAATTAACTCTTCATTTTCCTTAAGCCCCACGCCATTATAGACTTTAAAAAACAAAAACAAAATTCGACTTACTTTTTTAAAAAATACCTTTTAGAAAAAAAAGCAAAAATTATTCATAAAAAATTAAATTTTATTATCAATATATTTGTTGTTATGATTATAGAGAAAAAAATATTAAATTAACTTTTAAGAAATAATAGTAGGCGCCACCACGGACTTTCTAAAAAAACCGAAAAATGCATTTTAAATCATTTAAATACCTTCTTTAATAAATGTAAATTACGGTCCTATTTGAAAGATAATGACCGAAAGCTAATAGACGAATTAAAAGAAAAATTAATTTCCGTATATAAATGATTTTTCTAGGCATTTTAAAAATTAGTACTTTTTTCTCGTTAATCGTTGAACGACTCATCGAGCACCATTGAATACGAAAAATGTAAACAAAAAAAAAATTTTCTTTAAAATCCAATATTTGTCCTAGAGATGTGTTTCGAAGTCTATTAGTAAATTTAAAGATCAATTAACTGGGTTTTCTAAAAGTAATGTTTACCTTTTACTTAAAATAGAAAATAACGTTTTATTTACAAACGGTAGTCAGTGAGGTCGAAGGATAGAAAATATATAGCAATTCTACCCTGTCCAAAAAAACGCGGAAGAAAGTAAAAAATAAAAAAACCTAAAGTAATACGAAAGACCAGTAGTGCAATAATCAAGAATTTGTTATTTATGTTTAAAATCATTTTTTTTTTCTTTAACCTTATATAACGAATAGTTTAAAGAAGAATATCATTTTTCATTCTATACACTTTTTATTACTTTTTTGAGTCTTCAAACATGTAAAGTTTAAAACAAAACGCTTGTGACGAACAGCAACGAGGTGAATTTCAAAAAAATCTCTGAAAAATTACATGTCACTTTTTTAATAAATATTAAACGTAGATATTTTTTATTTCTGTCCAACGTGAAAGAAAATAACGCGTTTTATTAAATTATGCCATGAGTTCTCAAAAAATGAAAATTATTTTTTGAGTTTTATTCAATTATTTTTGGTAAGATGCGGGTCGAACTTTCCTCATGTTCACTTCACACTTGATATTGCATAAATTTTTTACTTAAAGTGTAAAAAAATGAACGAAGACTTACAAAAAAATTGAAAAGTATACACGCGATAAAAGGGGTGTGAAACACACTTCCGAAAAAAATATTTCCCCAAAGTTTTTTTTTAATAACAAAGACTCCTAAAACATTCATTCATTAATGAATAAAGACGGAAAATTTTGTTTGAATCGGATAATTTCCTGATTCTTGGCAAATATTTTAGAACAGAGTGTAGCGATTTTTTGCTTTCATTTAGGAAAATAGGTATTCATTTTTTGGTGGTACCGAATTAATAACTGTTGTGGTAGGATCCACCTAATTTGCATAGTGGAGTATCGACCATATAAATATGGTTGGTACCGGGAAGAGCGGTAGGAATCGGAGAGATCCAACCAGAGACTCTGCCCGACTGCGACTCAGTCAACACACATTCCAGGAACGGTCTTCCCAGGAATATACAAAAGACTATATGTAAATATTGTGTACACTTTCTTGTTTCAATACATTTTGTTCTAAGTACATTTTGTGTTGCATTATTATTCCATGCATTAGTCAAGTTTCAACAATAACATTTCCAAATAAATTTCACAGTGTAAAAAACAGAATCCCCGCACCCCAAAAATGTCTCCGGCAGAAATGTCTGTTAAAAATTAAACTTAACAAAATATTATTAAAGGTAACTTTCTTGGGAGAGACTTCGTCGTGACATTTGTAATAAGAAAGACTAGAAAATATTGGATTAATAAATTATTTCTTTAAAATTAAGTAAAATTAAATTCTTACATCTCATTATAAGAAGTATGGTAAAAATTCAAGATGCTTTTTTCATTTGTTGGAAACAGAAATCCAGATTACGCGGCAAAAATAAAGTTGCTCATTAGTTCTTTTGTTTATTGAATTAATTTTAAATAAGAAATGTTAAATTAACTTCCACGTAACAAGTCAAGTTTCCTAAATTACATTTTTAGTGAGTTTCTCACAAAAAGTTTGTTTTTGCAATGACAACATAAAATAATATAGCAAGTCCGTAGGAAATTAAAATAAAAAACAACTTATGCTTAATTCAATTAAGCTAAAGTTACCCAAATAAAAAGCAGAGATTTCTTAAGACAATTACAGAAGCGAACTACCCGAAAACCCAAACCAAAACTAAAATCTCCGACTGGAACGACGAGATTTGAAATAGGCCTAAAGTTCTGGGCAAGAGTTTCACTATGACTTGGCCTTTATTAAAGAACGTCATGATTAATCCACCTCCTCTCTTCTTATGACTTAAATGGGAGGGTAGATTGGGCTAGGAGAAGAACAATTCTGAATTCCAAGCTATAAAAAAAGCAATAGAAAAACCATTATCTTTATGACACTTCACAGATAATATAGTGTTGGAGAATGATTCTTTGGGCCACCGTTTGTATATAAAAAGTGAGAGAAAATATTGTTGCATGTTCAAATAAAATGATATTTATTTATTTATTTAAACGTAGGATACACAAATTTTAATTCTAATTACTTATCATGAAATGAAAGTTAGAAAGTTCTTTTCTTTGACTGTAAGGAAATGAACATGAATAGTCCTTCAGTGAGGATGAGAGAAAGTGGAGTTGGGAGACAAGATCAAAGTGAGTCTGCTGTTGCTTTGATGAGAAAGACAAGACTCCGAGGTTGACTCGTGTCTCTTTAATGCTGTCAGTCCTTCTGTTGAATGAATGTTTGGTTTTGTGTAGGCTCCAGAGGCCTGTGTTTATTTACAACTTATTTTTATTAAATTGAACATTTGAAGTATGTTTGAAACCCGGAAGACTGCGCAGAGGCCTTGCGCGGTATGTTTAATTTTGTTATTTGCTCCTTTGATTTGATGTTATTTCCTTCCGCCTACTCTACAATAGAAAAGGTTGAGCAATGTATTTTTTTTTTAAAAAAAGTTAACCATCGTTTGGAGCTTACAACCATGTAACGTTGAAACACTAGTTATTGTATGACCACCAAAGTTAAGGAATGCCAAGTTTGGTAAGTATCTAGATCGGTGGCAGCTTGGGAATACCAGGTACTGTACTGGAGGTGCAGGTGATGTAATAGATAATCGCTGGCAATTGGAAATCGGAGAACCGAGCTCCAGTTCCATTCAGTTTCATTATATTTTCTTACGTGCAAATCCCCTTGGGAAAGGTATGAATCCACTTCTTTTCTCTCCACCCCGGCTATGGGTTAATAGTATGACTTGTAACAGTAAATCATTATTATCTTCAAAAATTCTCACAATTAAAAATATTTTCTGGCTTTAAGTAACCTGCAAAAGGTTGATAAGCCGTAAAAAAGAAAAAAGCAACACTCAATAATATCAACCAAGAACACAGCCACAACATGGTGACAGTTTTTTGAAAATAAAAAACATTCCCATCAGTATAGATACACAGATATATAAGAAACTTCATATTTAGTTAAAAATAAACCTTGAAAATATCTAATAGAATAATTGAAAATGCTCAGATATATAGAACGTTTGAACAGTTTTTACATACTTTATGTCCAGAAAACAAAACAATTGTATGAATGCAATAAAAATTGAATAAAAAGCTTAATTACAATAACTTGTCAATAAATCTTGAATGAAACTTGTATAAAAGAGGGATTGTTGCCCAAATACACACACAAATGCATATATATATATATATATATATATATATATATATACACACACAGATATATATAAATATAAAATTTAACACTGAGGTCGTCACCAAGCAGTGACAGTCTGTTTCATGCTTGAATCAAATATTCAGGGCATTTCTATCATATATATATATATATATATATATATATATATATATATATATATATATATGTATAATTTTATATTTATGTGAATTTTGGCAAATTTACTGATAATACAAAAAAACTTATTCATTTGAAAAATATATATATATATATATATATATATATATATATATATATATATATGTGTGTGTATGTATATGTATGTATGTATGCCAAAATCTTCATGATTTTTAATGATAATTATGAAGTGATTCCTACCATGAATATAAAACAAAGGAAACCATTCATTTCAAAATAATGATTCTTGTTTTTAAAGATTGACTTGCAAGTTGTAAATGGTTTGCTTTCCAACTCAATATTCAAATCGTTTTGAATAGCAGCTGCAAATAAATATCAATGGGCTGGTGAATATATTCATATTTCCTGCTACGATTAGGAAACTGTAAAATCAATAAAAGGGAAAATCAGTTAACACAATTGATCCTGATTGGCTTGGAGTAGGTTTGGTGTTGGGGGTGTTATGAGATTTGCACGGAACATGATCAAGAGAAAATTACATTGTTCTTGCATATTGAAATTAACAGGAATTATCAATTACTTGTGACATTATCCTTTTTGATTTTACAGTTGCTACTGTCATTGTTATTCTTGTTACTGATATTTCTATCAGTTAGTTATTAAATTTTGAATGTTGTTCCTTGAAATTTTAATTATCATCATTTTAAGATAGACATTTTGGACATTAGTCTCTAGAAGAGGTGAAATGGCCTTGTTAAATTTGTGAGTGCTTTGTCTTATTAATAAATGTGATTTGTTTTTTTTGTTTTTTTTTTTGTTGGTGCAAAAATAATGACGGTTTTTGATGTATTTTTTAACGTCAAAACCGTCATTATTTTAGCACCATCCTAATATCATTTGTGTCAAATTCACTTTTTGTGTGGCAAAGAATCAAAATGTACCAAATTTCTGTCTGAATTTCTGGTATGAGCAGTTATTATTTACACGTGAAGCATTGTCTTCATCTTTGGTCAGGACAGGAAATGGTGGAGAGCTATGTTCTCCCACATCCTGAAGGGATATAGTACATAGAAGAAGACGACGAAGAAGAAGAAGATTTACAACATTTCAACCGTTAAGTCCTCTCCTTCATCAGGTGCTTGTTAATCCAGATAACCTTTTATCTTTACATTAAATAATACTGCTATATCTAATCTGGTGCTTTGGCTATATATTTTGTGATTATTGACAAAATTCAAAGAATGATCTGTAATGTTATCAGTCCTGACCTGGCATCTTGACTTCAGTCACTTTACCACTGCTGTGACATGGTATTCATCTGTCTTTTTTATAAATATTTTCATGGCAATTGTTCTAATGAACTCCTCTCTTTGGTACCTTGACCACATAAATTTAAGTGCACTACTTGATTGGCAACTAGGTCTCATTGCTTTACTGTTGAAATAGCTAAATGTAACCGTAAGTTCTATTCTAATGGTTTCTTCTCAGCTCTGGAACTTTCTTCCAGTTTCTTACTTCTCTGCTGCCTACAATCTTCAAAAATTTAAATTCAACATAAATTTCCATCTCCTGAATCCTGTTCTTTTATTATCCTTTCTCCTCACTAAAGTCTTCTCATTCTCTTCTACTTCTAGCAACTCCTTGCATCTTTGTGGTATTATCATCTTGCTTGGGGTGAAATGATGAAAGAAAACCTTCAGAGAATTTCAAACTGAGCCCTTTATTTAATCTATGGGAGTAGACAGTCTTCATTACACTGACCATATCTTGAGATATCTCATCTAGATCTTACTTAGTACTGCTTGATTATTCCTTGCTCCATTTCTAATGAGTCCATTATGTACATTATGTGTTTTAGAATCTTCCCAAAAATTAAGGGTTTAAAAAAATATATATAAATGTTAGATAAACAAAAACACAAGAAAGCAAGACAAATTCTTAAAGAATTGTACAATAAATAAACAAATACAAATATTAAAAAGTTTGATAACTGTAGAAAAAGATAGCAAAAGAAAAAATAAAAATATAAATCAGGATTTAAGTTTGGAGATTAGGAAATCATCCAATCATAATGCTGTTATATCTTGTTACAGAGATTATCAGTAACTTTTCCAACTCCATAAATTTGTTTAATTCTATCAGTCCTTAAGAGATTTTCTATTGTTAAATCTCTGAAGTCCTGATTGAATTGTTGAAAAATCTGAATATATGATATTAGTGCAAATAAATTGATATATCCCTAAAAAACATTGACAATTAAGTTAAATGGTTTTTGAATAGGATTAGCTAAGTTTAGGATAGTTAGTGTAGACCAGCCTCACATCATGCCCCCTTTAGACTTGTGTCAAAATTGTAATTTAAATTACAATAAATAATCATACCTAATGGAACTGAATCCAACAAAAACTATGAAACTTGTGGGCACATTTTGGTGCTTCTAGCCTTAAAGAGTTAATGATTGTAATATCTTCAAATATCTTTTAATTGTATAAAGACAAAAATGTGCAAGATCCTTATTTGATGGAATACTGCTAAGATGCTTGTCTTTTGTTTCAAATGTTCATCAAATAAAGACTAACAAAAATTGATGATTTATAATTATTCAGTGCAGAATAGTCTGTTTTATATTCTATTATTAGCCAGATATCAAGTGTCAGACATCAATGCAAAGCTTCATAAAGAGAAACAAGAATTAATGTTTCTCTTGCCCTATTTAAGCACTAAGCAAAATTTAAAGCTCTGATTGCTTCTTTGTTAATGACTTGAATACAAATGTGATATGCTATCATTTTGTAAGAAGAACCACTCAACTGTATTTATTCTAATTTGAAATTCAAGAAAACAACGATCGTGCATAGGAGAGTAAATGAACAATAAGTTGTAATAACTGACAGGTATAAACCTGACCAAAGTTTGCCATGGAAGTTTTTTAAAATCTATAAAATTAATGTGGCTTACAGTGAGAAATAAGTTTTGTTTTGGGCAGATGATGAATTTTGCTTTTATTATTTGGCTTCAATAATTTCAGCTTCTTTAAAACATAGTAAAAATTTAAACAAGCACTATTTTATATGAAAATTGTAAAATGTTTTTGTCATTCAAAACTAACACATACTTCTATGCTGTTTTACTATTCAGTATATAAAATTATATTTTTTAAACTATATTTTTCTTTTTTACTTTTTATTTTTTCAGAATTTTGAGGTTAAAAGTATTAGCCATGTGTAAAAGTTCCCAGCACATTGTTTTAAAATCTAAGAATTAAATGCATAAAAATGTAAGAATTAAATGCATAAAAATCTAAGAATCTAGGTATTAAATGCAAAAAATAAAAAACTTTTAAGTATTAAATGCATAAAAATCTAAAAATTTAAATGCATAAAAATCTAAGTATTAAATGCATAATAGAAAAACTTTTTTAACCCTCTATTAATACTGTAGGGCACTGTCACAGTATTATTATCATGGGGTTTTTAAATACCTCATTTAAAATTGTTGTAGTAAAAGCCAGTTACCCTCCTTACTATAATGAATGGACTGATCAATTCATGATAAATAGTCCTAGGTAATTGTCTAAAGAAAGGAAGATAATACTATTGAGAATAGTACCTTCAATATGCTACCTTTGTAAAAGGGAGTTCTCTTTTCAAAGACCAGCTTGACCAGTGCTTAGTGCTTGATTTTATTTTTGATGCTCCAATCTTGGAATTTGATCACTTAAGTTTATGTTAAGTTTTAAAAATTTATTTCTCTTATGTTCTTTTGCTGATTATTTCTGACTAATGTTTTTGAATTTTCTTTTTCATTTTTCTTTTCTTTCACACTCCCCCAGTTCTTATTTTATCTTTGTTTTACACCTATTTTTTATTAGTCATCTTGATTTATTTTATCTTTTTTTTAGTTATATTGAACTTAATTTTTCTGTTTATTTTGTATTCCCCACCTGACATTAATTTCAGTTTATCCTTTTTATAACTTTTGTTTATCTTTGTATATTTTTACGTGTTACCTCATTTATTTGTTTTGTCATCCTGAGTAAATAGTTCTCAAAATTTCTGTGTTTTATTTTCTTGTCTATCTTTCAATTTTTTTACTTTGTAGTTTTATTTTTCTTAGCAAGACTTGTTTTTTTGTGTAATGTTGCCCATTTTGGTTTAAGTCATAAGACTTGTTATTTTTACATGTTTCGATCTTTGTAGTATTTTGTTTTCTTGTTTTTTGCTGTTGTAATTAAAAAAAAAAAAACTTTTTATATGTTTATATATTATGCTTTTTGTTTCTTTTTTCATCAGTCTTTATTTGTGTAATTTTCTGTATGCTGTTTATTCTTTTTAAGTAAACTTTTTGCACATCCAACCATTTTTTGATTTGAACCAAGTTCTTGTTCTTTTTCATTATATCTTGTTAATTTTGTTATTTCCTTCTTCATTTCAAAAATGAAATTTTGTGTTTTGATTTTTATGTCTAAACTTTTTTCTGTATTTATCTTTCCTTCTCTTTTATAATTTTGGTTAATTTCTATCCTTAATTTTTGTTCTTTCTAAAAAAAAAAAAAATAAAGTTTTTTTCTTTGAAAAAAAAATTTGTTTTTCAAAAATAGAATATTTAAGAAATTAATTAAAAAGAAAAAAAAAGAAAATCAATATGGCTGACAAATTTAAGTTGACTACAAAAAATATTTTTGGACCCAAAAAGAAGAAAGACCCTCCTGATAAGGGTAAAGGAAAAGATGCTGATTCATTGAAAAATCAAGAGTTAAAAGAAAGTATGTTAGCCGGTAATAGCCAAAATCTGGAGGAGATCAGAAATGCATCTGACCAGAGAAAACAGTCAACAGACAAAGGTATGGTGGCTGAAGTCCAAACTTCAGGAGAAACAATTAATGAAAAAGACAAGAGCAACAGCAAAGACAAAAAGTAGCAGTCAGGGAGATGCTTTCTTCCTGGAAGTTCCCGCCAAAATGTATAATAAACATGACAGAGTTCACTCCACAAGACACCATTATAAAATCGTTGTCTCTAGGGGCTAAACTGCAGAGAGGCATGAAAGTAAAGAGTTTTTCATGTGGAACGTACTGCTACTCACACCTACCGACTGAAGTTGTAACTAGTCAAGACTTATTAACCAAAGACATTATTCTGAAAACAGAAAATGGGGACAAGTGTAGGACCGCCTATCGGTATATGAGGTCCCTCCTAAGATTGTCAGGAGCACTTGGCTACCTGTGTCAATTCGAACAGATACTCAATGCTTCCTCTGAAGAACTGACTTACTTCTCATCTTCCTGTCTAGAGAAAAAGGCTTCTGGAGTTCTGGTCTCTGTCAACTCAAATCCCCCTCTGGTCGAGTTATTTCCGTCTCACCTCTAATGGGCATGCCAGCGAACGGGACTGGTGCGATTTGCCACACCAGTCCCTGTTGCTGGCGTGCCCAAGTTTTAACACCCGGTTTGGTCTACCTTTGCTTGCCGCTTGTGCGGTTGTGGAAAAGGAATTGGGAGAATAGCAGGTCATTGGTAGGGCTGGAGGGAAGTTCCCGGGAGTGGGACCTCGTTCCACAGAAGCCCCTACGGATAATAACACAGACAGTTCCATTCCCTCTACTAGTTCTAAAGGCGATTCTCCAACCAGCTACGCAGATCATCTGAGACAAAAAGAAAAATAAATAAGATATGAACCATCATTTGAGAAAACCGAGAAATTACAGAAACTGAAAGAGGCACCAAAGGAGAAGCATCTCCCTAAAAGAATTGGCCCTTCTTCCTCGGCACCATCTTCCCCATCCACTAAACAACACATTATGGCTCCTCCTCCAGTGGTTAAATCCCTATCTTCCACTCCTTCTAAAATGACTACCTTAAATCATCAGCAAAGAAAAAAGCTACTCCTACCAATACCCCTAATCCACCCCCTATCCAAACTCCCTTCAGCACATCAAAGAAATTCGAAAACACAAAACTACAAAGAAGTATATCACCTGAGTCCACAGAAACAACAAAAAAAAAAAAAAAAAAGTCTAAAACCATTTATAACACGGGAAGAGATGTGCAGGGTTACGAAAGATCAAGAAGAGAGGGCATAACTCAATCAAAAAATATATAAAACCTGAAATTCTTAATCAATTTCAAATCTCTAAATGCTTTAGACGTTGAAAACCCAAGAAATATCTTCAAGGCTGAAAGACTATTAACAATTGTAAGATCTGGTTGGGATTGTCAACAGATTTGGGACATGGTAGATGAAGCGAACAATGCTTTTGAAATGTTTCCACCATTAGCCTTTCATAATGAATCAAATTCCAAAAAATTAAAAGTTTTGTTCTGGGAGGTTCCTGATTTTTTTTTTTTTTTTTTTTTTTTTTTCACCCCTCCTTGAAATTACATTTCCTTGGGACATTGGTGGCCTGAATCATGATAGTACCATCAATACTGACATGGGAATAGATTCAATGGGACAGGCTGTTAGTGTCCTTACAGCGACCATGTTCAATGCAGAAGAGTAACTCTAATCGGTGTTATAATTGCACTCTGATTAGCTAGTGTGATTGCCTGAGGCCTGATTTCGAAGTCTCGCAGGGCAAGGCTCTCTCGTGATCTTCAGCGTCTCAGGGTGAATGTTTGTTGTGTGCAGGAGACCTGTTTTTTAACTCGTGATTATCAGGGTATTCTGTCTAGAGCGTTTTCCCTCTATTAGCATGTTTTGATGGTCGTTCAAGAGGAGTTTCCTGGCTGGTGAGCAAGTCTTTGAACGCAGCATGTGCTCTTCTTTGCAAATCCGGCAGGCATGCCTTGCGTGCTGGATGTTACGATAAAGTTACTATAAAGAATAAGGCTCTTCATCTCAGGGGGGTTTATGCACCCAATGACCATTCTGAGTGGCCTGATTTGTTTCGGTGGATCGAGCTGTTTTTGACGACATCTCGTCGGTTAGATTTAATGGGCGATTGGAATGCCGTCCTTGACCCCGATATAGATCGTATAGGGCCAAGATCGGGTACTAACAACTGAGACCTGAAACCATTTCTGGACTCTTTCAATAAGTTTGATCTCATTGATTTTAAGTACTGTAATGAGCACCCTCGGGAGGTAATGCAGACTCGGACAAATAGCGGCAGCTCAGCTACTTTTATTATCATAAACTTATATTTTGGACAGCCAATTGTGTTTCTTAAACATTTTTAACGTTTATGCAATAAAGTTACTATTGATTTTTTTTTACACATAAGTATCATAACCAAAGAAGTATATTCTGCAATCCCACTTCAAGTTTTTTTTTTATAGTTTATGAGAACTGATCAGAAAAGGTACAAATTTGGGTGACAATACTGACTTTTGTGATGAAAAAGAAGAAAAACATCCCAAAGAGATATGATCAGGTTTTGATCGGAAAAAAAAAACAGAGTTGTTGATGTATGTTTTCTGTATGTTTTTTGGAAAAAGGATTTTATTTTTACACTGTACACACAGTTACCCTTTTCACAGTTTCAACTTTCATCAAATTCCATGTCAGACTGCCAGATACGACATCAGTGCAACTGAATAACTAATTATCACCGGATCAGGTAATGTAATTAAATTTTATTTTTATAGTTTACAGGAGCGGTAAAAAAATTACTTATGCACACACGCTTTTGTGCTGATAACTCTACCCAGCTGTCGAAAATTATATTTTGATCATTTTTATTTAATTATTTCAAAATAACAAAAACAACAGATCGAATTCACAGCGTGTTAGCAGAGGTTCTGAATTTTCTTCTCAAAAAATCGAAAAACATGCTAAAAGACTTAAGTACACAACACTAAACATGGCCGGTTTTTTTTCTTTCTTTTTCTTAATGAAGCGGGGGAGGATCTCTAAAGTTTAGAAAAAGGTTCGTATTCTTCTTTGCTGTTTAGATTCTAAACAGCAAAGAAGACGAACCTTTTTCTCTTTCTTTACAGATAAAAATAATAAATTTTAACTAAAAAAAAAAAGTAAAAGAAAACATTACCATGCTGTAAAAAAAGATTCTGGAACTAACAGCAAGGAGGGAAGGTATGTCATTTTTAATTTCAACTTTTTAGGCTAATTTTCGCGCCTGTAAATTAAAAATTACACTTTGACCATGCTATTTAAAAATAAAATAAAAGAAACATTGTTTTTCTAGTTTGAACAAGGGTTTTTTAGTTGTTTGATTGGCTGTTTTATCGATCGATCATTATTAGCATTGTTTTTTTTTTTTTTTTTACTGATTCGAAACACGTACAAACTGTTCGTTAGTTCAAACAAAAATGTTCACAAATTTTTAATGAATTGTTGAAAAAATACATCCATCATAGTAAAAAAAAGTAATACATCGTGATGTTTGCTAAAAAAAAACTTAAAAAGCTTATAAACTTGACTTTTTGGGGTTTAGAATTCATTTAAAATTTATAACTTTATTAAAAACACTCACAAAAAAAGTGAGTTCACTCTGCTGAATCAAGGAATTTTAAACAGACAACTTTGTGAATGAGTTTCGCACCAGTATAGTTTTTACTTTTTACCAAGTTAGGATCGAAAGTCTTATTTTTTTTATGGCAATCAACCTAATTTACTCGTTTTCCAACCCCAAGGCGCTAGTTAAGTGTTAAATATCCACTTTTTATATAAATTCTAATTTGATTATTTCAATTATTCTTCCATTTATTCTTTATGGACTCGTAAGGGAAAATTTGCAGGACAAATAGGTTTTTATTTAAAAAAAAAGAAAAAAAGAAAGTGCGCTCGGTCGAAAACTCCAAGTAACCATTAAAAATATTTTGAAAAAAATTTAAGTGTCCTTTCTTATGACAATAAAAAATAAATAAACAGTTAATAATACTAATATTTACTTTTTATTTTATTTTACATAAAATTCCCTCAAATGCAAACTCCTGAGAAGTAAAAAGATTACCTTGTTGCTAATCGAGAAGAGACAAAAAAAATAACTTGCCTCACAAAAAAAAATCAATACCACTAAAAATGACCGATTGCTAGGTCCTGATTTAAACGGTATGATTCTCTGCAAACCTTCGTAAACTTGTAAAGTGAAAAAAGCAGATATCCTATTTCTCAATATTATTCATCGGACTGGAACTTGGCTACGCCTGTTGAGTGATTAAATCAAATAAACACGTCGTCTAAAAAGCGAACGTTATGAAACACGGCGGTGCAAATGGAAATATTGTCTCTGATTATGAATTGGGCCGATTTTTAGATACATACGTTGTTAAGGCTCCAAATTCTAATTTTATAAAAAAGAGTGTTCTTATTTTCTAGCGATACGACTGAGTGTGTTCATATTAAAAATTTAATATAACAAAACTGGAGAAAAAAGCGTTTTTTTTTTTTAAAAAAAAATCAGGATCATTTCGATCGTCTGCTTGCCAACAATAAAAAGTTTTTGTATCTTAGTTTTATTATTATAAATAAACTGTTTTTTTATCTTATGAAAAACATAAAATGGCTTAATATTTTTACTACAATTTAAAAATCCAATAGTTTTCTTTAAATTTACTGAATTAACACATTTTAATTCTTGTTACCAATTGTCTCCGTGCTTACAATACTAGAGCAGGAAGCAGAACTCTCTAATCTAATAAAAAGCACTAATGGTGGTTAGAGGTGTTGTGTGTTCTTTTCCCATTATTTTACTCTAAGAGTAACATCTATCTTTATTAATTTGCAGTGTAGCAATAATTTTAAAACGAAAGAAAAATCCTAGAGATGTTTAAGAAAAGCTTTCGAGTGAAGACCCATACAACCTTGAAAGGGTCGGACAGGTACTACGCTTGATTTTTTTTCCAGCCATTCCACTTTTTATTGCAGAAAGAAATTGTCTTCTATTCAAAGCAAAAAAGCATGTCAATGTTTTTTTTTTTTTAATTTCATTTGGTGGTGTGCTGAATGGTGTAATTGAATTTTTTTTATAAAATGAAAAGAAAAATCACTTTTTCATTACGAGGTTATTATGCATATTATAATTTTAGAAGCGATTTAAAAATTTTTTAATGAAAGAAATTGAAAAATAAATTGAATAGCACTTTTAAATTCACAAACAAACTTGAAGTAAACGATGTTATTCCACAGTTGGTTGTCAATAAAGCAGATTTTTAAAATAATTTTAAAAATCTAACAAAAGTGTAATTCATAATCATTAGTAAGTGGAATAAACTCCCTAGTTTAAAAAGTCTATTCACATCGTATTATTATCAAATTT
>OZ010593.1:95914698-96084698 GCA_963932145.1 Acanthosepion lycidas | reverse complement strand
CTATGTTATATATATATATATATATATATTATCCTATGTTATATATATATATATATATTATCCTATGTTATATATATATATATATATTATCCTATGTTATATATATATATATATATTATCCTATGTTATATATATATATATATATTATCCTATGTTATATATATATATATATATATTATCCTATGTTATATATATATATATATATTATCCTATGTTATATATATATATATATATATATATATTATCCTATGTTATATATATATATATATATTATCCTATGTTATATATATATATATATATATATTATCCTATGTTATATATATATATATATATATATATATACATAATCCTATGTTATGTTATCCCATATGTCATATTTTTTTCGAAAGGGCTGTTTGGTGTTTTATTTTTGATTGGTGTATATGTGTATTGATTCTCTTTTTAAATTCTCCTGCCGAAATGCCGATGTAAATATTATGGTTTGCCATATTTTCTTTAGGGGTAATGGTTGCCTGGTATACTAACGTAGTGGATCTGCACTTGCCCTCTACTGTGCAGTTTTTCCTTAATTCTACAATTACAGGTAGTTACCATGTTAGATTTAATTTTTTTTTGCTTTAGAGTTTCAAGAATGAATGCCAAATAGCACATGATGCTTTTTCCAAATATCTGGCAGAGTTAATTATATCATGGTGTTCTTTTTCTCACATACAGTGCCTAACTGACCCTACTATTCTGTGCAGTCAACAAAATCAAAATGTAACAGCGTGCATGTGCAAAATTAAAAGTATGAAATGCCAACAATTTACCCATCACACCCTTTGTGTATTATATATATATATATATATATATATATATGCACTACTAATCTGTCCTGGGTAAGATGATAAACTACGTCCAACAGCAAGGCCTCTGATCAGGAGGTTTTGAGGAGCGTGGAACCACCTCTTAATTGCTGGTGTTCTCAGGTCGACCCTGACCAGAGGTGGTGGCACCTGTAAGGGTCCCAGCTATGGGCAAATAGGGAATTCCCCCGAACTGGGGTAAAAAAAACTATGAAAGTGTAAAAATAGGCTTTAATACCAGAAATTTCCAGCAATAAAAAAACTTACCAGAAATACGTTTTTGGAAAAATATTACCAATGTTTTTAAAAAAATAAATATTACTAGCAATACATTTTTGAAGGAAAAATATTACCAGAAATAGATTTTTGACAAGACAAAATATTAATAATATTAATAGTAATAAAAATCTTGTCAGCATTAAATAACCCATTGAAGTTGATATGTCGTAAAACAAACCAAACCAAACACTACTGACAAAAATTACAAATCTGAAAGTTTTTCATTTGATAAATATAATTCAAAGTGCTTGTCTATATTTCTGAGATGAAGTATTATGTACATTATTTACATTATTCGGACTATTGCTCTCATCTTTGTTGCCATATTTATTACAACATTTCGGCCGTTGTACGCTTCAGCCTTCTTCAGGTGGTTGGAATGTCGAAATGAACCCTTTATTTTGCTCACTGGGGAAGACTGTTCTAGTTCCACGTGCCATGTTTGATGGATGTCAGTTATCAGTTATCTCTTAATTTTCCCTCTGAAAGTTCTCCACTGCCTTAACCGGGTATTGAACTCACACTCACAACGATAAAGGCATTGGTTAGATCCAGTGACAGGACCCAAATGGTAGGTCAATGCACTTTGCCTATTTTTAACAAGATGTTCTTTCTAGAATAAAAACGCTTATGGCCATCTCACAATGGAACATCAATTCTCATATGATCAAAGTTAAGCAATGTCATGTCTGGTCAGTACCTTGATGGGTGACTGCTTGGATGTAAGCTTGGATGTGTGGTTGGTGTAATGGATAAAGACTTGAAATTAGTAATTGGAGAGCCAAGTTCCAATTCCAGTCAGGTTTATTATATTTACTTAAATGCAAATACCTTTGGAAAAGGTATGAAACCATCTTTTTTTCCCCTCAGCTATGAGTTAATTAGTAAGACTTATCTCAGTAAATCTTTATTATCTCCAAAAAATTCTTACAATTTAAAAATATTTTCTGGCTTCAAATAACCTGCAAAAGTTGATAAGCTATAAAAAACAAATCAGTCAATCAATTACTCTAGAAGAAAAACTACCAATAGTTGAATAATTATTAAATCCCATTATATAACATATATTTTAACAGGAATTTTATGTTTAATATATTATTCTATAATAGGGTTGTTAATAATTTTTCAATTGTTGATAGTTTTTTCTTCTAGAAGGACCAAATTCATTATGATAAAAACTCATAGTTCTTTGTCATAATTGTAAGGTTTTACTGTACAATAGTTCTCCATCTTCATTACATTTATTATAAAGACAGTTCAGAAAACTAATGATTTTTTTTTTTTGTAAATCTGTTTCTTTGTGAATTCGATTTTAAACTAATTCTTTGTCTTTCTTAGAAATATAAAATGATCAGAAAGCAATCATTTATTTTGCGACTATGAACTACAAGTCATTCAAGCAAAGTTGGAAACAGTCTAGAATTAGTCCTATCTGACAATGTTGTTTATAGTGTATTTCAGAGTTTTTCTGGGGAAAACTTGCAAAGAACAAAATTTTTTTTTTTTTTTTTTTTTGAGAACCAAATGCAAAATTCCGCCATTTGCAGCAGTCTTTGAACCAGAAATGCCAACCTTTCATTTTTGTTCTGCATTGGTTTTGGCTTTTGCATGTCAACAGAAAACAAAGAAATAACTGTTTATCACACAATGGGCAACCAGTGCCCACACCAAAACTAGGACTCCATCCTCAGAAGTTCTAGCTTTGTGTCTGATGGAATATGAAAGGTGTTGTTGATTATGAGCTACTGGAAGAACTATCACTGTAGATGTTTATTGCTATCAATTTGATCAGGTAAACAAAGCCCTACATTGAAAGTGCCCCGCTTTGATAAACAGAAAAGGTATTATAAAGGGCACATTCTACAAAACAAACCCAAGAAAAAAACAAGATTGTTAGGATGGAAAAATTCCTCCACCTTTTTCATACTCACTAGATTTAGCAACTACAGGTTTTCATTTCTTTTAATCACAAGAACATTTCATGAGTGACAGAGCAATCAGAAACAAGTTGAAAATGGTCTTTGAAGCATTTTTCAGAGTAGGGTAGGAGACCAAATTTCTTTAAATTTGAAATTGAAAATTTGCTTTCCCATCAGGCTGCAGTTATTTAAAATGAAGATGATTACATTTTTGACAAAAAATATTTAAATAAATTTAACTTAAATTTGTTTTTATATTGTTTCTGGTAAAGTGTAATTACTTCCCAAGCATCCTAGTTAATTTAATTATTTATAATATATTAGGTTGGTGCAAAAATAATTTCGTTTTCTCACATAGTAACATATGTTAGAAAACGAAATTATTTTTGCACCAACCTAATATATACACAATTTTTTTTTTTTTTTTTTTTTTTTTTTTTTCTGAAAAATTCTCCTAATGAATTTATTTCTTATATCCTTCTGGTATTTCAGAAAGAAAATCAAAGCTGACATCCTGAAAGTTTTCAATTCCCTTGATGAAGACTCCCTAAATGAAGTCCTACCCAACAAAGGAGATGTCACAGTGATGAAGATCTGCACAAACAGTGGAGAAAATGCTTTGGTTTATTTCTTTCAAAAAAATCCAATGTTTTTTGAACTTGATAAAACAATCTTCCCTACAGGTTAGTTATATTATATTCTATCTCCTTGCTTTATTACTCATCTTACTAGTTAATTTAATTTTTTTTAATCAGTTTGTTCCAAGCAAGGCAATAATGCTACTAAAAGAATGAAAAGATTTTAGAAGAAACCAGAAACCTGATCCTAAACAAGGAACAAGAGATAAACCTCTACTCTTGTTCAAAAAACCAGGCAGGAGTGTGAACCAAAGGATAGGGAAATCTATCTACTCCAATTGAGGAGAGAGAAAATAAAAATTAATAAATAAAATTTCAGAGTTCTGAAATAGATATTAGACATATAGAGTTGAAGTAGACTTTAGAAGGAACTAGAAACCCAATCCTAAACAGGAAACCACAGATAAACCTGTACTTCCTGTTCAAAAGATCAGGAAGGAGTGTCAACCAGGTGATATGTTCACCTATCTACTATTTCATGGCATTGTTCAAATAATGTATGAATAGTGATTATAAGGAAGATATAAGCTTATTTTATTACCTCCTTAACTTTAAAACAAAAGTTTGTCACCAAACTTTGTGAAAGAGATTGTTTATTATTAAATATAAATAGTCCTTCTCAGTGCCTTTGTGACTTTTTTTCAAATTTAAAAAGTATTGCAATAATTAAAATATTATCTTTTGAAGTTTAAATTTCAGTTTTAATTGTAAGAAAAATCACAATAAAAAATACTTTCAAGTTTAATTTTTTAATTTCTTTTTATGTCATCCAAAATTACTAATGTTACATTTTAATCAATGAAAATCTGTTAGATTTAAGATGGGTTAGTTGAAACATGGTTGAGCAAAAATGACAAAGAAACAACTTTTGCATTTGTGTATAGAAACTTGTATGTTAAAAAGTGCCAAAGGAAAATAATCTTATTTTTTTTCCATGATTTTTCATATATCCTGATTACATAATTTCTGTATGTATTGACAATAAAAAGAAATACCATTTTCTACCTTAAAAATCTGATTTATTGAATTTTGTTAAAATTTCCATTTTTTTTTTTTTTTTTTTTTTTTTTTTTTTTCGTAAAACATTTTTATTGATAACACTTTTTCAAAAGTGTCCAAGAGAAATAACAAAGAATTTTATTATGTTAAAACAAATTTTGTTTTCAGATCTTTATTTTTATTTTCACACTGAAGCCATATTTTCTGCATCTTTGAAACTTCAAATAAATTTCAACCAATTTAATTTGTTTTGGGAATTAAACAAATACAAATATTTTTAGTGTAAAGAAGTTATTTTGCAATTCCATGAAATACAGTGCGAGGGGGATTGGCTGACTTTAAAAGAAATATTTTACAAACCGTTTTAGTAAAAAAAAAAAAAAAAAAAAAAAAAAAAAATACACTTTTCATAAATAAATATTGAAATGCAATAATTTTGGTTGATATAATTGGTATATATATATCTATGCATTTTTTACATAAAAATACTCCTATCTATTATTACATTATGCTGTTTTATACAATTTAACTACAAATATTGCTGGTTCTATTTTTATATCAAAATTTTCTCTTTCTTTTTACTAAAAGCACAAACATTATAACAATGTAATATGAGTTTGTTTTTCTTTCTCCCAAATCCATCACAAGTGCATGGAGCTACATACTTTGTTTGCAAATAGCCAAATTTATTTTAAAAATTCACCCAATATTCCAAGTGTATAATTTTAAAACATATTTTAGATCAGCTGCATATTTTTTTATCTTTCAATTTTGTTTAATTCTTATTTTCTGTCTTAATTATTTTATAAAGAAAACAGACATTGCTTTTTGTAAATTTTCAAGTCATTCAAAAGAGAAATCTAATTTACCAAATAATTTTGTGGAAATTAATATTTGGAAATGGGAACAATACAAAAATGGAGACTAAGGAAGCAAGAGTAATACAAGTAGGCAACCAAATATTTTTTTCTATTTTCATAGTACAAGGAAATTTGTAGTTAAAAATCAAAAACTCTAAATATTTAAATGAGTTTTATATCAACTTATAGTTGGGACTTCCACAAAAAAAAATTACAGAAAATACTGAAAACTTATTAAAGATAGACATTATGTAACGAGGTTAAATGGAAAATAGTTTCATTAAATGCATTACAATTAAAAAGAAATCAAATATGATGTAAAATCTTAAGAAATTTTTTTTTTTTTTTTTTTTTAAGTTATTAAATTTTATTTAGTATAAAGATTTATTGTCTGCAGTTTCAATTGGTTAATTTCTATTGTATTAAATGTAAAGTTAACATAAACCCTTTAATTTTACAAAATGATTTTGAAAGATTTTCCCCCTGTTTTCCCCACAAAAGATCCCTTAAATTTTTAGTTTAATGAATGTTGAATTGAGTGTATTATTGGAGTTTTTGTGTTTATTGTTTGTAATTTACAAAACTTTTCTCATCTACATGCCAAAGCTTTTAGAGTACAAAATGGAAATTAAGGCAACTTTAATATTTTTCTAAAAAATAATTTGAATATCAAGTTTTTACTGATCAGATAATGATCGTTGTCATTACTGTAATGAATGTCTTCTTAAAAATAACATGCAAATCATTTAAGATTTGAAATACCCAGCTGTTACTTCATTATCTTGCTTAAAGATGTTACCTTTACTTTAAAACAAAACTAAATAAACTTTGAAAATTGACCCATAATTTGCCAGTCTGAAAGTTACATATAAATAACTACAAAATAATTAGTTTAGTCTTTTAATTACGAGACCTGAATTTAATTTTTCTTACAAGGTGAATACAAAAGAAATAGTTTCAAAAATTTATTAAACCAAAATTATTTAAGGTATTGACACTTCCAATGTACGCTTTTATGGAGAAACTCTTGAGGTTTATTACAGCAATATAATAGAAATGTTGTACATTTTCCGGTGTGACTTCTGGAAGCACCAGGTTTTTCATTGTCAATGAGCATTTGGCAAATAGTGGGACAAGATGCCTGTAGATGATATTGAAGGCATTTTGTTTGATAGAATTTGAAAGAGCAGAATATTTGTGTAAAGGTTCAGGGAGACCATCAGTATCTGCGTAACAAGTTGGTCATGTTACTAAGGGAACACATATCAAGCATTTATAAGATGCTGTAATAATCTTCAAGAGGATCTCTAAAAAAAAAAACTGTATTGTGAGTGTCAAAATTTTTTTCATTGATTTTTTTTTTTTTTTTTTTTTTTTTTTTTAAGCTATTTCTTTTGGCATCCTCTTAGAAAAAAATCGCTTGAATAAATGTAAATTACACTCTAGTTTCAAATAGATGAAGTGATTATAATAAAAAGTGGTGGCTGGAAATTTAAATAATTTTCAGTAATGAAACACTTTGTCCTAGAATGCTAAAATTAAGTGATGAATATTTACTAAAAGGGGTAGCTGGAATATAGATGTCCCAGATGGATTTTTTCAAAAAAAAAGAATAATTAGTTTAGACTATCTGGAACTCAAAGGTAATTTGTTTTAAAAAAAAAAAATTAAAAAAAAGTTGTATAATTGAGATAATCATACATCATAAAAATCATTGATTTATGCTTAGGAGGTAATTGTTTATCTAAAAGTTGCTGAAATGCAAAGCTATACACCAGTTGTAAGTACAAGAATGGAATGAATAAATCATTGTGCATATTATGCTTTTGTTGATAAATCCTTAGTTTTCATTTAGCATTATTACTTTTACTAATACAGATATTGCGATGTTAAAGGAAAGTTGTAAGTAGAGCTTGATTATATGTAAGTGCTGAATTGAACAAAAGGAGATTAGTAAAGAAAGTGTTATTTACTTGTCACTCATAGGCTAAATTGAATACTTTTTCATATTCTACATTCATGAGTTTTAAAACAGAAATTCTTTTTCTTACCTAATAAAATTGTATGAAAAAAAAAATTTTCATTAACTTTCACTGTCCCATTTTTTGTAATGGTAGGCATCTTTAGGAAGATTGACATTCAAAGCTTGAGACCCTATCATAGCCACACACACACACACACACACACACACACATATATATATATATATATATATATATATATATTAAAAAGAAGAGAGAAACTGCAAACGTTTTTGGTTGTAATGTGGATTTTTAAAAAAATATTATGCTTTATTTTCCATAATTTTGCTACATGTGTTTCCGGTCTCGCAACCGTCATCAGGCAAAGGGTGGAGATTTCCACATATTATTAAAAATAATTAATTTTTTTCTTTGTTTTTTGGTGTTAGATATTCTCAATATGAGACATTCTCTTTTTTTGTGCTAGTGATCCAAAGGTCGAACAAACTTTCATATGTCTCAACAAAAACAATCCAGAATTATTCACAGAAATTACAAAAAATCTAAACCTACTTAGCAAGAATAATAAACTGAAAAATATACTGAAAACAACCAAAATAATTAAAAGCAAATGCCAATCTAAAAACCTAAAACGTATATTAACCTCATCCAAATTTAACCAACACACAATACAGGGACTCACAAATGCAACACAAAAAAGATGTGGGGTTTGTGACATCATTATAGAAGGAAACTTCTATGCTTTTGAAAACCCCAAAATGACATCCATAATAAATAAAAACTTAAACTGCAACTCCAAAAATGTGATTTATGTACTCGAATGCACAAAATGCAAGAAGTCATATAAAGGTATCAGTCAACAACTGAACAACATGGTCTCCCTACACAAAAGCAACATAAAATTACCAGACAACAGAAAACTTTTTGTATCACAACAGATCTTCAAATGTAACCAGGGAAAATTAAAATTTATGCCAATATATCAAACAGACAATTATTCTGACCTACAACTACAAGAAAAAAAACTTCATAAACAAATTTAAACCAGAACTAAATAGACCATAATACCACATGCAAAAGCACACAACATGCACAGAAAGTGACCAAATACAGTGATCAAACCACTCACATACATACATACATACATACATGCATGCATGCTCACATGTGGGTGTTTGTGGGGCACGAATATATATATATATATATATATATATATATTTATTTATTGACAAAAGCAGAACTACTCAAAGGCACACACACAAACCCTATACAACTTAGTAAGTATATATATATATATATATATATATATATATATATATATATATATGTATGTATGTATGTGTGTGTGTGTGAATACATATATATATATGTATATATATATATATATATTTGGTTGGATTGAGTTTGTGACCCTGGGTTTCACGCTTTTGCGATTGTCACTGATGATCGCAAAAGCATGAAACCCAGGGTCACAAACTCACATCAATCCAACCAAATATGTTAGCTCTATCTCTGATATTGAGCGCTTTCTAATAAGTACCGCGCATATAATATATAAATAATTATATATATATATATATATATAATATATATATATATATATACACACACACACACTTTTCACACACACGTATATATATATATATATATATATATATATATATATATGAAAAGTGTATGTACTGATTCCTTGTAATGGGACGGTATGTGTGTGTGGGTGTACAGATGTGTTCACTGATTGCTTGTAGTGAGACAGTGTATATGTATGGAGAGGGGATATACACAAATATACACGCCAGCTGACAAAAGCACACAAAAATGGAAATAGATCTAAGAACACACAGGGGGTCATTAAAAGATAAGCATGCTGATAACCAACATTTCTCAAACCAATCTTAATTGTTTTATAACCTTTCATGCAGAACTTTTCACTGCCAGTTCAAGAAAGACATTTGGATCACTAACACAAAAAAGAGAATGTCTCATATTGAGAAAATTTAACATCGAAAAACATGAAGAAAAAAATTAATTATTTTTAATAATATGTGGAAATCTCCACCCTTTGCCTGATAACAGTTGCAAGAGCGGAAACTCGTGTAGCAAAATTATGGAAAATAAAATATAATTGCGCTTTCTCTCTTCTTTTTAATATACACACTTTTCTCTTGTTGGAACTACTATAATTTCTTTCTTTTTTATATATATATATATATATATATAAATAATAATACTAATATATATAAAACTCTGACACCAAATCGGTTGAGTCTTAATCCTAGCTTGAGGCATTCAGATGCACTGAGGAGCTGTGATACAGCGAAACAGTACTGTCTGCAAATGACACACACACTCACGTATATATATATATATATATATATATATATATATAGGCCATTGGCTCTTATAATAAGCTCATACACACTTTGACAGGTCTTGTTTTTCATATGGTTTAGATGCTAACCATGCATCCATGTGGCAAGTTGTACTGGGTTACATGTTACCATTAGAATGCCCAAGCATGACATGACCTGAAATAATAGGTTTAAATGCAGATCATATTAATACCAAATAGCCATCCCTTCCATTTACACAGGGAAGGCTGTCTAGACTTAATGAAAATTGTTTCAAGCACTTTAAGATTAAATTGAGAGTGCAGGACATATTACACATGCTAACTTGTATTTACTCCTAATGGGGAGAAACAAGCAGAATTAATATGATAATTTCTCTCATCTCTTGTCTACAAGAAAATTTGGCCTAAAAGAATATTTGGTAAAGTTTAACATTCATGCCTGCAAAAAAACTGTATGTGAAAAGGACAGTTATTCCCTTGACACTGCTATTAGTGTACAACACAAAGAACATGTTCTCCCAGTATGCCGTAGCACTCTTATGTTTTATCAGGTGTTTTGCAATTGCAAACCCAAATTATCACTTGGCCTGACCTCTCCTGATAAATACTAGAACATGCTGTGAATTTCTCCTCTTTCAAAAGTTGAGGTGTCCTGCCTTCATATTCAGCATTGCATTGGCATTTAAAAGAATAACTGAACTAGATAAGCAGGCTGTCCTTACAAACAGATTTCAGCATCTGCCAAGATGAGAACATCACTCATAGAATAGCAGAAAAAATAACATTGTGAAATGCTGGATGAGATTTGCTTAGCAAAGATCACACAAGCCTCACCAATTCAGGGTAGCCATAAATAGACATGATGTTTTTCAGGGACAAAACATTTGGGCTTATGAAATTGTTCAATCTTCACATTAACACTTGATTGTCCAAAGAAGAAAAATCACAAAATATCTCTAATAAATTTTAATTCTTGTTCTAACTTATTAGGAGAACAGATCATTAAAACCCAATGGACTAAGATTTTTAACAAAATTGATGTGTTATATCTTCTGGGATAAAAGGAGTTCCATTGAGTATGTAAAAACGTGGGCTTATTATCATATTTTAAATATATCTGGTTTCCACACCATAATTTAATTCTGTAATAACAATTAATACTGGATTTTTATAATTAATAATGGTTTTTGGGTGGGCATTAATGGGTTAATAAGAAATCAAAAAAAAAATAACTTAAATTATTAATCAATTCACAGAATATTTTAGCCAAGCATGAAGTCATTCAGAAAAATTCTCAGCCCAATCAAGAAAGGATTAAAAAATTCTGATGTTTGGTCATTTGATTAGATTTTTGGAAGCGAGTCAGGTTGAGAATTTTGTCAGACACCCCCTCATAGAATTATATATTTTCCCCACAACCAAAAAAACTTTATCTAGTCAAAAGTGGAGTGTATCTTTAATGAAAGGAATATAACATATGAATGCTGTATTTAATTTACAAAAAAAAATGCTCAATTTCTAGAAGCATTTGGAAGGGATAAAGTGCAATAATCCACATATATGAAACAAGTGTGTGTGTGTGTGTGTGTGTGTGTGTGTGTGTGTATGTAAAATCTGTGGCGGGGGATACAAAATTTTATTAGGGGCTATGGATATTTTTAAAAGTGCGTACACACACATATGTATATATACAATACAAGTAAAAGATTTGTTACTTAGCTGATTGATGTTACCTTCAGCATCCTGACTCCAGAGTTTCATAGAGGGACACTCTGGGAATAACTCCATCCACTCATCAGGGGGTATAAGCAATTAACTGTTTATACTTCTTGATTTTTCTTTTTTATAGGTACTTTTCATTTTTCTTTTTTATAGTGTATATGTGCATTCAAGTCCACCTGTTTATAAGTGTAGATGTCATATTTCTTTGTCCTTTTTATCTACTTCTTTTTTTTTTTTTTTTTTTACATTTTTTTTCTGTTATGCGTGGGGAGCAACAAAAGGAGAAAAAATTACTCACCATAAATTGGTGGATTATTTTATTTTACCGCACAACACTTTTCTACATCCCCAGCAGAGTTTACTATATATTTTCAAGTTGATAACAGAAAATTTTATTTCTATTATATCATCAGAAGAATTCACCAGATAATGATAGGCAAATTGTCTCTCACTATACATTGAACTCCTGTGACCACATAGCACACTTTTCTGTTAATTTTAATTTGAAAAATAAAAACATTTATGTTTTTAATTAATTTTTTAGCTCACAGATTATTTTCAACTGCAGATAAATAGGTAATTTTTTTATTGTACTTCTACTATATCCAAAACAAATAATTCCATTAATGTTTTGATGGCAGAGATAAATGGCTATGAAAATAGTTATAAAATCTTTCTTTCACCAATCATTGACATTTTAGGAAGCTATTTTAAATTCAATTTCTTAATAAATATTAGCAGGTATTGCAAAAATTCCATTTTTCCTCTTGAATTTTTTGATTAGTCATAATTATTAGTTTAATGATTGAATACATTCCTTGTGATTTCCATGACTATAAAATACCTTTAGAAATTCTACGATTGAACTGTTAAGTATTTGAACTTAACAACTTTTACAAAATATTTTGTCTGCTATTTTTGTCAATTTTCCCATTGTATCCTGATTACCACTTAATAGTATTGAAGGAGATAAATTTAGATCCACAGAAATATAAAAGATAAAAATATGCACATTTTAGCATTAAAATTTCTTTCCTCATTTCCAGTTTTCAGAATTGTTTCATGCCTGCTATATTTTTTTTCATTAAAATCAAGTCTTGGATATAGAGACAAGCAGAATTAATATGATAATTTCTCCCATATCTTGTCTACAAGAAAATTTGGCCTAAAAGAATATTTGGTAATGTTTAACCTTTGTGCCTGCAAAAAAACTATGTGAAAAGGACAGTTATTCCCTTGACACCGCTAATAGTGTATACACTTTTATCTCCCTTGGCAATGTTTATTTTAAAAAACAATGATTAGAATTTTTAAAAAATTGTTTTTTCTAGTTATTCATAAAATGGTAAATAATATTGCATTTACATATTTTGATAATTTTTGAATAAAAAGATCTTTCAAATTTATTTCTTTATAAAAAGTTATTAGCTTGGTGCAAAAATAATGACGTAATGTCGTTTTTTGAGGTATTTTTTAACGTCAAAAAACGACATTATTACGTCATTATTTTTGCACCAACCTAATAAATAATAAATATTACATTGTACTTGGTTCGCATATTTTTATAATCTTGTAAATAAACATTATCAAAGGAATCAAAAGTGTGTACAGTTATAGCAGTGTCAGGGTAATAACTGTTCTTTTGACATACTGTTTTATTGTGGGTATGAAAGTTAAATATTACCTAATATTAGCTCAAAAACTAATAACAGTAAATTATTTATTATTAAAATTGTTATATACTTCCTTCTGCTATTGAATCTATTAGGATGCATTAAAAAAATACCCAGCCTGAAATATATTAGTTGAATTTTGATCTGAAATTTTCATTGTATAATGTATGATCTATGTAATTAATATTCCCCACTTGATTTAAGTGTATTGGCAAGTAAGGAGATTATGTTGAAAAATATATTTTGTAAAATAAATGCTACTCTTTTCTTCTTTTTTTTTTTTTGTTTCTTTATTAAACTGCAGACATGTTGATGTATGGTTGTATGTATGTTAATATTAATATTTACCCAATTTTATTTCAAAATAATCAACACCAAATTATTTGGATTTTTCTCTTCAGTTTACCTCTTGTGGAAGCATCCTCAAATTATGTTGTCTTTTACAACATGGCCTGCTGTATTTACAAAGTTAACTGCTGGTGCTGGTAAGTCAGTCTTTTTTGTATCTTTCTTTTTTTTTCTCCCCCTCCCCATTACAGGTTTCCTGCAGAAAATGATATATAATATTTCAAAATAATGATGCCTCTTTATATATTTATGTGGAAACTATGGCATCTACAAGAAGCTTAATAAAATTATACTTTGTTTCAAACTTGTTCTCATCTTAGTTGTTATAGATGTTATTATAGACACAAGATTTTGATCAAGCACCTTCTGGTCATCATCAGGTGTCCATTGTTTTGGATGATATGGGATATCAATTGACAATTGTTATTTTCTCCTGATGATGCAAGTTATTGTTCAGTTGCTGGTCTTTCTTAACAATCATAATTGAGATCGAGTGGAGTGCTGGTTCACTCTTAGTAGAAGACAGATTCTACTCGGCAAGTCCCAATACTACTCGTTTGAGTTGTGAGCCTTGCATCATGATGTTGAGATAGGCAGAGTGTTGGTAAGAGGAAGAGCTATTTGAGAAATCTTATTAAAGAAAAATAAAAAGGTAGCTACTGTTAAATCCATTGCTTGACTGATTGGTTCTTTGTAACTTGAAGCGTACTGGATTTAACAGTAGCTCTCTCTGCCCAGTGGGACATGGATGCGAATCCTGCCAGAGAGCATAATTTTTTTTTAATAAGACTTCTCTAATGTTCAGGCCAGTAGATGAAAATAAATGAATATACTGTTTAATGAATTAATGGAGTGTCTACTCAAATACGAGTACCCACTAAAAATAAAATTTAAAGTGATAAACCTATATTCTCCCATATTGTTGACAAGGAAAAACATCAATTACTATATAAATACAAATAAATATTATTATTGGCTCATTCTTATAAAAATTGAAAAACTTTTTGTAAAATGTATGGAAAAAAAGTTATCCCATGAAGCACACACACACAATATTCAGAACTCCTTGCCACAGTTCAAACTAAACCAGTTAAAAAAAAAAAAAGAAATGAAAATACAGCACTATACTGTTTTAACTCTAATCATTAAGAATGAAATTTTCAAATATTGATGTATTGACTAAAATTAGCTTAATCTCCACATAATTAAGAATCGGTCACCTAGCTTCTGTATAATACATATAGATGAAAAATGAAATATTTTAAATTTAATAAATTTTATTTTAGTATTTTCTTGGCAAAAGTTTGATGGGGAAAAATAAAAAACACACAATATTCTTTCCCAAAATATTTGATGGTATTTAATTATTTGTTCTTTTTAATTATTTTTTTTTTTTTTTTTTTATCAACAAGCAAATTGTAATAATTTAAATCTCCATTTTCAGATTTAATGCTTCCTGGATTAGTAATTGATGAAGAAGTTCGGCCATGGACATTCAAGCATATCAAGAAGGGAGATTCCTGTTCAGTCAACCTTCATGGAAATCTGTACGTAATCTAACTATAATTAAATTGCCGTACCACTTGTGTAATAAAGAGCTTTACGAGAATGGAAATTGTTGTTATGGGAAAGGAATTCTCTTTATGGTTTCAGTGCATTTTTACAAATTTGAAGGAATCACAAAAGGATAGTTTTGTTTGTAATAAAATCATAGTTCACTGAGTGTATTGTTTTGGCTTTGAAAAATGACTTAAAGTATAAATTAAACAGATTAGTTAGTTAATATAGTCTACTAAGGATTCAGATAGTTGTCTATACTCGATTTGACTTTGGATTATATTTTGAGGTCTGTTGAGGGAAACTTTTCAACACACTATATTTAATGGCATTATTGAAGTTTTGCTAGCTGAACCAAATATATAAATTATATATATATATATATATATATATATATATATATATATAATATTCAATAAAAATTTACTTAATAACTGAAGAATTGTTAAGTTGAGCTTTATTATATTTGTTTTCATTATGTTTCCTATTTTATTGCAGGGCACCTGTGGCTGTTGGCAGGATGCTTATGTCTGGAAGAGATATGTATGATAGTAATATGAAAGGCAAGGGAATTGGTATTATACACCATTTTGGAGATGAATTATGGTAAGTTACATTTGTTTTACTGATAAGATTATCCAGCATTACCATTACAGTGTTTAGTATCATTATCAATGTGTTTTTTTTTTGTTTGTATATTCATTTTTAAATTGAACTATAATTATAAAGGCATAAGATAAAATAGCAAACATGGACCTTTGTGCCTGGAAAAAAAGTGTCAAAAGGGCGTTTTTTGGTTTTTTTTAACACTGCTATTATTTTAAGTACACCTTGGCAATGTTTCTTGTTTTAAAAAAGTGATGATTAGAATTGTAATAAAACTTAAACATATGATAAAAGTGAATTTATACATCTTTTTATTTTTCAGAATTTACAACAAAAAAATTAAATGCTATTTATAGTTTATTTACAAGAATAATTTTATATTTAGATTAAAATAACTAATACAATTGTATTAAGACTAAATTAAAATATGTGAATCAACTATAAGTAAATCCTTGTTAGTTACCATTTTATAAGATTTGAATCAAATGGCAATTACTCAATGTTTTGCCAATCATTCCAATAAATAATATAATAGTGAAAATAAACAATCTAATAGTGTTTATTATTTTTGTTGTCATTTCTTTAAGAACAAAGAAAATGTATAAATTCACTTTCATATGTTTAGGTTTTATTACAATTCTAATGATCACTTTTTAAAACAATAAATATTGCTGAAAAGTGAAGGTAGTTGAAATAACATGGTGTCATGGGAAAAACCATGCTTTTGACACTTTTTTTTTTTTTTTTTTTTCACACACGAAGGTCCATATTTGCCGATAAAACTTTTTGAAAAGTCCATTATCTTTGTATAATGTAAAATCTTTTTTCTGTAAACTTTTATTGAAATCAAAGTATATCATCTCTTCTGTTCAATCATAGCAAAAGAAACAATGCTATTATTTTGCTCGATTAATTATGCTGTCTGAAGCCTAGTTTTTTTGTTGCTTTTATTTCAAGTTTGCAAAACTACAATATAAAAAAATATTGCTTTTTCCTAATATAAAAAATAGCCTTTTTTTCTGTATTTATATTTTTGTATTTCTTTTAA
Organism: Acanthosepion lycidas; assembly: GCA_963932145.1. Taxonomy (NCBI): domain Eukaryota; kingdom Metazoa; phylum Mollusca; class Cephalopoda; order Sepiida; family Sepiidae; genus Acanthosepion; species Acanthosepion lycidas. The sequence goes on along the minus strand of OZ010593.1, from coordinate 96,067,869 downwards.
TTCCATGAGAATACCTATCATATTTGAATTCATATAGCATACACTTGTCTCCCAAATTTTATTTCATAAATTTTAAATAAATGCTAGAAAATAAACATTGATGAAATTCCAGTAATATTTGATATTTCTTCTGACAGTTCTTTCCCTTTCCTGCTGAAAATATGAAGGCATTTTTATATACTATAAATTATAATTCACATAACTTTTCATATAAACTTTCATCAGATTCTGGGTTTTTTTTTTTTTTTTTTTTTTTTTTTTTTAGTTATATATCATTACTCAAACTAGGAGACTTAACTCTATAAGGTATTGCAATGATTCTTGTGCTTAAATTTATATTGCTTTGTGTTAATGTATATTCCTTATTACTTTTAGGGCTGCTGGAGATAAATCACAACCTCCACATATACCTCAAGGTAAAGTATTTCCCTTGCCATTTTTACTTTGAAGAATTTTTTTTTTTTTTGATATTGTACTTCACAGAAGATCTTGAACACTGAGGATAAAAAAAAATGGACTGAAAACATTAATATTCATTCTGAACTTTTAGCTCATTTTTTAAAGATTTTAAGGAAGATGTCAAAAGTAAGTGGTTTTATAAAAGTACAACACTTTTTATTATTTGATGTAACCTTCATAACATATACAGATGATAAATTCAGAATGAAAACTGATAAACTATTAGATGAGGTGGAAGATAACTAATGCAAGCAAGAAAAAGGACTAAACATTAATTGCAAGCAGAAGGAATGCATGGTTGTCAGTAATATAAAGTGTCAGTGACAGGTGTAAAGTGTTTGCCAGTCAAGAGCTGCCTTCCTACTGTTTTATAATGGCTTGCTTATATTGGCATCATTTACCTGCTGCTAGAGCCTCGCACGTGGTCGGGTTAGTCCAATATTGTTGTGGGGGCTACAGGTGTTGTGTTAAAGAACATCCCTCCATATAATATGTCCGGCGTACTATTCTACATGCCCCACCCTCATGGGACCACAAGACATTTGGGTTGTAGTCACTTGCCAGGACATGCTTGAATACTTGTGCGACATACCTGCATCTGTGGCAATACCTTTCTGGTCAATCATGATATTCTTGTGCTGCGATGTGGGCTCTAGCTTGGCAGTGGTTGATTTATTTCATATTGGTCTTCATCAACCTCCATCATTGTGGGGACTGCCATCCTTTCCAGGCCATCTGCGTCTTCCACTTCTATTTCCTCTGGTGCGATACCTGGGGATTAAGTCGCAGTTCTGCATGTTGATTTGTGCCAACAGGTATGGCTCATTCTCTGGGTTGTTGGTGCTGGGGTCCTGGCCCTGTTGGGTTGTTTGATGTGTCCAACATCGAAATCTACCTCTTTTTCCTCAGAGTGAAATTTTTCCAGGTTGAAAATACTGTTTTTGCCACAGTGGGTAATATAATCCATTGTATGCCAGAATGATGTTTCTATTGTGTTGTCCCAGAGTATGTTGTTGTTGATGCATCTGGTTTTTTGGACCATATCAATGGTTATATCGTCAAATCTGCATGCATGCATGCATGCATGCGTGTGTGTGTGTGTGTGTGTGTGTGTGTATATATATATATATATATATATATATATATATAATCTACCAATGCATGAAATCCCTGTGGAGCCCGAAGATATCGATATCTGCCTCATTCAGTGAGGAAAGTAGTTGTGTCCTGTGCAGTTGGGGAGAGAAAGCTATGGTAGCCATTCCATGCATCTAGGACATTTTTTCTAGTTTATGCTGGCATTAACAATGCCTGATTGAATGGAGATTGTGTATGGTGGGTCTCCCTGATGGTAGCAACATTAAGCTTCTGCAGGACTACTGTATGCCTAAGTGAGCTGTCCTTTTTGGTATGACCACCATCCTAGAATACCAAGTTGTAGACATACCCACTGTTACTAGTTCACTGATAGCCAGTGCCATATCCTGGTCAATGTCCTGTTTGACACTCTTTTTCCAGTGATGTAGAAGCGGGATTGGAGTGTGAACTTCTGTTGGTGTTGTACCTGGAAGAAAGGTAATGTCCAGGAGTCTTTCCTTCATAGTCTGTAGCAGTTGGTGTCACTTACATTAAATGTGCTGGACCCAAAATGATCAGCATCCATTGTTCCAATTGAGGTCTATTATTCTCTATGGGTCAAACAGGATATTGTTTGACCTCTGCCTTTTGGATAATGTGACGGGGTGTATGGTATTATAGAGATGGGGTGTTGACTCCTCTGTCATTTCTAAACTGACTAGCCTGTTGAACTTCTACTCTAGAGTTGTGAGGGTTGCAGCCTCTGCCAATATCTTGCTCTCGTGTTTGACATTGGCAAGTCCTGCCACCATGTTGCTGGAATAGTTTACTTGCCCACCACAGTTTGTTTCATTTGGACAAGTTACTGAAAACTTACAAAATTTGGCCAGGGATTGTAAACAAGCTAGAAAGTGCATGATTGATTCACCCTCTTTTTACCTCGTAGAGTGGGAGTTTTATCTGTGTACCTCTTTATGCAGCCCTCTGACCATGACAAGTCTTATTTGCTGTAATAGCTGTCCTTCTGTGGCAGAGTTGAGTGTCTCAGCTTTCACCTCAGGGGTGCATGCTATTCTCAGCTCATTCCGTATAACTGCCGGCTCCGTCAGCTTGCACATTTCTTTGTAACAGTTCCATGAATTGATAAATATTGCCCAGTTGCTGTCAGTTGAATCCGGTCCTATTGTAGGTTGATCCAGTTTTTTGACATGGGGATTGTTTGGCTGGCCATAAAATCCTTCCTTTCGTAGTGAAATATTTTCTTTTTGTAACCCAATAAATTGTTGCATGAGCTGCAAATACTGGTTTCATCTCCATGCTTCAAAGTTATGAATTTTGAATGTTGGTAATTTTTTGTAGTCTTATACAAAAAATCCTATTGGTGATGGCATGTAAAGTGTTTGACAGTTTAGAGCTGCCTTCCTACTGCTTCATAGTTGCTTGCTTATATTGGTGTCATTTACATGCTGATAGACCTTCACATGCGTATGGGTTAGTCCTGTACTGTTGGGAGGCTATTGATGTTGTTTCAAAGAATGTCCCTCTGTATAATATGTCCCATGTACTACTCTACAAGTAAAATGGCCCACCAAAGGTGTAAGTTACACATTGAGAATGTCAATCAAAAAGTTGTTGAAATTTAGTTGTTAAAATACACACAGTTTCATCACAAATAAAGAAAAGACTTCAAGTGACCAGAGTGTGGTTCTACTAATAACTGTTGAATATAATGTGACAAATTAAGTTTTTAAAAGAATAGGAACTACAAAGAAATTGTTGCTAACAATCAGAAAAAGACAGTTGGAATTTTTTAGACACATCAGAACATTTGGATAATTTAACATTCACTGTGCATATCAAAAGCAACAGCAAGTAGCCTACTTCACAAATTTGATAGGAAACAAATACTATAATGGCAAGAGGCATTATAAAAATGACAGGAAGCTGTGCAGGACCAATAGCCATCCACAACCTGATAGGACATGGTATATAGAGTGTGACAGAATGTTTTATTTTCAAACAAAAAGTGATGAAACTTAGAATACCATAATATTTTTTCTCCCCATATGAAAATTGTATTGAAAATTAAGTAGTTTTGTGTTGGACATGAAGTTAAAAAGATTTTGCTTCATAGAATGTAGACAATAATAGACTTTTCTCTCTTGGCTCCAGGTTCAGAAGATGGTAATCTGAATGCAAAAGAAAATATTGCTTGTCATGTTTAGATGTTGGGTTAGTAAAAGAAAATTCTTTGTTTAAGAATTTTTTCTACTCTATATTATTTTCCTTGTATTTGATGAATTGTTCCAGAGAAAGTCTTATTGCTCTTATTAAAAAAAATGTCTTAGTGAACTTGTGAAAAATTGTCATACATAAAGAATGAAATTTAAAACGCCTTGCTCTATACACGAACATGAAATGTAGGTTATAATTTCTTGCTTTTTAAAAAAAATATGAGGTAATTTTACAAATAGCATTTAATTACTACTAGTATAGTCTCTGTCAGAAATGTCTGGATTATTTATACAGGGCGTATACCTCCCACATAATGGTAAAACATTAGCTAGAAGAAGACACCATTACCACTAATGTCTTACCATTGTGTGGGAGGTATTTCTGCTACACTCTGTATATAGATAAACATTTACCTTTTGATCATTGTATCTGTATAGCCTGCTAAAGATCAAAGTCTTACTTTCAGTCATTTCTGTCTAGGATCAGTATAATAGGGGCATTTTGTGAAAGCTTTTTACACACACACACACAAATACACTTTCTCTCCTTCTCTCTCACACAAACTATTGCCATCAACTATATATCTGTTAATTTCCACTAGATAAGAAAATTGGGAAAAGAAAGTAGTAAGGAGGAAAGATGGTAAGTAAGAAAACTAGAAAAGGACAAGTGACAAAGATAAAATATATTGTCTTGCCTTTGTAGTAGATGGCGCTTTATTTAATTTTGTTGTTTTCTTTTGGAGCATGACACACCTTACATTGGAATGTAGGTCAGTACTGCACTATTAATACATAGATAATATTCTTTAAAGGCAGTATATGAATGCCTTAATGGTTAATGACCAAATTAATTTAGTAAACAGCATTTAAACACCACTTGGAACAGTTTGTGTTCTCTTTATACTAATGACCTTAGTAAAAGCATGAATCTACTTTTCTCTCCATCTAAAAGTAAATAGTAGGACAGTTGGAACTCTTTTGTTCTTTAAAGTCAGTCTATCTTGGGTGTTGTGTTAGTATCATAATCCTATAAAAATTCACTTGCTACTGAAACTGAAAGTAATATTGCATGATAAGGTAGGTAGTCCAATGTGTCACAAGAAATCTGCAGATATAAACAACAGCAAAGCAAAAATAATAAATATATTCTTACTATTAAGTTGATGGTAAAATTTCCAGTCTTAATGTTTTACAATCTCATTTGTTCATATAAATTTGTAGAATCACTATTTTTTTCACAGGATTTCTCTGATTAGTTTCTAACCTTTATTAATTACTTCCCTTTCCACTGTATTCTTTTTCAAGGCCTCCTTATTGTTAATTTCACTTAAAATTGTTTTCTGTTACCATAGCAGGATATGACAACACAACTATGAAGTCACATACAAAGTGATAAAGGTTAAGTAATTTGCATATTTTGTCATAAAAGGCACAGAAAGACAATTCCAATTTTGAGTTGGTAAATTCTTGTTGGAACCACTGACTAGACAAGAACCATTGCATGAAAAACAAAAAAAGAGTGATTATCTGAATATGACAGGGTTCTCAGAATATGCTGCATGCAGAAGAACATCTCTTCCCCCTCCCCCACCACCACCATTTCATAATTGTTTATGGCATCAGATTTACAAAGTCAACAGCCATGCATAGATAAAAAGTCTTTTCCCTCCTAAGGCATCATTCAAATAAGCAAATTGCTCATTGTCATGTGTCCAAGACTCTGCAATTCATAATAAAGAATTTTTTGAATTCCACTAAACACAAAGAATTTGATTTAGGTTGTAATGTTGATGGTTGTTCAAGCTATGGTTTTCTTTATTTTTTATTTCTTTATTTTTTATTTCTTTATTTTTTATTTCTTTATTTTTTATTTATTTCTTTTTTATTTATTTCTTTTTTATTTATTTCTTTTTTATTTATTTCTTTTTTATTTATTTCTTTTTTATTTATTTCTTTTTTATTTATTTCTTTTTTATTTATTTCTTTTTTATTTATTTCTTTTTTATTTATTTCTTTATTTATTTCTTTTTTATTTATTTCTTTTTTATTTATTTCTTTTTTATTTATTTCTTTTTTATTTCTTTATTTTTTATTTCTTTATTTTTTATTTCTTTATTTTTTATTTCATTTATTCCTTTTTTATTGTCAGTAGATGTCTTGTCCAAAAATGAATTTGTTTTTCTGTGTTGAACAATTGAAATACTCAAATATAAATTACCAATATTTACCTATTCCTGAAGTAAATACATATAGACTCAAATATTATTATAAAAAAAAAGTTGATTTCAATATAAAATTAGCTCAGCATGTCATAAAATCAGCCAACCTAAACCTATAATACTAGCAATTGAAGATGTGGTCTAAAATGTTATGAACAAAAGCACTCAGCCTATTCTAAAATGCATGCATTAAGTGCAGTGAACTAGTACATTGATGAGATGGAGAAAACTGAGCTTCAACATTGTAAGGTTTCCATCCAACCCTATAAAATAACTTTTGACACTTTATTCTTTTGGCCTGTGAGAGATATTACAGTACAAGCTTAAATGAATTTGCTTTTCAGTTATCTTAAAATTAATGCAAAGAGCAAGATAAATATTAGATGTTTGGACTATTGTTTAAAGATTTTAAATATTTTGCTTGGGACTACTGTGACTGCTGACAGTGTGTTAATAATGGTTACATAATATTTGCTGTCTAACTCAAGAAATAATTTCATACTATTCACTGTGTATTATACAGACACCATCTTGTAACCAAGAAACTCAATGGTAATATTAACCGTTTCGTTATAAGGAAACATTCGGCATTCATTGACTGAGCAGCTGATATTTTTGGTTGAGATTTAGAGAATCTTTTAAAACAATTTTTTTTGGAAAATAGGTTTCTTAAATCCAGTAACTGTTAATGCTCTTTCCAGTGTTAATGGGAGCTTCCTTTCTAACTTTTTGTTTGAAGTAGTGTGGAATGTCAAAATCTTGATATGTCATTATTTTCTCTTGGAGTTGCATATGCTAATGGTAATCTGCATAATGCTTTAATAGTGTGTCTGAAGTCAGTCATTAAAATTAAGACATGCCCTGTGAATTTTGTATTGATATGTGAAAAAAATGAAACTTTTAACTAATTACTTTTGCATACTGAGGTAAAGTGCTGGTTAAGAGGTGATAATCTCAGGTTTTATTGATTTGTATGTATAGACTATTGATTTTCTTATGGATGTAGATCCGTCACTATATAAAAAGTTAAAAAGAATAAGTGCCATCTTTTCCTATTTGGTAGACTTTTATTCAAAATTTAATGTAGTACAGAAATGTTTTCAAGGTATTACTATCATTCAGACATGAACAAAACCTAATGGGTTTTCTAGTCAAACCTTTTAAAATTCGGCCCAGTTGGTGGGGCATCAGAATATGCCGACTAACCCCCTGCAGAGGGTAAAAGTCCTTCAATGGGGCCACCTGTTGGCCGTGGGTGGCGACCCGTAATGTCTGGGGACGGGATCCTGGTGGTTGAGCAGGTTGTAACCCAGGTGTAAAGCGGTCACAATCCTGTAACACACCACTTTGGCCCTTACCTGGGCTAGACGGGCGGTCGGAGGGGCCCGATCCGATCAATCGGCTGGTCATGTCAAGCCCCATCATATATAATCCATCCCAAACCTATAACTGACACTCCTCTTCCCAACCAAAACTAACACTTAACCCTAAATATGTGATGGAAGGCGGTGGCTGAGGGTCAATCAATTTGGGAGAAAAAAAGGATCTGACACACTTGCTAAACCTTCACAGCCGTAATACTTGGAAAATTGAAACAAAGGAACACGAGTGCTCATAGACTCCTCCCAAAGAGAGTATATCATTCACGTAGCCCCGACATGGCAAGGCGAATGGGTTTCCCCCTTGTCATGTCCCAATACTGGACTCCGCGGTGGGTAGGGAGCGAGAATGACGAAAAAAAATAAAAACAATCAATGGAAAAAAGAAATCTTCCAAGAGACCACATGTGGATAACGACTCTGAAACAGAAAATGACAGCGAAAACTTTCCACGATTTATTGTAGTTGAAGCAATAAGCAAAAAAGCATTAACAGAAATTTCACCATTTAAAATACAAAAAGCAATATCAAATATCATTATACCAAAAAATGTAAAAAAATTACAAAATGGAACACTACTAGTAGAAGTAGAAAAAAAGATATATGCGGACACATTAATAAGACAAAAAAAACTACAAGAAATAGAAATAAAAGCCTACCCACACCAAACCCTAAATTTCTCAAAGGGAGTAGTAAAAAGCAAGGAGCTCTCCCTGTGCACTCTAGAGGAGATAAAAACAGAACTCCAAACTCAAGGAGTTACAAATGTCAAAAGAATAACAATAAAGAAAAATGAAGTAGAGATACAAACTAATACCTACATTATAACTTTCAACTCCCCCCAAATTCCAACAACAATTAAAATTGGATATGAAAGTATAAAAGTAGAACAATACGTACCAAACCCTCTTCAATGCTATAGATGCCACAAATTTGGGCATCACAGAGATTCCTGTAGAAATAAAAGAATATGTGGAAAATGTAATGAAAAAGAACCTGAACATAAAGAAGAGAACTGCCCAAATGAGAGCCTATGCTCAAACTGTTTGGGAAACCACTCTGCTCTTTCAAAACAATGCAGTATATATAAACAGGAGAAAGAAATAATTAGAATAAAATACAAAAAAAATATATCTTTCATAGAAGCACAAAAGGAAGTTAAAAATAACATAAAAGAAAACACCTATGCTTCCATGGCACAAAAAGCAAATAAAATAAACAATGAAGATAAAATAAAAGGTTCAATTGAAATAACAAATTTATGCAAAGAATTAAAAGCTTTCCTCGAAGAATTAAAAACCTTTTTAATTGAACTTAAATCAGATCAAAATAAAACTCAACAATCCAGATCAAATGGAATAAACCCAGAAGAAGGCAAAAAACTTTGGAAAGAAAACATAGAACAAAACTCCAGCAAAAACCCTCTTCTTCCCAAACCCAAAATAAGAAAATGAAAAATAAACAAAAAGAAAAAAAAATGACAACAGAGCAAGAAAGCACCCGATCAAGATCTAATTCAAAATCAAGAATCAATATATCAAATGAAAATAAATTTGAGCCTATGGAATATATGGAAATAGAAGAGAAAGAAAACAAACAAAATTCAAAACAAAACCAAAAATCTGACCGAAGGATACCACAAGCAGTTGAAGACAAAGCTTCTAAAAACTCAAGAGATGGAAAAAAACTAGAGAGGACAAATGATATAAACCTAGCAGGTAACTTTACCCCCAAAAAATGAAAGTATAATCATGGCACATAAGATCCTGCAATGGAACTGTCGTGGAATAAAATCTAATTACAATGACCTACTCATACTTATGTCACTACTGTATCCAGCCGTCATCTGCTTACAGGAAACTTTTTTACAAGAAAATGCCAACTTAAAAATTAAAAATTATAAACAATACCACTATAACCACAATACAGGACATAGAGCTAATGGAGGAGTGTCAATATTGATTAGAAATGACATACCGCAAAGTAAAGTACACATTAAAACTAAATTACAAGCAATAGCAACACAAGTGACACTAGATAAAACCATCAATTCTTTCAATCTATATACCCCCACAGGAACCAATAAATACAACAGAAATAAACAACTTGATGGAGCAACTCCCTAAACCCAGAATCTTACTAGGAGACTTTAACAGTCATAATCCTATATGGAATAGCAAAAAAATAGATACTAAAGGTAAAATAATGGAAGAAATAATTAACACCCATAACTTATGTCTATTAAATCATAAATCCTCAACCTACCTTAATCCCTCCAATGGAACAGAATCGTCAATAGACTTAAGTATATGTGATCCAGAAATTTGTATGGATTATACATGGAAAACACATAGCGACACATGTGGCAGTGATCATTACCCGATCATACTAGAAAATCAAAAGCCTGCCAAGGAAGAAAAGATAGGCCCCGTCAGCTGGAAACTGAAAAGAGCCAACTGGGAGGGTTTCAAAAACGAATGTAAACAATTACTGATACAGTCAAAAGACACAGACAACTCGATAGAATATTTTACCAAAACATTAATAACCATTGCCTCAGAAAATATACCAAAAAAGCAAAATAATTATAAAAAAACTAAACCCTGGTTTGACAAAAACTGCCAAAAAGCAGTCAGAAACCGGGAAGCAGCATTGCGAAAATTCAAAAAGGAACCCACAACCCAAAATTTGATTGAAATGAAAAAACTCAAAGCAGTAACACGGAAAACTGTTAAAGAAGCAAAAAGGGAATGTTGGAAAAAATATGTAAATAGCCTAAATACACATTCCAAAACCAAGACAATATGGGAAATGATGAGAAAAATAGCTGGGAAAAATCAAATATACCCAATAATACATCTTAAAAAGAACAACACTAAAGCAACCAGCAAAAAAGAGATAGCAAACCTACTAGCAGAGACATTTGCAGAAAACTCTAAAATGAGCAAAAATCAAAACCTACAAAAGTGTAAACAAAAAGATATAAATAACCAACTAAATTTTACATCTAAAAATACAGAAGCCTACAACAATCTATTCAACGAAGCAGAACTAATAGAAGCCTTAAAAAAATCCCATAATACAGCAGTAGGCCCAGACCAAATCCACTATGAATTTATTAAACAACTACCACAAGAATCGCTGAAATACCTTTTGAATATTTTTAACAATATTTGGACTACTGGGAAATTTCCCAAAATATGGAGAGAATCAGTAATTATTCCCATACTCAAAGAAGGAAGAGAGGGAAACAACCCACAAAGTTACCGACCAATAGCATTAACGAGATGTCTATGTAAGACAATGGAGCGAATGGTCAACGCCAGATTGAGTTGGTTTCTAGAAGAAGGGAAACGCATATCAAAATATCAATGTGGATATAATAAAGGAAGAAGTACAATAGATCACATAATAAGACTAGAAACAGCCATAAGAGAGGCCAATTTAAACAAACAACATCTAATAGCTATATTCTTTGATATAGAAAAAGCATTTGATCAAACCTGGAAACATAGTATAATGAAAGATCTGCATAAACTAGGATTAAGAGGTCGACTACCAAACTTTGTAAAAGGATTTTTAACAGATAGACTCTTCCAAGTACAAATAGATGCTACACGTTCTGATTATCAAAAGCAAGAAGAGGGAGTACCACAGGGAAGTGTACTCTCCCCTACACTTTTCAAAGTAAAAATAAATGACAAAATAAAAAACATCAAATCAGGAATACACTGTAGCCTTTATGTTGATGATTTTACAATATATTACAGATCGAGAAACCTCAACACAGCAGAAAGACAACTTCAACAATGCTTACATCAAATAAACAAATGGACACTCGAAAACGGTTTTAAAATATCAAAAACAAAAACAAAATCTGTACACTTCTGCCAAATGAAAAAATTACACAATAACCCAACTCTAAAACTAGGAAATGAAGAAATACCAGTAGTTCGGCAATATAAATTTCTAGGAATGATCTTTGACAGCAAACTGACCTTCAGACCACATATCAATTACCTAAAAACAAAATGTTTTAAAGCTCTCCAACTACTGCGAACAGTAGCCCATACAGAATGGGGAGCTAGCAAAGAAACCCTTCTTAAACTTTATAGAACATTGATCCGCTCCAAACTGGACTATGGCAGCATGGTCTACCAATCAACTAGAAAGTCTTATCTAAAAACAATAAACACAATACACCATGAAGGCCTTCGGATAGCTCTAGGAGCCTATCCAACCGCACCTATAGAGAGTCTACATGTAGAGGCAAACGAACCCCCATTACCACTAAGAATGGAGAAACTAGCTACTCAATACTATCTAAAACTCTCTTCCTGTCCTTCTAACCCCACACACGATTGTGTACTTACATCAAATCACAAAGAGAAATTTAATCTTAACACAAATAAAATCAAAACATTAGGATTCCGAATAGAAGGAATCATCCAAGAAAATAATATACAATCTAATCAAATACTTAAAACCAACCAATCAAACATACCACCATGGATAATCAAAAATCCAAATATAATATTAAGTTTAAACAAATTATCAAAATCAAAAACACACCCCACAATATACATTGAAAAATTCTCAAAAATAAAAGAAAAATATCAAAACTACGAAAGCATTTACACGGACGGCTCAAAAGAAAAAGAAAAAACAGGCAGCGCAGCAATAATAAAAAAAGCAATTATCAAAAAACGTTTGCCAAATGAAGCATCTATTTTCAGTGCAGAAGCCTACGCAATAAAACTAGCACTAAATTTCATATCAAAAAACAAAGGAGAAAACTACATTATTTTCTCAGATTCATTATCTGTATTAACATCCCTAAAAGGGAAAAGACTGGAAAATCCATTAATACAAAGTCTTCTATATAAACTACATTCAATGGAAAAAAGCAAAAATATCATCTTCTGCTGGATTCCTAGCCATGTCGGCATCCGAGGAGGAGATAAGGCAGATATTGCTGCTAAATCATCTTTAAAAATGACAATAGACAAAAATCTTCAAATTCCATATACAGACTTAAAATCTAAAATAAATAAATACATAAGAAACAAGTGGCAAAATTCATGGAAAAACCAAACCGGAAATAAACTATTTCAAATTAAACCTAAAATAGGAAAATGGGGAAATAATATTGGAAATACTCGGAAAAAACAAGTCGTCATAACCGGAATACATATAGGACACACATACTTAACTCATTCTTATATATTAAAAAAGACAAATCCACCAAAATATAGATGTGGAAGCTTAATCACAATTAAACATATTCTATTGGAATGCAAAATCATAACCAGAACAAGACAAAAATATCTCAATGGAAAAGGTTTAAAAGAAATATTCAAAAATACAGACACAGAAAATATATACAGTTTTCTCAGGGAAATAAAGATCCTCAATAAAATATAATCCTTTCAAATAGTGTATATGTATGTGCTTATAGACATATATATGCATGTACGAATGTAAATATTAAAATACACAATCAGAAACAGCCACAAGAAAAAGCAATCCCAAAAAACACAGAAGATTATGAAACCCAACAGCCTTTCAACCTTTTATACAAAATAACCATCTTAAATTCATAAATTAATAAGGCTTCAGCATAAATTGACCCAAATAGGAGTTGATATGCCATTAAATCCAACAACCAACCAACCAACCTTTTAAAATTTTCATTGACAGGTAGATTTAAAGTATTTTTCAAACATGACAAAAAAAGAAAAAACTTTTTAGTCTGATCTGAAGATATGCATAAAGCAACTTGAAAAATAAAGGTGTGACTTTAAAGTATGGCTTGAAGATCTTGGGGGGAAAAAATGAATGTCATTGACTGAATTGTTAGATTCTTTGATATGAAAATGGAAAATGCTGACAATCTGATTGAGAAGATTGTGTATTTCAAGCTTAATCATTTTTCAAGGGTAAAAGTCTCTATTACTATTAGAGTAATGTAAAAGTTCTTATGAAATATTTCAAGTGCATTTTAGAGATGGTTCTAACCACATAAATTCAGTTTTAATACAATATAGGAATAGATTGAAACTGGAAATGCATCATAACTTATGACTAAAATTCACAATCTACAAATATTCTTTTGTTAATGATCATCAAATACATCCTTCCCAATCATGATGTCAATAAGATACATTATTTTTTATGTGTTCAATATTACCTACTTTATTTAGAAAGTTAATTTCTCTTATTATTGATATTAGGGGTAATGAAAATGTTTTACATGAGTATAGAGATATGGAAAGTCTATCTTCTTATCTTCTTCAGCATGATGGGATAAAAAAAAAACAGATTGATTGTTCTCTCTCTTAAATAAAAGCAAACAGATTCTCAAGACTGTATATTTTCTCATACTTCATGCAACATTTATCCTGCTGTTTTTCTATATATTCTGGATTTCACCTAAAAATTGAAGTTTACATACCTTTTTCAAAACTAACTTTGGGCCAGTGAGACTTTCTCGTCCTGAATGATTTTATCATATATTCAATAATAATAATAAATTAACCTATAACTTTATAAAGTTTCCTTAAAATTTTAATTCTTTTTATCTAATCTAACTTGATGGCTAATGGTTACCTTAGGACTGGTGGATTTTAAATTTTAGTTACCCCCCCCCTCTCTAAAAGGATTAGATTCCATGCACTAATGGGTTAAATAGTTTCATTATCCAAGCTTAATAAGAGTTAATCAAACCAAAGAAGGTAGGAAACTTACTAATTATTAAATCCTGAAGGCCCCCCCCCCAAAACATTTGATCTATCGTGTATATTTAATATTTTGTGCAATTCTCATGATTTTCATAAGAAGGAAAATCTCTTTTGTGTTACTGTGTCCTTAGATTTCAAGAATAATAATCGCAAGGAATATAGTACAACAGTTCCACAAAATTTGCTATACAGTTTTCTTTGAAAACTGCTCATCAGCCTAATTATTTATTCAATATAAGTGCCTGTTGGGATCAAATATTCTATGAAGAGGTCAATGGTCTAAAAAGCTTTGGTGATATCCTTATGTAATGGTTTAACATTCAGATAGATGAAAATGACAAGATGGTTATACTATTTTTTTTACTATTTTTATGTATGTTCAAACAGGGCAAAAATGACTAATGATGAACAATGCCAACATGTCATCATGCTATTTTTCTGTCTGCAGTAGATTGTAAACATAGGACAATTCTCATTTTTAAGAATTTCCGTAGATTTTTTTTTTTTTTAAGGCCTATACATGCCAGTGTGTGGTCAGGCTGATTTTATCAAGACATCATCTAGATAGATTGCCAACCAAGGCTAAAGAGCTTCTGTTTGCCCATGAGATGAACACTTATGATTTTGTGCTAACATAACTATCAACAGCTTCCAAACAGTTTTGTATACCCAATTTCATTTGTATGGTTTGGGTTAAGTCATGAAAGGATTTTACAAACATTTCTCTATAGTGCCAAATACTGAGATCTTCTCCCCAGGACAATATTTCACCTCCTTCACAGATTAACCATAGTGTGAAACAAACCCAAGCTTCATGGTCAGAATGCGAACCCTCTAACCACTTGGCCATGTAAACTGCTTGAAAACAATTTTCTTATTCACAAATTTTCTTGTGAGATGATATTAAATCAAAGAGTGTTAGGCATGAAAATCAAAGGAGAAATGTTTTGCAATTTAAAAGTTTTTCATTCTCACTTCTCTCTCTTTGTTAGCTACAAAATTAATGCCTTTTACATTAGTGGTATGGCTGTAGAGGTTGAACCTTCCTGCCAATAACCCATCATTTTTTTAGTGATAGCAGCTGAAACACAGTATGGTAAAATGTCCTCTGACCTGAAAGTGTATAAGTGTCATTGAATTCATTTGTGCAGAAAAAAAATTGCATTCATTGACAAATGCTGAACATTTAACAGAGACAAAACAGGTGGTAGGTAATGCATTTCAGAAGTAATGTGTATGACAAGCCACATACTGTGAAGCCCTGTACAAATTCTTGTTCATTTCCTATGTGGAAAAAAACTTGCTCTATTCAACAGTATTATTGTGCTCTCTGTATCTGTTGTAGTTTCTGTAAGAAACATTACTTGTGGAACATGACTTGTATGCCCGTTCTATTGACTAGAATCAATTTTATAATAATAAAAATACCATTGGTCTCTGAAATCCAAGATTAACATATTCCAAGGTATTTGTCTTGAAATTGGCATGCATTTTATCTCTTTAATGGATATCTGAAAAAATTCAAGACTGACTATTGACATCATCAAAATTTTTTACTAATGAAAACTTTACAAGCCAACTTGAAAACAGGACTTAGCAATATCAGTAATTTGAATTTAATACATCATTTAAGAGCTTATAGTTATTTTGGAGTAATATATAAAAAGCTCGCCATTCTTGGAAAAGACTGTTATTAATCAGGAATGGGTATGCAATTTCTAAAAAAAAACAGCAATAATGGTTATTATAAAATGATATTCATTCCACCTTAATACTTCTAAAAAACAAGGTTATAAAAAATAAAAAAAATCATTTGATTCAAAGGTTTTAAGAACTATCTTTAGTATGATATTAGCAAAACTTTAGAAGTATTTTGGGGTTTACTTACTTAGTTTTCAATTGTTTGTATAATTAATCAACTGTAGTATGTCATTTACAAGCTTTAGGATATTTCAAGAGATGAGTTACACGTTAATTTATTGAAAGGCACACAAATCTGTTTAAATATTTTTTCTCTTGTTTAATATAAAATAATGATAATAATTTTGAAGAAGGTAGTTAATGTTATAAAAAAAAAAAACGATTTATTACAGTACACCAAAATGAAGAAAATTATGTCTAAATCTAGCACATGTCAAACTTAACAAAATCTGCTGGAGAAAATGAATTGTTTGTTGGTATTCAAAAGGATTTCTTTTTTTATTGAATTGTTGGAACTTGGAGAAACTTTAATTATGTAATGCTACAGTGAGCAATTAACTTGGTTGAATGATATATAAAATAAAAGACTTTTCTCTTTCTAGGCAAGGAAGTTGAACAGGGATTTTACTGCATGACTATACCCATCTTCATATTACAAACTCCTTGCTGCAAATGACAATGGAATTGGTACAGGAAATTCTTCCACATGTACCATAATCTCCAGACTTGTCATCTTCAGCCTATTCCTTGTTTTATTCCCAAACAAAGTTCCTTTTCTTGTTAATAATTCCAATAAATTCCAAATATCAAAACATTTCTTGAAGAATTCACTGATCAAAACATTTTTTTTTATTATGTAATGGACATTTTGAAATGTGATGTAAAGTTAAAGAAAACCAAGGGAAATAATTATGGATATGAGGCTACGAATAAATATGTAAATAGGATTTTGTCAGAAAATGCTGGAAACTTATCTCACTCTTATATTACCTTTTTGCGCACTTTGAAAAATTAAGTTTGATTAAAAACAGTTGTATGTTCTACCTGATCCTCACATATGCCAATAAATGGTCTCCTGTCAAGGGTGGGTGTGAAAGTAACAGCTTCTTACTATTATTGTCTTATCAGGCCAGAATAGTTTGTCCAAGTGCTCACTCATCTACAAAAATTTCCATTAGTCATTGCATCATCACTGCCATGTTTAATTTCAAATAGTATAGAGCAAAAGTGAAGTACAGTGTGGACTCCTGCCTTTCCCAACTGCATTTGTCTGAAGTAAAGATGTCGGCTGAAGTTTGGCTTTGGTTCTTGATCTATTCTGAGTCTAAGAAAAACCTTGAAAACAAAATTTTAGTTATTTAAATTGCATTAAAAAAATGCATAATTTTTATTGTTGATAGAAAAATTTCTTTTAAATAAAATTATTGATGCCAATGAAAATTTTCTAATAATTATTGTCTGATATTTATAGAGATAGAAACCACCTAAAAGTAATACTGGAACAACTTCACATCAAAAAGCCATAATTAAGAGTAAGACAATGAAATCAGACAAAGCTGATTATGTATGAAAGTAAACAGGTGCTCACTGACTTGGAATGAAGTAAAAACACTAAACAGAAGAACACTGAAGAATCTGAAGGAATCTGTTCAATATGTTAGGCTAGGATGACTGTCTCAATATTCTTAGCATAGATATAAATACTATATTGGGGCCATTAATTAAAAAAAAAAAAAAAAAAACATCCTGCATCAGAAATATTTGCAACTAATAACATCATGGGGTGTAGCAATAGGAACAGAAAACAAAGGGAAAAGAATAAGTGCTGCAGCAGAAGAGGCAAGAACATTAGATTTAAAGTTCCAAGTTCTAAATTTAAGATTGTGTCTCCAAGACAATGGTGTAAAGAATTAAAGCAGTGGCTAGTGAATTTGTGGCAGAGTAATTGTGAGTTCAATTCCTAGGACTGGTAATACAGACTCAAACTCAGAAACTAGACAAGCAATATCTGAGTAGTATTAAAAAGGACAATTAACCATGGAATGAGGACAATTTACTCCTGTAGATTGAATAAAGTGTTTAGTTTTTAATTCCCTAAAGGTTTACCTGGATTGAGAGAGCCCTGAATAAGGTCGAAGGAAATTACAGTAGAAACTTTGTGATTCTTACAACAAAGATGAGGACGTTAGTCTGACTGTAAATAATATAAATAAAGATAGAAATCAGTTGATTAAAAATGGATCAAGGTGTGAATTTTGCAATGAAAATTATGTTGCCTTTACCTTTTGATATTGACAAAATAGAATTCTTATTCTTATAATTTTTGATTATATCTGGATTACTTGAAAAGCATGTTGAAATGTAAAAGGTAAATTATGAAAGAAGCTGACAAAATGTTAACTGCAGTGTTTCAATCTCTCTTATTTTTCTGTTTCTCTTGATCTAATGAAATTTTCACATATATAAACATTTACTAAATATAGTAAATATAAAAGACTTACACAGACACATTCATGGATCATTCTTTACACTAGCAATGATACTTTGTCAGATGCCAGTTACTCTGATTTAAATAAAGCTGAATCAAAATGGGATTCACAAGTGGTTACGTCCATTGCTTTCATAACTCTTTTGCATAAGAAGATTTAGAATATTCTTCGCTTTCAATTAAGTGCCTCCACAAAGACGCGATACCGAACATTTAAAATGAATAAGTAAAAATCCTTCTTGAAGCTTTTATTATACTTTTAATTTCAAGCCGAGAGATTAAATTTAATATTTCCAATAAACAAAATACTATGCTGTATTTCAAAACTAATTTAAATTGGAAGGAGTTTTCATTTATAAAAGAATGAATGATACAAACTTAACAAAACAAGATACTTTATACTACCTACTAACTCTAATCACACTTACCAATTAATGAAATTCTAATTTTTTTTTTTTTTTTTTTTTTTTTTTTTTGTGAGTTTTATATTCTATCTAATGTAGTAAATAAAGCGTTGACTTCATTCACCACTTCATTTTTTTGTAATATCTAGTCTCAATAAAATAGCATTTTCTAATATGAATAAAAAATATGAAATGGTACTGAAAAATTCAAAAAGTCCTTAAAGAATCTGATGTTTGGTCATATTTTGGAAAATGGATCAGGATGAGAATTTTTCAATAACTCCCTGTATAATAATCTCTAGTTATTGACTATTTTCCCTAGGTATACATTAATTTTTAATAATTAAAGGGAAAGTCTTGTCTCCTTTTTTCCTAAAACTGTTCACTTCAATATTTGTGATTCTTATAGCAAACAGGATTTGTGTGTTGTTGATCAATATTTAAAAACTTCCTATGGTGATATGGATGCTTGAAATTTTGAAATCAATAATAGTTGATCCTCTTAAGAGCCTGAATGAACATAATAAATTGTATAGCTATGGTTTTAGAGTACTAATGGCCACAACTCTGGATACAATTGTGCATTCATTCTGATTAGATTCTAATTAATAATAGATCATATTCCAAGCATTTTCTCAGCAGCATATGTAATAGTGAAAGAAGTATAGGCTTAAAGTGTAATTCATAAATCTGTCTTACCTCTCAGTTGAATATCTGTGAAAAATGTTGTTTCTTTAGTTTTCCTCATAGAAGCAACAAGTGACAATGATAACATTTCAAAAAACAAAACAAAAAAAAAAAGATTTTTAACAATAGTAAAACAAGTTCATATCTGTATAATATACAAGTTTGGTAAAAGACTGACAAAATTTATTTATTAAGTATTTTTTTTTGTCCATTTTTTTTTCCTATATTTCAGATCTTTTCTTGGTTTCTGATGGAAATTTTACAAATAAATTGTCCAATATTCGAGTATTTTAAGTGATTTTTTTTTAAAAATTTATGAAATATATTTAGCATGTTTGTTAAATTAGTTAATATTTTATTGATGTTGATTGTTTTTTATGCTTAATGCATCTAGTATTTTGTTTTTTACAGTTTACAAAAAAATGTGAACTGACATGTGAAGATGCAATACTTTACAAAATGATGTGAAAACACAATATTTGAAAAACATTGAAACTGACATAGCACAAAAATGATAACTCTTTGATAATGGCTTATGAAATGTAAAAGTACTCAGACATTGGGCAATTTCTAAGTTTAAATGATTAGATTTGATCTGCCAGCCATAAAGCTTATCAATTGAGAGGTAAAGCAGCCATTATGGAAAAATCTGTGCTGCTTCCTAATGGCAATAGGCTGGTGTTCTGAGTAGTTGCGACAAAAAGCAACTGAAATTAAGATTAAAGAAATGCTAGTCAAAAATTAATGATAGAAAACAAACATTTACAGTCCTGGTCATAATTATTGACACCTGGGATAATTTCAGTACACAATTTAGAATATCTACTGAAAAAAAAAATCAAATCTAGTGAAAACACTTTCATCTATTGACAATTCAAGGTTGTTAAAGAACTCCAGAATAGTGTAATATTAAATGTAAATAGTGAAAGGAGGAGGGTTTATATACTAATAAAACAAGTTTTAAAAAAAAAAAAAGCAATATGATGAAAAAAATACAAAGATTATTGCAAAATTGGTATTGGTACCCTTTAAAAAAACAAAAATGAAAAAAATGGATGTCATTTTCATTCACCTGTTATAAATCAGAACTTAAAGAAAGTCCTTGATAAATTGTCCTTTGCTACAATGAAGAAATCAAATGAGAGCATCAGATGCACAACTTTGGACTACTAATTAAAAAGTTCTGATGATATAAATTTGGTTCTTTTCCTTTTGTTTTGGAAGACATAGCAAAAACTGAAAGGGTACCAATAATGGTGACCATGATTGTATTAGGTTGGTGCAAAAATAATGACGTAATAATGTCGTTTTTTGATGTTAAAAAATACATCAACAAACGACATTATTACGTCATTATTTTTGCACCAACCTAATATGTTCTTAATAATTGTCTTTAGACACTTCCTGCAAAAGGATTTTTCATCTCTATTTAAAAATATTTTTCAATCATGTTTTTCTTTCTTGATCATTTTTTTTTTTGTTTTTCATTTTATATCTATGATCTTTTGAGTTTTTTTTCTTTCTCTTAATTGTTTTTATCAATTCTTTTCTTTTTAGAAGTTGCATTTCTTTTTTCCTTTCTTTTTTCCTTTTTTTTTTCCTCATTTTTAATTAAAAAAAAATATTAATTGAAATGACTATATTTAGATGGTACATATATTCTTCTCCGTCCACTATTTACATTTAATATTATACTGTGCTGGAGTTAGGCTTGGTTCAAGTACTGATAGTCAGTGACATCTGAGTAAATATCTGTTGTAAGATGAGATAAAGGATCATCTGTTAAGCAAACAATATTTATAGCCTTATGTCAATCAGGGTAAATAATGATACACAGTGAAATGAAATGAACAATATAGATAGTAATTTCATAACTTCTGATGAAAAGAAAGAACAAGTTATGAATTCAAACAATCATAAATTATATTAACAAAACATTTACAGAATTATTATTATTATTATTATAGTGTTATGCTGGTTATCACAATACGGTAAAGAAAAGAAGTTCATCATTTAAAGTTGTTAAATGTTTAAACAGTTTATGAATTGATCAGGAACTTGAAACAAAGATATTTTAGTGTATGATTAAATTGTTTTACTTATTTTTGCAAAGTTAATCAAGTTCATTCTTTTTCATCAAAATGACTTGATGTAAATCCAGATCTCTGATTTCCCTGTTACTGATTTGTTGGGCAAAACTTTTTACATTGAGGAAAATCAAAAGACTAGCCTTTTGATCTGCACAGGAGCATTTTGGATTAGATAGAAACATGTTCTTTGAGATATTTTTTTTCTTGTCTCTTAAACAGAAGTAATGCATGGAACCTCATGGATAGAAATGAACTTTGATTAGTCTGGCTGTTGTGGCATCCATATCCAGTATGCCTCTACACATTACCTACCAGATACCTCAACTTTGCATATAAGAATAAGTAGATATTTTTTGAGACATAGTTAGGAGCAGAGAGAGATGGAGCTATATGCCATACAGTATATCTTGATAATTTTCAGTTTACTTTGCTAAAATAATTTTTCTTTAAAAATGAAGTAAAATTTTATTTTTACAGAGTAAGGATTATAATATTAGAGAGGATTAAAAAATTTAATAATAAAAAAAAAAATACTTTGGTCTTTCCTCTTAATAATAACACAAATATTTTGATAATAAAATTTTGTTTTCATCAAGTTTAGGGTTTGTTGTGTTTTTTCATCATGGTATGCCCTTTTTTTAGTGAAAAAGTAGAGGTACCTAGATTAGATGCTTTTTCTGATATTAAATTCTGCTTTTACTTGAGGAGTTTACAAACCTGACTATGATTTCATAGGATACAAAATATAATAATTTCATCTCATCTTTTATTGGACACAAAGCAAATAATTAGTTTAACATATAAAAGAAACTGTAGATGTTAAAGTAATATCCAGCTGGAATTTCTGATATCAGAAATCATTATTCTACATTAATCTATCAGATGAGTATCTTCATTTTGGTTCTTAACACAATGTTCAAGTCATTGTGCCCGCCACTCTTCTTCAAAGTGTCTTATTTTTAATAACCTTTTAGGGTTTTTGAACTGTGGGGCTAAACTGTTGTTCTTCTGTTATAGCTGCACAGAAAGCTCTCAAATCATATTCTTTATTATGTTGTTTTTGTTTTTCCACCAAACCAAAGATTAAAGATCAGCAAGTAAGAAGAAGCATCTAGTTACTTTATGGACATAAGTTCATTCTTTGAAGAAGGTTAGAATGCATAGTATTAGGTTGGTGCAAAAATAATGTCGTTTTTGACATATTTTTTAACATCAAAAAACGACATTATTTTTGAACCAACCTAATAGTTGGATGCTTTGACTATAGCAGCCATGATAAAGACATTACTCTGACTAGATTAATACATAATAGTCATAGTTGATGGCAAATGCTTGTATCAATCTTTTTTTTTTTTTTTCTTATGACTCAGTCTGTCTTGTCTTGAAATCAGAACACTATATTCATTTATCCAAATCCATTTTTGTATGTTGACACCAGTTCTTAGTTTGTGAACTTTTTGCCTTATTGTGTTATCTTGCATATATTGTCTGCTTGCTCAATATTATTTTTTGCCCTGTTCTTTTTTTTTTTTTCATTGTTTATTACAAACTTTATCAATTCTGTTTGATGAGCAGTTCTGCCATTTACATTTTATTTAACCATGGCCTCTTACTCTACATAATCTTTTATAATTTGTACTATCATAGTATCCATAAAAATATTTACATATAGATCATCACTTCTGTTTAGAATCAGTGTAGTTCTCTGTCTTTGATCAAAGTGTCATTTCTGGCACTTATCAGAATGCAAATTATATGTATGGATAAGTGAATGAGAAAATAGAAAAAAAAAACCCTTAATGATGTGTTTCATTCTGAGAGGGACCTTCTTCAGACTAATAATGGTTTTATTGGTGGAATCAGTCTTCTATATTAAAATATAGTGGAAGAAATATAACAAACACTGGTTGCAGTTTTTATCAAAACATTAAAGACACAGATACTCAGTTTTTAAATTTCAATGTTGACATTCACTGTATTTAGATGTTTAATTTGGCCTATCTTATTCAGCTTTTTTATTGCTTTTATTTGTATTATTGTTGTTTTAATTATATTGTATCAGGAAAAGTTGTAAGGAAAAGAGATTATTATCTTGAATGTAAATTTTCCATTGAGGGTATCAAAATTAGTGCATTTTCAAAATAGTTTCATCTAAATAAATTATCTTCTCTTTTACTTAAATCTGTCTTTAAGTCAAAATTATGATCAGAACTTTCACAAGGAATGACTAATGTACTTAGTTTAAAAGATCTTGCATTTTGTAAAAAGATCTCTTATGTTCATATGACCTTTCATTTTAAATTCCTAGATGTGTCATCCATGCGTATCTTGGGACATTTTTTGCTGTCTATGTTGTTACTTTGTGCTTGAGGTTTAATGCTGATTGAAATTTAAAACTGAACATCACTGTATCTTTAACACTTCACTGTAAACTGTATCCATTGTTTGTTGTATTTCTCTCTACATTTATATATATATATATATATATATATATATATATATATATATATATGACTGATTCCATCAATAAAACCATTACTAGTCTGAAGAAGTTCTCTCAGAAGAAAATGTGTCAGTAAGTTTTTTCCTATTTTGTCATTCATTTACCCACTATTAAAATTCTAAGTCAAACGAACAATATAGGAATGAGACCGAGAATTGTTAATTTTTATTGGTTAGGAAGAAATTCCAGCATGCATTTGTAGGATTTGTCTATAAATTTAGGGACTTTATCAAGGCAAATGTAAGGGTTTTATTTTGTAACAAGTATTTATATACCAGAGCAAAAGTAAGTTTTTTTTTATTTTCATTTTTTAGTATGAAAGAATTAAAAGAAAACTGTTAAATCTGTAACCTCATGTCATTCCAAACATGGAACACATAAATCAATCCCAATTTAAAACAATTTAATACTAATGTGTGTGTGTGTGTGGGTGTGTGCACACACACACACACATAAAAAAAACCCTCCTACTCACTTTTGTTTATTAGACATTGAACTGTATTGCTTCATGTCCATGAACCTGCCTGACTTTTCAGATAACCTGAACATTCATTGGCACAAATACCAAAAATTTTGAAAAACCAATAAAATTTTTGAGTTGGAAGATAAGTCACTGAATTTATCTATTCACACACACACACACACACACATATATATATATATATATATATATATATATATATATATATATATACAGGGTGCGATGGATAAATTGTCATCTAAATTCTGCAAAAATGAACATAACCCTGACATCTCATTTTAACGGATATATTTACCCAAATAACACAAAAATATCTTGAAATACAAAAGAGTAAATTTTATTCAATAAAATCATCATTGGCTTCAACCACGACTTCCTTGTTTAATATGGTGAATGCTGCCATAATTCTTGCCTTCAATTAATCTTTGGTGTTAGGAGGAGTTTTGTTGGTCTCTCGCTCAACTGTGCCCCACATAAAATAATCAAGGGGGTTGCAGTCTGGACAGTTAGGTGGCCAGATGTAAGGGGTGATGTGGTTGCAGAAATTGTCTGACTCCCATGACTGGGTTCTCCTGTTTGTGTGGCATGGTGCAGAGTCCTGTTACCAAACATAGCCTTCCAGCGACCATCCTCTTGACGCAGGACAGCAGTACTTCTTCGAAGCACTTGATGTAGGTCTCAGTGTTGAGTCTGAGGCCCTCACCAACAAATCCAGGAGATTTTTTCTTATCAGAATGATCAGTGAGTTTTCTGAGCTGCTGTATCTTCATAATCACCGTTAGATTTCTCCAACTCTTTCCAAATCCTCTGAACTGTGTGTATATAAATATATATATATATATATATATATATATATAATATTATATGCATGGTACTTATTAGAAAGCGCTCAATATCAGAGATAGAGCTAACATATTTGGTTGGATTGATGTGAGTTTGTGACCCTGGGTTTCACGTTTTTGTGATCGTCAGACAAACTGATTCATTTTTTTAAAAATTTTGGGTTTATGTAGATTGCGTGTATTGGTGTTATTATGGGAGTGGGGGGGGGAATCATCGACATGATGTCACTCATGCTAACGCAAACATAGATGCATGTCCCTACACCCGATGAGGTACGCAGACACACATACGCACTCGCTCGTCCGCCGGGGCTCATACAGATATAAACATCTGTGGATAATATGGGATTTGTCATATGTATGTATATGGGTGGTGTTGTACATACGCATTTGTATGTTGAAATTCAAAGATTGGAAGTTTAGAGAAAATTTCTCGTGAATGTATACATGTCAGCAATCAGAGCATTTTTCTATTTCCTCACATGCACGTATATACATGTGGTGGGGTCTGTGTAAAATTATGATAGGTAAAAATTGCTATTATTTTTAATTTTTTAATAAGTTTATTTGTTATTATCTTAAACCTGGTTATTTGCTTGTTTTTGATGACTATATATGTAACTGGTAGAAATTTCGGTTTGTAATCCTTATTGGTTATTTTTATGGTGGTATTAAATATGCTGGGGGAGGGGGTAGTTTACGTGAATCATTATAGTGGGTTTATATGATAATAGTAGATGTGATGTGATAGTAATGTTGTAAGGGGATTGGTGACAATGATAATATAAGTAGCTAATAGTTATTGTAAATTGGTAGAAGTGATTAGTAATGGCGGTGGGAGAATGATAAAAACAATAAATGTAATTATTGTGGTGGTAGCTTGAACTAAAGAGTGTTTGTTGGTGTTTTATTTTATTTCATATATTTATTTATTTTGGTATAAATCCTGATAATAGATATTTATTCTCATGCCTACTTTTGGAAATTATCTCTGATCTTATTGGTTTTTATTTGGTGGTATTATATATGCTGGGGGGAGTAATTTACGTTAATAATTATAGTGGATTTATATGTTAATAGTAGATGTAATGATAATATTAGTAGTTAATAGTTATAGTAAAGTGGTAGAAGTGATTACTAATGGTGGTACAATGATAATAACAATAAATGTAATTATTGTGATGGTAGCTTGAACTAAAGAGTGATTGTTGGGTTTTTTTGGTTTTTTTAATCCATTTGGTATAAATTTGGATAATAGGTACTTATTCTCATGCCTACATTTGGAGATTATCTCTGATCTTTTGTTGAGTAGATTCTTTTGCGGGGTGTGGGATATTATTGCTACTTTTTTGTGTAGGCAAAGTAAGCATTATGTAGCAATCTACATAAACCCAAAATTTAAAAAAAAATTAATCAGGTTGTCTGACGATTGCAAAAGCATGAAACCCAGGGTCACAAGCTCACATCAATCCAACCAAATATATATATATATATAATTTCAGGATGAAAGTTCTGCTGCTAATATGATATGCCTGTTGAGATAAACTGTCAAAGTCTTTAATGTTTCAGTTGCATTTTTAGTCTTAAATGCTTTATGAGACAGTATATGGTCATGCTTCCTGATGAAAAGGTCAAGTGACTTAGGAAAAGACTCACACTACCTGATTTCTGGAAAGGTTACTTTTACCTTCATAAAATAAAGAAAGAGAAAAGTTACAGAAAAATAATTATCTGATATTTAAATCTGTTTTAATGTGTTGCATAACATTTCATAAAAAAAAAGATAAACACTGTTTAGTGTTAGATATTATTGAAAATTCATTATTCGGAAGGAATGGAGGCTGGGTTTAGTCTGCCTATCCTTGCTGAACATACCTAAAATTGGTGCCTACTCTTGTGATAAATTAAGAAAAAATTGTCATAGAAATAATGCACCAATTTAAACAGAACCCCATAAGCATCTCATAATAAATCTGTTTTATTTTTACTAATTACTAGCATTAACTTTCATCATAATCTTTTCGTTGCATTTTATCACAACTTTATTTGAGCTGTCAATCTAGATAGAAATTGGGATTAGAAATAAAGAATAAACCTTGGGTCAGGTTCAAGCTCACTTTTCACAGATAGGAATTTGACAACTTTACAAAAGACCAAATCAAAACTATAACTCATCACTCTATTTCATAACCTCTTTCAGCACTATACTTGGTTTTGATTATACACTCGTAGCAGCAATATTCTTTTTAAATTAAGTATTATCAGATATTATTAATTTTGACTACATCTTAATACTTGTGCATTTTATTGCAATTTTACTCAAGCTTTCAAAAAGTGAAGTTATTTAAGTTTCAGTGAAGACAAAAAATGAAGATGAAAGTAAATCCTAGTCAAAAATTAGTTGATAATCTAATTTAAAAAGTGAATAAATGAAATAATCCTTTTTTTTTTTTTTTTTCATCTCCAGAAGTGTCTAGTTGTGACTCTTCTGATTCTGAAGAGACAAGCTGCACAGCCAAAGGAAATAACTCGCAAACAGAAGAGGATGCTGATGTTTCAGAGTTGAATCATTTGAACATCACAGAAACCACTGAGAGCCTCAGTCCTTGTCAAGTAGAACAAAAAGAGGAGGAGCAGGGAGAAGAGGAAGATGATGCTGATGATGATGAGCAGGCCAGTGCCCAAGGTAAAACAAGTTAATATTTATAATTTTGCATTGTCAATTTTCCTAATGCAAGATAAATTGCAAAGACAAAGAGCTTGATTTTTAAGTGATTTTGATTTTTTTACAAATGGCAATAAATAATAACTGTTTTGGTAAATAATAATCTAATAAAGTCTCAAGCTTTCTCAGTTTGTGATTTTTTGCTGTGGTAGCATGAGATTGCTAAGAAAATAGATAATTTTCTTAGCCTGAATGTCTTAAATGATGTAAGTGAAAGTGTTGGAGTTTTTTTTCTTTTTTTCTTTCTCTTCCTTTCTGATCATCATTTTAATCTCCATTAAGATAAAGTTTTATAAAAGATGATAAAAAAACAAATATCTGCTCATTATTTGAAAAGTTTAACCTTACTCGCTAATTTCAAATAATTGCTACACGACTTCAATTTCATTCACACAACAGGAAATTGTCCTTTTCACAATATGGAACCAGTTTTCAAGCTTTTCTTTGTTTAGCTTTCACTTATTAATCTAAATATCTTTTTTCAATCTGTCACAGTGAGTGTAATGTATTTTTTATACTATATTGATTTTTCAAGCATTTAGATATAGCTAGATATAATAACTGTAGTAAAAAGATGTGGCTAGATGTAATGTCTGTAGTAAAAAGATGTGGCTAGATGTAATGTCTGTAGTAAAAAGATGTGGCTAGATGTAATGTCTGTAGTAAAAAGATGTGGCTAGATGTAATATATTTGTAATACAAGATACACATGACTTGCTGATGAAAAACAGAATATAAGATGTAGACAAAATTGAATATCTCTATAAAAAGCAGGATCTGTGTGTGTGTGTAACGAATGCACGGCCGCAATTGTCGACAGATTTGCACCAAAATTTACATGCACATGCTCCAAGTTAGTGGGAAGGCCAAGACCAACTTTGCATTTCCCAACTCCCATCGATAGTGGAAATAATCAATTTTTTTCATGCTTCTACAGCAGTTTTCATGTAGTTTGCAGCCATTTTGTACTGGCCAGAGTGAGAGCCTATAGCTGACTGACACGAATGTTAACTAGCATGCTAACATGCAAAAAAAATTGATAGCTGCATTCGTCACAAGTGGGAAAAATTTAAATCCGCATGGCACTTTACTCCAATTGGCTCATTCGCTTGCTTAAACTCGACGTTGATTCTGCAGAACTGGGTTGGGTGTGAAAAAGTATTTGTTGTTAACATTCTTTTTTTCATTTGGTGGTTCCAGTTACGAGTCCTTTTTTAAAGCTGATCGTTTTGTGTTCATTTTGTTCAGTTCTTTTTTCATAACAGATTTAATGTTTAGCATAGAGCTTAGAAAAAATTTGCAGTGTGAGATAGGCAAGAAGTAAGGCATGTAGCAACATCAGCACGGCAAAGGGCACTTCTTTAAAGGCAAGGAAGGGCAAAAATATTTTAAGTCAAGCGATAGCGATTGCTGTGTGAGTCATACAATTTTTTAATCAAGCACGGGCAATGCCAGGCCATGCTGCTAGTCTGTTATATAAAGCTAACTCATGATATTACAGGTAAGATTTATTAAACAAATGTGCATAGCAAAATTGTTTCCATCCAGGAAACATTCAGCAGTCATTGATTGAACAGGGCCTGTTACTTTTGGTTGAAATTTATAAGTTTTTCAGGAAAATACACTTCTCAACTTCACTATTATCACTCTTTCTAGCATTGGTGAGGGTCTCCTTTAAATCTTTTGTTTATGGAAAGTTAATAGCTTGATTATATTGTTATTTTCTCTTCTAGTTCACAATGTACTACCCAGGTTTTTGATGCTGCTGTTGGAAGTCTTCAAAAGAAATGGGTTTTTGTTATTTGGTAAAGATCTTTGTGATATTTTTAGTGCTAGTCTATAGGGTCTGATGAAGGAATATCTAATAGATTTATAGAATTTTTCTTCGAGAATAATTTTAACTATTAATCTGAGAAAACTGTTCTATGCAGATGATAGTTTAGACATTTCTGAATGAATTGTATGCCATGGTGGGTTATATGAATGAAAGAGGAAGTAAAGATTATGAGGATAAGGAGGATAGATATTAGGTTGGTGCAAAAATAATGTTGTTTCTCACATAGTAACATGTGAGAAAACGGCATTATTTTTGCACCAACCTAATAATAATAGGAGCCAGATACTAATGTAATACTATTAATATATAGATATTCAGAAGCATGTCTAGAAGGTAGAAAAGGAATATTTTGGCTCCCCTTACAAAAAATACTTGTATACTCTTGACACATGTTGATCTTGGTTTAGAAGGTAAAGGTTGTTTACAAAGTAGTAAATGAATGAAAATTTTCATAGTACATAACATTGGCACTTAAAAGTAGAATTTGATGATTTATCTAAGTGGGATTGGGACATATTTATTTTATTTTGCAGGACAAGAAGAATTTCTTATAAGTTATCTTGTAATCTGGTTCCAAGTAGTTAAACAGTGAATGTTGCAATTTTCTACCCAAAATTTGCTTGAACATGTTTCTGTACTAATGCCCTGTTGTTTGTTTAAAATCAGTAAGAAGAGGATTTTCTATGTTCAGGAATTAGGACAATGTGTAAGAATAGTACAAAACTGTTATGT
The DNA here is from genome assembly GCA_963932145.1 of Acanthosepion lycidas. Lineage (NCBI taxonomy): Eukaryota > Metazoa > Mollusca > Cephalopoda > Sepiida > Sepiidae > Acanthosepion > Acanthosepion lycidas. The sequence goes on along the minus strand of OZ010593.1, from coordinate 96,037,268 downwards.
ATTTCAAACAAATATGGCAGACTGCTCAGTTGATCTATTTTACTAAATAACATTAGAGTGAAATTATCTGCCCCTGATCAGGAATCAATTTTCTTAAGAAACTGAAGATAAGTGTTCTTTCTCTCACACATGCACGCATATCTATATATATATATATATATATATATATATATATATATATATATATATATATTCTTTTTGCAGTATAATATCTATCAAAATATCTTCAGTTTTGAAGTATTTAATTACTGAAGATTCTAGCCAGCTACAATGTTTAACTATCATGAAATATCGTAGGTTATATTTGTTGCTGATTAAAGGAAGCAATGACTTTCTGATAACCCAATTTTACATAATCATTTTTAGGCAATGATTTTAGTATTTTTTTTCTTCAAACAAAAACAAGAAGAAAAAAACTTGAAAATTTAAAATTTATTTTTAATAGTGTCAGTGTTGCAGTGAAAATGTTTACACTTGCCTACGATGTATGATTCAGTTATCTAAGAATTTGACCATCTATAGTGACATATACTTTGGATAATGAGGTCTTACTGCAATCTGTATATGGTGAATTTGCACAATAAATCCAAGTAGACATTTGTGATGTTGAGCCCACTGAATGATTTTATGTTCAATTATGGAGCTGTATTAATGTTATTTGTACTCAAGAGGAAAATTAAAATGAAATTTTCATATTTCTAATTTAAAAATAGTTGTTTAGGACTAGAAACTCTGGTCTGCAATAAAGAGCCAAAAATTCCAAAATGAGCTTAAATTTTGCATTTAATCCATTTAGATTTGGTTGGGGGGATTTTCAGTGCCAAAAATGGATTCAGCAGCAAGAAGAAAAAAAAAACACAGAAATAGAGGTCTAGATCATGATTTTCTGATAAATACAATGAAAGTTATGTAAAAAAAAAAAATAAATAAATAAAATAAAATAAAACTCCCAAAAAACAGATATTTGGTGCCCAGTATATAGTGCCAAACGTAGGTAATGATCAATTTAGTATATGAAAGGAATTGAGTACATTTTAAATATCTTCCTGAGAACAATTTTCTTACATTTTGCAGATTTAAATTGTTTTAATATATAAAATATATATATATATATATATATATATATATATATATATATATACAAAAAAACATTTTGTCTTGGGTATTTTTTGTGTTATGGAGTTGGTGGGTGGGCAAATATGACAAAAAATGTTAATTTGACTGAATTTTGTGTTGTAGGCACCCAAGATTCACTTCTTTATATAGATATTGATCATTTTTTTTAAACTGTCAGAATTATTTGCACCTTTTCCTATAATTATATAAAAAAAAAAAAATTACAGTTGCCATAGAGCAATATTATTTCATAATTTCCACGAGAGAGGGAGTTGATTTAATTTTGGATTGCATTAATTTTTGGAAGAATCTATAACTATGAACATAATAGTCCTAAACTTTTTTAAAAATTCATGAATTATTGAAAAGTATATACAGAATAAACTGTCTATGGCAAATTTAGTAAATACTAGAAAATATTTGCATTTCCTTAGAAAATATACAAATATTCAGTGGGGGTGAATAATTCTGACATTAATTCTATATCATTCATTGCAACAAAATTTCAATAACTTACATAATAGGCAGAAAAAAGCAACTATTCAGAATTGATGATTTAAAAATAAATGATTAAACATGTGCAAATTTTGATTAGCTTCAGACAATCATAAAGAGTTAAGACAAAGACCAGTTCTGAAATCCTGAGATTGTCTACTTTTAGACAAGATATAGCACATACCACTTGGAAAATGTTCCAAGAATGCCAAATATTCACTTGTGAAGTAATAATGTTATCTACTATTTTTAGTTTGCATTTTTAATTGTAATATCTGAAATCCCTGATTAAATAAATCATAACACAATTCCTGTTTAGCTTAAAATTTATCAATCCCTATATAACTTCATTTGCTTTGAAAAAAATGTTTATCCTGCCACTGGAGATAACTCTGATCCCTGAACAATAGAGTGCTTGAATTTCATAGTTGTGTTGTCATATCCAGCTATGGCAACAGAAAACAACTTTAAATGAAATTAACAATAAGGATACTGCAATTGAGAGACCTTGAAAAAGAATGCAGTTGAAAGGGAAGTAATATTAATAATGCAGAGTGCTAAAAATTAAACAGTTAGTGTCATAAAGTAATGTTATTAATATAAACCAGAAATTTATAGTTTCTTTAAGCCTAGTCAGTACCAAGACGAGTAACTGCTTGGAAATCCCAGGTGCTGTAATCTTGGATATGCAGGTGGGGTAATGGATAATGGCTTGGAATTGGATATCAGAGAGCCAAGTTTCAGTTAATCTGCTTCATTATATTGAGTTATGTGTAAATAACATTTCTTCTTCCAGCTATAGGTTAATTAGTAGAATTCCAAAAATTCTTACAATCTACAAAATATTTTCTAGCTTTAAATAACCTGCAAAAGTTGATAAGCCATAAAAAAACAAATCAATCAATCAATCATATAGTTACTAAGTTGTTATTATTACTAATGTTATTAATATAGCCTAGTCAGTACCAAGATGAGTGACTGATTAATATTATTAAATAATAATTTTTTACTAGGAAGCTGATAGCATTTTGTTATAAACGGCAAAAATATTATTTTGATATTGGATTAATCATCAGTTTTATTTATTTGTCATTGGCCCAATTGATAAGACATTTATTAAACTACTTTGCAAAATATATTTCAAAACTTGTATCATTTACTATAAAATTTTATAGTTTTGGTTTTGTTATTTAAATTGGTATTAACAAATTTTTCTATGTAGATGCTGTCTATTGCTGGTAGACTTTGTCAACATTAAAGAAATGGTGATTTATAAAGATTTAGAACTTGTACACCTACTGAAATGCCAGTTATCTTCTTATTTTCAAAATTTCTTTCAGAGGAAATGGATGAATTGTTATTGCATTGTTTCCTTTGTGCTCTGAAAAGCAGGTTGAAGGATAAAGACCTTCCAATTCCAACAGTTAACTTCTATCGGAACCACATGAAAGCATTTTGGTTTGTATTTCTTTTGAAACTTCTTTGAAATTAGAGGAAATTGTTTGCGAATTCTAAGATATTGATAGAATTCAGAAAGGCATGAATCCATAAATTTCAACCCCATAAAGACCTGAATGGAGATTGTTCAGGATAAAAAAAAAAAAAAAGGAAAATTTATATTTACCAAAAAGTTATGTACAAATTCCTATCGTCAAGTTACCTTCGATTACATTAAATAAAGATCATTTTTCAAATTGGTTTATTTTTGTTTATCGATTGAAGCTGGAAGAAAATAAGCCAATATTTTAAATATATTATTCTTTTATTTTTTTTCAAATGTAAGATACATTTTTGAGAAAAATGTATCCTTGTAACAAATGTGACATTGCTATGTCAGATTTGACAACATTTCCAGAACACCACAGATGCCCAAGGATGACTTTGAAGGGTTTACTGTGGGGGGAAAAATGTTGTGAAAAACAAACAACATAAAATGATTCAAATTTATTTGCGTTTGTGGATTTGCCGAAATCTCTTTTCCTTCTCGCATCAAATGTAGTTTACTTTTATATTGATTATTTATTTGCTTAGAGACTGCCAAAGCTGGTCATTAGATTAAATCACCTTCTATAGAATTTACATTATAATGAAGTACAAAATAAGGGGAGACTACTCTGTAATTAACTAAACTTTACATTTAAAATTTAAAGTTAGTGTCCTTTGTACATTTACAAATCTCAAATCAATAAGTGTTGAATGAGTTTTAAATATCCATATTTAGATTTTAAAGAAATTGTTTTGTAGTAATAAAAAGTGGAAATGTTCATGATCGAAGAGAGAAAGAAACAGAAAGATTAATAATTTTTATATAAAATAATATCCATGAAATAGTAATAGATTTATTTCTATAACATTTGTTTGGTCTGTTAAGACCATTTATTAAACAACATATTTACTGTTTTGTTTCACATTCATCTTTCAAACAACTTCTTAATTACATTCACCCAGAACTCAACAAAGAACTACTCAAGATGTCGTTTGCAGTCTTCCAGTAAAATAAAATATTTTTCATTAAGAAAATTATAGAAAGACTAGATTAAACGATAATCCCAAAGGGGAAATATCTGGTATAAATAACTGAAAATATACTTTTCAGGCTATAACAATTTGTCTGGTCTTCAATGAAAATTTATAAAATATTACACACTTTTTATTAAATAATTTTGAATGTTTTGGGAAAGAGTACTTGTTTCAATCATTTAATTCCATGGAAAGAGAACAAGTTCTATACATGGCATAACATTTACCAGCCTGAATGTCTGAGAAATTTTCACAGAAAATATTCGTCTTCTGACAGGATTCGAATCTGTAAACAGAGAATTTACTTAAATATTCGTATCTATAAAAAGAATGTATAAATATAAAAATGTCTTAAAATAATTGTTGGACTTTGTCCATTTCATGTGTGACGTCATTTGTTTACATTTGATACGCCATGAGCAGATATGAATGTACGTGAGAGATTCATGGAAAATTAAGGTTTAAAGACAGTAAATTCAACCTTGCTAACTGAACGCGCCTCTGTGGTCAAATCAGTTAAAGGTGTTACGGTTTTTTGGGTATATGTATATGACTAGTGAGCCAATCCAAATGACTTAACTTCCTTTATAGTCTACCAATAGAAGGTTAACCAATCAGAAGCCGCAGAACATTGTATCTGTCGTGTATAAAGGCGGCCATCTTTGTTTACCCTACGGAAGGACCAGTGCCAACTTGACAGGCGAAGATGATAGAAGGAAGAACTACGCTCTGCTACTTTGCTACGATATCCACTGCGAACCTGAACTACGCTTTCCTACTGTCTCCGAAATATTCACTGCCAACCTCTGGATTCTACACTCGAAGACAACCGTCATGAAAATGTCTAACAAAAGGCACATCAAGCTAAATGACGGTTCCGTATAGGATACAGGTTCGAATCCTGTCAGGGGACAAATATTTTGTGAAAATTTCTCGGACATTCAGGCTGGTAAATGTTGTTTAATACTGTTTATTATAAACAGAACATTTACTTAAATACTTGTATCTATAAAAAGAATGGATAAACATAAAAATGTCTTAAAATAATTGTTGGACTTTATCCATTTCATAATTAGTAAAATGTTTGTCTTCATACTTAAGGCATTTTTAATGGCAAATCCCAAGGTAAATAACAGAATTTTATTGTGTTCATTGTTCTTTAAAAAATTTGACTAAAATGTTTTTTTAGTGTTCATTAAGGTTTAGTGATAATTATATTCTTTTGAAAGTTATTTATAGTAGTTTTATGGTGTTTGCACTCATTTTAAGACCTTTTTAAAGAATTTATATACAGTTTATATCAAAAACCAGGTTACATCATGGCTTTTGGAATGAATTAATGATGTGAGTCAGAATATTTCAATTTTTTATTTATTAATATAATTTTCTTTTCTTTTTTTTTAATATTATAATCTCTGCCTTTTTTCATTGGTTGAGATAGCCTTTATTTTGAAATAAAATATTAAATGTTAATAATTTATATAATCCAGTTGAAACGACAATGGTCTTTTGGATAAAAGTATTGGATGTGAAGGTATCTTGTTATCTACTTGTTTTGAATGAAATCATTGGGAGCAGAGAGTCAAAAGTTATTTACCCTGGTTCAGTGGGATATTAGAAGATGGCAACAAGCACCAGTTATAATTAACAATTGTCTCTTAGCTTAACCAGCAGAATGAAAACTGTCTACTCTTATGGATTGAACAGAGAGTTCTGTTTCTGTAAAGTTAATACAAGGTTATCAACTATAACAGTCACCTGAAGACAGTTGGAGAGTACAATATCTAAAATATTGTAGCAATAAAGATGAGGATATTAGTCCAACTAGATTAATGTAAAGAATGTGTGCATAGCACAGTGGTTATCAGCATGGAAAGTGGAATTCCAGCTAAGAACATTGCATTCACTTTCATACAAATACCCTTGAAAAGTTATGAATCTATTTCTTGTCTCCCATCCAGCTATAGGTTAGAGAGACTCTTTAGCCTTGTTGGCAACCTGTCTAGTAGAAGGAAAACTTTGAATTTAAAACCAGTTGAGCATGTGGCTAACAACTTTAGCCCCATAAAAACAACTTGCTACAGAAACCAATGCAGCAATGCCTAAGACAGTCAGGCTGTGGGTCCTTATACTCCACAGTGGTGTTTATGCTTACAGGACTTGCATACATAAGCAGGTTAATGAAAGTTTCCTTATAATAATGAATTATTGCAGCTTGTATTTTGAAATAAATATTGAGTAACATCAAAAATATATGCTTGTAGGCAATCAGTATTTGATTACCAAAGAAAAATTCTCTTAGTGTGACGTTAATAAGTATTGAAATATTAAGAGAATTACTTTGTTCATCAAATTGCATTGAATATTGCTGCAACATCTGGTCTGGTATTTGACAAAATATAAAGAAGAATCTGCAATGTTATTGATCTGGAACTGGCATCTTGGCTTCAGTCACTTCCCCACCAGCATAATGTACCTTCACTGTAAATATTTTCATGGTAGCTGTTCTGATAGCTTTCCTCTTTAGTACCTCTACTTCATGAATTTAATCACAGTACTAGATTGGCAATTAGGTCTCATCATTTTACCATTGAAATTACTAGATGTAACTGTAAGTTCCATCCTAATAGTTTCTTCCTTCACACTTCTTGCTTGTGGAAATCTCTACCAGTTTCTTGCACTCCTGTCAACTACACTCTTCAATCATTTAAATGCAGCATCAATTGTTATTTTCTGTCACCTTGAATTGTGTTCTTTTATTGTTCTCTCTCCTCAACAATATTCTCTCACTTTATCTCCATCTCCATAATTCTTTGTGTCTTAGTGGTTTTGTCAAGTTGCTTGAGGTGAAATGCTTAAAACAAAAAATAGATAAATCTTTGGTATTTCTAAGTGACGTTTATTACATACTGTAATGGGAATGCTTGTTTTGTTTTAACAGGTGTCTCCTGGTATTATTTTTCCCATGACAATTATTGCAGACTCAAATGTGGGTTTGAGTAATTAATGAATAACACAGATTTTTATATCAAGTTGAACATAAAAATCAGTTTCCAGGTTTCTTAAATTTCAAATTTATAGGAAATAACCTACAGCTTATTTTTCCTAATTTCAGTTCTCCTGGAAAAACATTGGAAATAAAGAAATCTTCCTACAAAAAAGTAAGTTTATTTGGTTTATTAATTACTATACTTTTATTGAAAAAGATAATGATTTGATAATCATATGTTATCTGTTCTTATTGTTTCAATTCACATTAAAAAAAAAAAAAAAAGTGGGGGAACAATATCTGTTGATATCTATATACTATTTTGGAGACTGAAATATTAAAAATCACTTTTTGAATGTTTTTGGAGAGATGACCGTTATTAATTTTAATGGATCATTGCTTAGTTACATAGCTTAATACACCTTTTTAGTAAATAAAACAAATTTTTCAGAGGGTGCTTTTTTGATCGCTACAAGCTTAACCTCTTCAAGTCTAGGGTCAAGCATTATCTATCCTACATAATATTATACTTTGCACTTCCTCTTACACCAATAAAACAACCTCATTCAGTAACCCTCTACCTTAAGTGACTCTTGGTACTTGTATTGGATAAACAATAACATATTGCTAGATGTTTTTAAATAACACAGCAATTATTGTATTTTGCAACATATAAACTGGTGATACAGTTTATTTGAATAAATTATTACTATACTATTAATGGTGAAAATCCAATCCAATTCAATGAAAACTATTTCATTCATCTGGCATACAGGCATGCCAACCAGTTATATTTGGTAATAAAACTAAATTTTATAATATATATATACACACACACAAATGAGAGAAAGAACAGATGGAGTAAAATTCCACTGTTCATAGCATTTACTTTTAAAAAAGTGCTCACTACAAAGTAGAGGAATATATTATTTTTATTATAAAAGATTATAATAAAAACATGTTGAAATCACTACACAAAAGCTTTCATGTTTCAATACGATTGTATTTCTTCAGCCTGAAGAAGTACAATCATAGTATTGAAACATGAAAGCTTTTGTGCAACGATTTCAACGTTTTTATTATAATCTTTTATAATAATAATATATGCTGATGATTGCTAGCCTGGGTGGATGAGATGGTTCTCTTCTGGAAACACAATGGTACCTGCTCAGTTGTTTATACAATACTAAATGTAATCTCAGGATGAGTCAGCCTTGATCAAATGACAAGAACCAGTCAAGATAATTGTAGATTGCACTTGCTGGATACAATTTTAGTAATTTGATACTATAATAAAGTCAGGATCATTTATACTAGAATCATATGATGGCATGATTCCTGCAGATTTGTTTACAGTGCTCCAAAGTAATTCCCTGTTTAAGTATTGAGTAAATTTGAAGCTGCTAAACTTTGTTGATCAAATGGGAACTGGTGCTTTTAGTGTGATTTAACCATGTTAACAGATACTACACTTTGATTTAAGAGATAAGTCTAACAAGAAACACTTTGAGCCTTGAACAGAAAACACAAATACTCTGATCCTATACAGAAATGTCTATCTATACATAAATAATTCCATCATTTTTGACAGGTATGATGTTAGTTTGAATGAACACAGCAATTAATTTAACATGGTGTTAAAAATATCAATACATTTTGTCCATTTAAAAACAGGGCTCAACATTAAAAAGACAGAGCTACTATATTAGTAAAATGGATTATCCACATAAGAAGAATAGTGTCATTTTGTTTCTTTATAACATATAAGCCTGGAAGAGTTAAGAAACTTAATCAATGTGTAGCTAGTATAAAAAGATATTTATTCTTATGTCTACATTCAAAAAGCAATTCGGGCTTCTTTTTTAATAGCCTCTCTTCATTCAGGTCATCTAAGATGCATAACATTTTTTCCAGACACTGTCCAGTTTTTAGATACTGCCTTGCATCTGTCATCATCCTTTATGTACTGTGTCCCTACAGGTTGTGAGCAATCATGGCTCTCCACAACTTCTTGCCTTTCGTAGCTCTAAGAATTATTTATTTTTTTTTTTTCATTTACTATCCTTCCCATTCCCTGTTCTGTCCTCCATTTACATGAGCTTGTTAGGTCAATTATACACTGTTCCTCTCAGTTCACCTCTGGTTTTAACTGTTGCCTACTAAACTATATTTTTCTCTACTTAGAATTATGAGTATGGGTCTGTTATTTGCTGTAGCCCTCTGTTCCTCTTGCTTTCAATATGTCCTGTGAGCATCAAATTTTCCAAACAAATTCTGTATTCTTAATTCCTGTTCTTTTAATGTTCTCTCTCTTTAATAATGTTTAATTTTTTCCTAATATTCTCTCCTGCTAAATAACCACTTTTGTCTTAGTGGCTTTATTGCCTTGTTTGGGATGAAAGGATTAAAAAAAATAGATTAGGATGAATGTGATTATTGAAAATTATAAATTGTAAAAGAAAATGATGATGTGTGATCTCCCACATGACCCCAATAATGATGACTTGTGACCCCCTCCTACATGACCCCAGTGATGACAACATGCGACACCCTCACACAACCCCAATAATGATGATATGTGACCTCTTACCACAAGTTTTTTTTTTTTTTTTTTTTTTGTACTATATCAATTTCATCTTTTTAAATATATATTATTTCTATTTTTTTTTTATTTTTCTTATTTTCTACAAGTTTTCCAAATTCCTGCAAACAATGGAGGAACAGAACTTTATAAGAGTGACAGAGAAAAGTAAAGGTGTTGATGTCATTGATTGGTTTGATAAAACACATCCAGAGTAAGTTTGTTTTTTTTTTTGTTTTGTTTTTTTTTTGTTTTTTTGTTTGTTTTTCCTCTACAAGAATATTTAGTATATTGTTTGAGCCATACTGAAATACAGACATTGTAAGAGTTTGCATAAAACAAGACTGCAACTATATGTTTTAAATCCAACCTGGAAAGTAATCAAGTGTAAAGATGCATTATGTGCCAGCAATTATTTCAACAAGTAGACATTGACAAGCTAAGTTTCATATCATTATTCAGAAAAGCAATAACAAAAATGGACAACAAAAATGTAAATTAGGGTTAGTGTATCTGATTTATTTTTTTCTTTTTGTTCACACTTACTTTTTTTTAACAAGTGAGTAGCTTTGATGACTTTCTCATTTGAACATTTTTATTTATTTATTTTTTTGTTAAATATTTTTTCACCTCACTATTTTGAAAAACTCTCAGCTTCGTCCACTTTTTCACTGCCATACCTTCACTGTGCTTTTCTATAAATATTTTTATAGTAATTGTTCTGATGAGCTTTATTTTTTGGTACTATAACTTCATGCATTTAAGTGCAATACTAGATTGGTAGATGAGTCTTATCAATTTAAGATTGAAATGGCTAGATGTAACCATAAGTTAAGCTTCTTCTCTTACACTTCTCACCTATGGAACTCTCTTCAGCTTCTTGCTTTCCTGTCAACTACATTCTTCAAAAATTTGTATACAATGTCAGCTCACATCTTCAGTCTTTGAATCCTGTTCTTTTATTGTCCTCTCTCTTTAGGTCTTTGTGGCTTTATCCTCTTTCTTGGGGTAAAATGATTAAAAAATATGCATGATTATCACTTTTGTAATACATTTCTGACAGAAAATTGTTTTATAATAGCAAAATATTAACTGAATATTAAAATTTATATAGTTTATGTCATTACAAAGTTACTTATGAAGCACAAATAAAATTTAAATATCAAAAACTTCAGGAAGTGTTTTGTTAAAAGTTAATAATTGGATCTAGAATAGAAAATAGACATTCTCTTAAGACAGTGGATACTGTCACATACCTCAGTAGCCCAATCACCCCCACAGAAAAAGATTTAAAAATCTGTCTAGGCATGGACAAATCTAAATAAATTGGATGTCATTTGGAAATCAAAACTCCTGAACAATCTTAAATGCAGTGTTTTTCATATCTTTGTTGAATCAGTGTTTTTCTATGAATCAAGTGTTCACAGCCATCAGGGAATAGAAAAAAAAATGGTTACTTTTTTTTTCTCTTTTTCTTCTTTTTTTTTTCTTGTCATCTTTTTCTTCTTTTTCATCTTTTTTTTTTCTTGTCATCTTTTTCTTCTTTTTCATCTTTTTCTTCTTTTTCATCTTTTTCTTCTTTTTCATCTTTTTCTTCTTTTTCATCTTTTTTCTTTTTTTCTTTTTTCTTTTTCATTTTCTTTTCCTTTTCATCTTCTTCTTTTTTCTTTTTTCTCTTTTCTTTTTCTTTTTCTTTCTTTTCTTTCTTTCTTTTTCTTTCTTTTCTTTTTTCTTTTTCTTTCTTTTCTTTTCTTTCTCTTTCTTCTCCTTTCTTTTCTTTCTCTTTCTTTTCTTTCTCTTTCTTTTTCTTTCTCTTTCTTTTTCTTTCTCTTTCTTTTTTCTTTCTCTTTTTTTCTTTCTCTTCTTTTTCTTTCTTTTTCTCTTTCTTCTTTCTTTTCTTTCTTTCTTTCTTTTTTCTTTCTTTCTTAATGTAATTTGAAATGTATTGAAGGGTATGTTTGTTTTATGCATTTTTTTTTTTTTTTTTTTTTTTAGATTGAAAATTATTTAAAAATAAATGATAAATATTATCTATGTGATTACATTATTTATATTCAGACTATTTTTATAATCACCAGGTGTATATTGATTTGGGTAACGTACAGGGAATTCTGAACAAACCATTTATTTAATCGACAGGGGTAGACAGTTCTTGCTCCACTGCCCATGTATAGGGATATCTTCTCTAGTACTTATTTTTAATATTACTCAGTTATTGCTTGCCTGTTTTCACTGAATTCAAGTACTCACTACCTGACTCACAGATTGAACTCACAATTACTATGTCATCAAATTCACGATCAATCTACTAGGCTATTGTCTTATATATTTGTTTTGTAGAATTAGTAAAATTTGAATAACAATGTCTACTTCTTTCAATGTTGAATGAATTGTCCAAAGTCTTAATTCTGAATTTTCTTTGTGGGTCATGCCAAATGATTCTAATTAAACTTTGTGCTGCTTTCACTGAAGGACTATTTCATTTTCAAATTTGAGTTTTATTAAAATTCTAAAAATAACTTTGTAAAACAAGAAAAATTACTGAGGTAATATACAGTAACAGAAAAACCATCTTTTTGACATACTGATTTTTTTTTTGCTTTTTTTTTTTTGCATGGGCAATTGTTAAACTTTGCCCACATGTGAATATTGACAATAAAGATTATAAAATAGATATTTCTTGGTTATGAATTTCATTTATTTTACTTTGCTATAAGAAGCTAAGTGAGATTATTTTATTGTCATTTGTCACTAACTTCAATCCAAGTCTTGACCATTTAAGCCAGCAATGATGAATACTTCAAATACTGTATTGTATTTTTGCCATCAGCTAATTATAAAACAAAGGATGAAATTTGTAAATGCCTTGTGTTATTAGGCTTCTGAAATGAAGAATTTTCATTGTTAATTCTTGATAAGTTTTCTTTTTTGGCAAACTCCTGAGATATGTGATAAGTCTCATCAGAAATAACAGCTTTATTCCTTATTTTATGCTCTTTAACAAAGAATATTAAATCACACAGTTAACACTAAAACACATACTAATAGCAGATTGATAAAAAGAGAAAATGTTTCATTCTATTTATATTTTGTTGTTTGAAATAAAATGAATATTGCCAAAGGTAAGTCCTTTTCAAAATTATTATAATGTTTGATATATTGTAATATCTGTTATGTTTATTCCAACTAATTTTATTATAATTTTAACTGTACAGTCTCAAGGAATTAGTTGTGCCTGACATGGATCAAAATGAAAATAACCCAAAGTCTTCAAATACCCCATACAAAGTGCCAACCATTGTAGAAATGCGAACAGTAAAAGCACCGGTGTTGCCAGTTTTCAAGGAACTTGGTTATGAGTGAGTGCTCTATTTTTTGTTCTATTAAGAAATTAGTGGCATAATTTGCACATAAACAGACTTTTTAACTGTTTGGTATATAAACAACCTTGTTCCATAATAATTGACATTTAGAAACATCCAGAAAACCAAGAAACATTCTTTTAATTATGTAATAGCTTTGTTTTCTCAAATCTTTAATATTTTTTCAATATAAATTGCCAGTGGCATTATTTGGTTTGTATGTTATATTGATACAAAAGATTTTTGCCTTTTTTTTTTTTTATTTTTATTTTACAAACACTTTTATTCATAGCATTATTATTAAATCCTCAACATTTCTTTGGTTTTTTATGACCTTACACCACAAATAATTTTTTATTTTATCATCAAAGGACAAATGTAATTTTGATTTGACAAATTCTTTGAGAAATCTTTCAAAATATTCAACTTGTTTGGGCTGCTAACTGGAACTGTTTCAGAGAAAGAAACAAATGGCATTCTGAAGACAACCAGTCTAGAGAATTTGAAACTTAGGAAAAGTTTCCAATTTCAGCTCTATGACTGTTTGCTGTGTTTACAACATCAAGATGAGTATTATGATGCAACAAAATCATTGACTTCCTTATTCAGAAAAAAAAAATTATTTTTCCTCTTCCAATGTGTCATTCAAACAAACTCTTGGTGCACTAGCAATTTGTTCAGGTTCCAGAATTATTTTTTTTTAATATAGACTTCACTTTGAATCCCACTAAACACAGAATTTTTTTTTTTTTCTTCAATAGATATCATTTGAGATGTTAAATGCTGTCCTGAATATAGTCTTTATTTTCCTTTTTTTTTTTTTCTTTTTTTTTTTCTTTTTATTTCCATAAACCCATTTTTAGTTGCCAGTGACTAGACACATTTAGACCAAACTATTTTAAAGGCTGGTGACTAAACACATGTTTAAGTACCAATCTGTTTTAGTTGCCATACGTTTAAAGACCAACCTATTTTTCATGTGGAATCCATTTCCAAAGCATTAGAAGCAACAAATTTCAGTTGGCTGACTGCATAAATAAGGAGCTGAGTAAATGTCAAAGACACTTTAAAGATTTCCCTAATATTATGCAAAAGATAAATCTAGGAAGTTTTGCATCACTTTAATAATATGGAAAATAAAAATGTGCTGGGTAAACATAACATTAAAATTAAAATGTTTTTTCTCATCCTAAACCATTGATATTATTCTGTCCAAAGACAAAGATGTAGATATCCACAGAATTAAGGAAATTATTTTAATAATTGCACTTTTAATAATATTTTATTTCTTCTTTAAAATAAAACAAATCTACTTGTGGATAATATTTAGAAAAGAAAAAAAAGTCAGATCAAATATGTTTTTAGCAGGTGGAAGGACATGAGAAAGGCTAATTTTAATTTAGTAGGAATAGTTAAATGGGTTAAAAACAGATTCTAAGATTGTTTCATCATTTAAATGTTTATGAATTGGGGTTTATCTTTTTCTCTTTCCAGGAAAGGAAGTGCAATTCCAGTGAATGAAGTCAGAAATGTTGTTGTAGAATATGTGAAGAAAAAACATTTACAGAGAGAATCTAATAAAGCGTAAGTGACAGTCTTTTATTGTAGCTTTATTAAAATGGTCTCTGTTATAACAACTCTCTTTCAATTGATTCTTCTGTCATTGACTCCTTCAGCACAATGTTTTCCACTAACTTCTTAAATTTCTCATATATTTATTCATTAATAAGATTGGAAATATATAGATATTTCTTTAAAGAAGTTTTACAAATACTTGACCAATCCTAAACATTCATGTATATTTCTTTCTTTATTTCTGTGAGTTTTTTTTTTTTTTATCTTATTTACTGGGTGCTTAAAAAGATTATTTTTTATCAAGTAGATATGAGTCCTGATTCTATTATCAGTAAATATATTCAATCCAAATTAAATACTGCATGTTAGCTCATCTTTCGGCAAAATATATTAGCAGAAATGATAAAATATAAAATTGGTTACAGAAATTTCTACTGGTTTATTTTTCATGGAGAATATGAAGAAATATTTTTATTTTATTTTTTTTTGTCTACATACAGAGATGAATAAGAAAAACAATTTCAGAGACGAGAAATTTGAATGAATGTCTCGAAGATAAACAGAGACTAAAAATAAAAACTAATAACATTTTTGCAAACTTGAACCCTTGTGCCCGCAAAAAAAAAAACATTGTATCAAAAGGACAGTTTTTCCCTTGACACTGCTATCATTTTAACTACCTTCACTTTTCAGCAATGTTTATTATTTTAAAAAGTGATGATTAGAATTTTAATAAAACCTAAATATGAAAGTAAATTTCTACATTTTCTTTGTTCTTGAGAATTGACAACATAAATAATAAATACTATTAGATTGTTTATTGAAATGGTTGGCAAAACATCGGCAAGTTGTCAATTGATCAGCAAATTGCCAATTCATCTGAACTTTATAAAATGATAAATAATAAGGATTTTCTTATACGTGTTTTGTTTATAAATTTATGAATTAAAATTTTTTTTATATTTCTTTCCTTTGGTGATGGATAAATATTGCATTGCATTAGTTTTAATTGTATTTGTTTTTAGAATGTCGTAAATATATAATTATTCTTGTAAATAAAAAATCTCAAATAAATAGTGTTTAATATTTTTGTTATAAATTTTCAAGAACAATAAATATTGCACAGAAGTGAAGATAGTTAAAATAATAGCTGAGTCAAGAAAAAAAAAACATCCTTTTGATACTGTTTTTTTTTGTGGGGGGTTGCAAGCATGATGGTCCACGTTTGTTTTGTTTTTTTTTTGTTTTTTTTGTTTTAGAATTTTTGTTAGAAGAAAGTTTTTTTAGATGAGGTTTGTTTGTTTTGGTTTTTATACACCTAACATTTTGACCCTTGTACCCTTCAGCTTTCTTCAGGTGTTTCTCTTTTTACTCATTAATCTTCTTGGAACTGATCCTTTATTCCATCAGACAGAATATCTATTAAACTTTTTGGTGAGTTTTTCTTGGTGTCGAAAAGTCGCTTTGTAGAAACCTCTAATAAAGGAAGTTGCCAGAATTAAACGCCCTGTTCTTTCACCCACTGTTGCTGTTCATCTTCCATGAAAGAAGATTGAAAATCCCCCTCCCCGAAATAACCAAAGTTTGTAAAGTTGGAAAGGTTTACATGTTATGGCTATGAAATAGAATTTAACATCACATGACAAATATGACTTTGCCGTTTAAAGGAATTTTAATGTGTAAGCACCAAGATAGAAAATTATTTATTTTTTCTATAGTTAAAATGTCTGAGAATTAGTATATTGTACACCAAAATCCAATGAAAATTATCAGTGGCAGTGTGGATTTGGGTTACATGTTTGCCCATTACATATTGCTTGAAGAGATGACAGGTATGTTTTCTCATGAGAAATGCTGTTGTACAGTAAATAATATAATGGTATAATGTAGTACAATATATGTTTTTCTTTTTTCTTATCAACAGAAATACTAAAAGACAAGAAAATAGGAATACAATACTGATCTTTTGCAAAAAATTTTTTGTGAAAAAGTGTTGCTGGTAATGACAACATTGAAAGTTTTAAATTTTTTGCAGTATATGATAAATCTTGAGCATTTACAGTCTGTAGAAGTTTATATATCAATAGATTATATTTTTTTGTAGCTTTTTGTCTTTTCTGTAAGTAAAGTACATCTAGTTATAGTAAAATCACTTAAAAGTATTTTTGATGTGATTTAAATCAAGATTGTTATGTATGTTACGGAGACTAATTCTCCGTAAAATAAAAAAAATAATATAAAAAAATTTTTTAAAAATGAAAAATAATTTTGCTTGTCAATGATGTCCCTTAATAAAGACATTATTACTAAGTGTTTAATATTAGATAATTTCGTTATTTACATTATTCGGACTATTTTCCTCATCTTTGTCACCATATTTATCACAACGTTTCGGCCGTTGTACGCTCTGGCCTTCTTCAGGTGGTTGGAATGTCGAACTGAAACCTTTATTTCGCTCACTGGGGTAGACTGTTCTAGTTTCATGTGCCATGTTTGATGGATGTCAGTTATCAGTTATCACCTGTTAATTCCCCTCTGAATGTTCTCCACTGCCTTAACCGGGTATTGAACTCACACTCTTTGGGTCCTGTCACTGGATCTAACCAATGCCTTTATCCACTGTGCCATGTGTCCTTGAGGACATGGCACAGTGGTTAAGGCAGTGGAGAACTTTCAGAAGGAAATTAACAGGAGATAACTGATAACTGACATCCATCAAACATGGCACGTGGAACGAGAACAGTCTACCCCAGTGAGCAAAATAAAGGGTTCAGTTCGACATTCCAAGCACCATACAATGGCCGAAACGTTGTGATAAATATGTCGACAAAGATGAGGACAATAGTCAGAATAATGTAAAGAATGTACATAATACTTCATCTCAGAAATATAGACACTCTAGATAATTTCATCTTGAAATTGTTTTAGATGAGATGAAATCAGCATATATGTCGATGTACAAAGCAACCTTTTAACCTTAAAAAGTCAAAAAAAAAATAATTATGTAATAGCTTTGTTTTCTCAAATCTTTAATATTTTTTTCAATATAAATTGCCAGTGGCATTATTTGGTTTGTATGTTATATTGATAGTGGGGCCATCTTATACTCCATGTATAAAATATGAACCTTAAATCCTGTGATTTGTGGTAAATTGCTAACTTGGGAGGTTTTTGATGGTAGGCCAACCCCTGCTTTGTTAACTATCAACACAAATATTTTCTACTAAAACAGCTTAATTCATATTATTATAATAAAAGTGTAGTGTAATAAAAGTACTCTTACCTTATATAATATGTGCTATGATTGCACAACAACAACAAAATGCATATTCATCAAAAGAGAAATCCAAAACCATTGTCACACACTATAAACAAAGCAACTGTTAGTTTTGAGTGCATTCATTTTAAAATACAATTTGGTGGTGGTGGTAAGTCATCTTCTACAGCAAATATAGCCTGAAACGTACATTTTTACTTGGAAATTTGGGGGTTGTCTTGTATGCCCAGTTTCCTTGTACACCAGCATATAGGGTATATCAGTAAGAGCATTTGATTTGATAGTGAAGGAAGCAGGTGTTAACACTAATAGTTTTAAACATCATTGAAATCAAAAAGCAAAATCATGAGATTTTTTTTATCAGTGTTGATTTCATTTGTAAAACTAAGTATGGAATTACATTCAAAAGTTTGCTTTAGGTTTTTTTTTTTTTTGTCTTTTTTTTTTTTTTTTAGCAAGATCTTTTGCAAGAAAGAATGTGTCATTGATGTACAAGACAGAGTGGATTTGTCTGTTTTCAAAAATTTTGTTTTCTAAGTAGGCCATTTTAAAAAGGAGGTTAAAAGGGAGATCCCATGACTACACCATCAGTTTGTGTGAATACTTTTTCTAAGATTATCATAGAAAAGTACTTGTGTTGTTCATGCTACAGAAGTTTTCATAGTGTTTATTTTGACTTTAAGATGGGGGAGAAGAGTGCTTGTAAATATTTTTTATAGAATTTCAATAGTATCATTGATAAAATGTTGATAAATAAGTTTTCCACATCAAATGAAGCAAGAACTTGATTATTTGGTTTGACAGAACACAGAATCTTAATAAATTTGTCAGTGGAGTTTATACATTATTTATTAGGTAACTACAGTGCCATTAATTGATGGAGAACTCTTCATAATTGGTAAGCAGGATTAGGCATTTTTAATATAATAGGATATATAGAAATTGAGTTTGTGTAATTTTGACAATACTATAAATATAACCAGGTTGGTCATTGCCAACTCTGCATTATTAGCATTGATAAGCTTGTTGACTTGGGCTTTGAAGAGGTTTGTGGTCTCTTATTTTCAATTTTCTAAACTTTGTTTGTAATCCTTTTTATTTAAAATGAAAACAAATGTGGGATTTGTCATCTCCCCTGGTGATACTGGAGTTGTTTTTGAGCTGTTCATGTTTCTTAAAGAACTGGGTAGGAGTGACGAGGAATGTCTGTTTGGTATCGGCTTATAAATGATTCAGCTTTCACCAGGTCATGTAGTCTGGAATAACTAGTGATGAGTTTATCTTCTTTTGACTCATTGTAAGTGGCAACTTTGGACCAAAGTTGAGAAAATCCTCTTTATTTTCAGAGAAATCATAATCAGATAAGTTAATAAAATTATCTGAAGAATTTTAGATTAAATTAGGCATCCATCAATCTTGAAAAAACTATGAAGTTGTGCTCTTGATGATGTTTTAGTCATCACTTCCTATCTCTCAAGTGCACAAAACCTGAGTAGGCAGATATAGGAGACAGACTGTTACCCATACAATAGGTCTCCACTTTCCATGTTGCTGAAATGATCTAATGGAAAGGCAAATACCAATATACAGTTTTTCAGTGCCATTACAGGAGTTGCCAGGATGTTGCTGACTACAAACACAGTCTTACGCATACCAATTCTGGATTTTCTTTAAGGTTGAATACTGAAACCATTTTGATGAGTGGTCATAGCCACAAGGCAGCTGAGGTTTTAAATTAGTTTTCTTTTCCTTATCAGAATAATTATGTTGAAGAATAGTCCAAAATTATATAACTTTTTTTGTGTCTGACTTGCTACTTTATAAGTTTCCACTTCAAATAAAGTAATTTCACAACAAGAGAAACTTACCAAAAAATCTTAAGAAATTCTGTCTGTTCTTTTAATAGAATATCTTTAAATATATGGTTTCTGTTTTATTATGTTGGCCTATGACTTCAGAAGTGGATGTTGGTGATGTAAAAATAAAAGTTAAAATTTCCCAATAATAACCACAAGTTTTTTTGTCTTGTTACAAATAGCAGCTGAGTAGGAAGAGTCTGGCTTAATGAATTTCTATATGTGGCAAAAATAGCACCATTTTAATATACATTGATACTTACTGGATGTTTAAGGAGACCACACAGTGGATGTGAGCCCAGTTAGGCAGTGGATAATGCACTTCAGCAGTAGTGATGTGTGTGACAAGCTACATTCTGGATGGCCTGGTATAGTTGTCAACCTAAATGAAGAGTGTCTTTAGAATGCATAGTCAGCTAACAAAATGATGTTGCTACAATATTTCTGCGATGTTAGAGATTGCAAAACCGTTTGTTTGTAGACACTACACAATAAATTCCAAGAAGTTATTATAATGTATATTCATTATTTAAATTAGTGATTTTCAATTAACAAAATATGAAAATAAATATGGTACTTTTTATAAATATTAAGTGAAGGGTGAAATTTTTCAGCTTCAGCAATTCACAATGTTGGCGGCCATAACTTTGTGACAATGTTGGGGATGAACAATTAGTTTGGAGTCTGGAAAAATATTGGTTGCAATGTTACAGTAATGTTATCACATCTCCAACTAAAATAAGATATATTTGCAATGTTACAAGAACATTCCATGTTGTTTTTTGTTTTTTTTTCATATAAATGGAAGATATTACTTTTGGAGTGTCTCTCACATATATGTAAATAGACACATACACACACATGTGACATATTTATAACAATCTGTTTTCTTTCTGTACAATATAATCATAGACAACATTTTTTGTTTATTTTTTGTAATTGTTCCAGTGAAGTACAGTTGGATCCGGTCCTAGCGAGTGTGGTTTTGCGTCCTGGTGAAAATAAACCTTTTTTGGAATGGAAAGATCTTGTCTCCCGGTAAGTGTTTAAAATATTTTGAGGTTTGGAAATTACAAACATCTTTTCCACCCCAACAAAAATAAATCAACTGGATTCTTCCCTTGGGCAGGTTCATAAACAATGTTGCTGTGAATGTGCAGGTATCTTGGACATGAATTCACAATGAACTCCTTGCTTATTTCTTCTTGATTTCCATTAAAGTTGATTATAGACGGAACAGTTTTTCACTGTTGCTATCTGAGCAGTTGGGATAGTTTGTCTCTGACAACTTTTGTTGTTGCATGCTAAGGATCAGACACATCTGTTGTTGACTTATACAACCAAGTGAAACTAAGCAGCCTCAGCTGAAATCTAAACTCTGTTCATTGATTCTAAATTCCCTGTCGGTAACTCTTATGATACTTTGCACCTCAAAACTTTATAAATTTACGCTCATAAATCTATTATATTATGATTTTAGGTATTTTTGACTGTGCATAATAAAAGGTTTGGATCATTTATTTTTGCATTATATATTTCCAATTGAGGTCAAACATGTGTTTTGACCTCAACTAAAATAAAAAGAAAATAAGGCAAGTGACATTTCGGGAGAATATTGTTCAGCATCTATGATCAGATCAGTCTTTTCGACAAACTAATTGTAATCGCATAAACATTGGATAAATATTTTGAAAGAAAATTATTAAAAACCTTGATTCAAGTTGGTGTGTGCAAAAGTTTGAAGAGCAAATGGTTTCATTCTAGTAGCCAGTGTTAAATTTTATTAGCAAAAACTAAAATATAACAAAAGAAAATTTATTCAAAATAAAAAATACTTGCAGTACTCATGAAAACTTCAGTTTTGCTATTTGAATTTTCTGATGAATCATAATTCCTAAGTTAATGATTGAATAAACATCATTAAATATTTGAGCAAAGTCATCAATATAAATGTAGGTGATTATTATAAGAAATAAGAGGATACAAATGAAAAGATTAAAAATTGACAAAGTTTTCTATTTCACTGAAGCAGACATTAAACATAAGAGCATTATTGCTTCCTTCCCTTTCTTTCTTATGTATGCTTTCTTCTTCTCACTTTAACCAAACAGCATCTCCGATATATCTTTTTCTTCCATCTTTCCTTGCAAACAGTCCGTTATTTATCTGAGGTAATGGCAGTTGCATAACATGCATAATAAATAACTTACTAATGGAGAAACAATCAAAATTATAATAGGATTGTTCTTATAGTTAATTGTTTCTGATTTTTTTTTGTTTGTTCATCTGGTATATTGTGAAATTAATTTCCTCTTCAGTCAGTTAAGTGACATACGTGATACACACTTGGATGATCATGTCTCTTTTGGTTCATGACTGGCTAGGCAGAAGATTTTCCCATAGTAGTTGTCATTTCTTCCTGCAATAGACTGGTTGCCAACAAAGGCTATAAAATGCAGTCTGTCTTGCTATTCAACCCATAACTTGGGGAGCGGGGGGTGGGGTGGGTGGAAGAGATGGATTCATACCTTTCCCAAGAGTATTTACACGAGTGATTGCAATAAACTTGACTGGAATTCAAAATCATCTCTTTGATTTCTCGTTCTTAGCCAATATCCATGATGCCACAATGTACATCCCGTCATTTGAGCAAAGCTTCACATTGGTAGAAAGACAAGCTTCACACAATATATTACCATCTTTTATCAGTTCTTATTAGCCATTTCAGTTACATTATCTAGAATTCTGAAAAAATTAATTCGGATAGTATTAAACAGACATTATTGATGTAAACATATATATATATATATATATAATATGATATATTTATGATATATAATATATTTATGTAATATATTATACAATGTTATTGATGTAAGCAGTAATAACCCTCATTATATATAACTCAGCAATGTGCCCTCCCAAAAAAAAAAAATGCTGTAACACTGTGTTTTCTGACAAAAATGTGTGTGCACTTAAATCTTACTATATGCTGAAGTAAGTGTGCAAATTCAGGTTTTGCTTTATTCACTTTTCCTTTTCAATTTCTTCAAAGTAACTTTCTGCTGATTTCAAGGGTCACCAGGTTATTTTTTTGGAGCTGGGTGGTAGGTATGTTTATATGAGAGATAAGAAAGACAGGAATGAAATTCAAATCAATATTGTGCATATAACAACAACATTTTATTGCCTTAGAAAAATTTAACAGGTAGAATACAAAGATAGTTAAATGAAAGTGTGTTCATTGAGATGTCCTCCTTACACGTACAATGTGTGCATGTGTGCGTAAAGTCTTATTGAAGATATTGAGAGACTTATATTGGAGGAATGTTTCTTGTTGGTTTCGTAGAGTTTTCAGCATTTGGCATTTGTCTGCTGTGTTGTTTTTCTGCACTACAGTCAACTGGGGACTAAAAAAAAATCCTCTGGAAATGGGGCACATTTTGTCCCTATAGGATCCTTTCTGTACAAAGGACAAAAAAAATATCTGATTCTATCTATCTTCCAATTGACCAATCTACACGCCCCCCCCCACACCCTTCAAAATAATATGCAGTCTCAGTCCTCCAACTATCTTTAACTCTCTGCTGCTTCACATTTACGCTCAGTGTACTTGACTCTGACCCCCAGCCTCAGTGTCAAAACCACAGTGAGATCACCAATGAAAGTACAGTACATCTGCACTGATGTTGTATCCAGTCGTAATGAGATAAAGTCGCTATTCAACTGATAGAATGAGACACTGTATAGACTTTTAAAAGCTCTGGCTGTGGCTTTAGATATCTCAAAAAATATTTGACATGCTAGCCTTTTTCACAAGGTTGAGCTATGGTGTCTCTGGCCAAACATTTGACTTGAGATAATCGTTCTTAACAAATGGTATCATGAAAGACATGATGAACAACCATACTTCTAAATCATTTCACATTAATACAGGGGTGTTCCCCCCACCCCCAGGGCTCAATCCTTGAATTTATGTGGTTTCTTCTTTTCATTAACAACCCTCCCAATGTCATCAAATCTCAACTAGGTATTTATACTAATGACAAAACTATTTACTACTGTCTTAATAGTAAGTGTAACAGGTTCAACAAAGTAAAACTGGCAATTGCTCTCAAAAATTACCTCCAATCAGATTTTAACTGGGGTAAAAGATGGCTCATAAATTTTAATGCTTCCAAAAGAAAACTGCTATCTTATAATCATAACAGAGAACCAATTTCATCTTCCATCAGTATGGCTGATGCTAACCTCCAGGAGAGCAACTAATTGCAACTTCTTGGACTCAGATTTTCCACTCACATGAAGTGGAGTGACTATATTGAATCAAATCCTAGGTCTGCTGCTAAGATGGCTGCTTCACTGTGTTGTGCCAGACAGTTTTTCTTGTTAGAATCTATCTTGCACATTTATAAATGTACTATTCGTCCATCCATTAAATATTGCTGGCATATCTGGCCTGGTGCTTTGGCTATATATCGTGAGATTCTCAACAAAATCCAAAGAATCAGTAATGTTATTGGTTTTGACATCTTCAGTCATTTTCCTACCATCATGACATGGCTTCCCTCTATCATTTCTATTAATATTTTTATAGCAATGATTCTAATGAGATCCCACCCTTTGACCTTATTAATCCTTCATATGCACATACACACACGTGATTGTGTGTATGTATGTATGTATGTATGTACATACGTGTATATATCTGTGTGTGTATGTGTGTATATATATATATATATATATATCTTTCACACACATTTTTCAGTACCTTCTCCTATAGTGAATGCATGTGATTGTTTTCATTTTAATTATTTAGAAACCCAGTCAAGGGTCCAAGAATTCTTTTAATGCTGCATTAATTTATGTTGAGTATCAGATGCATTTTGTGTGTGTGTCTATTGGATAATAAAATAGATGACTAGTGTGGCAACTTAGCATCTTGCATACTTTTACCTGTGGATCTTCAGGCCTATAAGAGCCAAAATATTCTGGCACACAGGCTTAAAGATACACAGGTGAAAGTGCACAAGCTGGTAAGTTGCCACACTATTTAACATTGAGCATGTTTTAAAAATATTTTTTTTTATATATTTATATCTGATAATTCAGTCAGTCATTGAGATTATGTAATGTATATAAACTTGATATGTATTTGATCTGAAATATATAGAGAGAGAGACACACACACACACACACACACGTGTTGAAATATTAAACAGCAGCATTTCAGTGTAAATTTTTGAAATAAAAGAAAATGGGATGGAAAACCTTATGAAAATTACATCTGAAATATTTCTTTTGAGACAGATTGACTGCCAAGATGGAAGTAGCCCATGAACTGAGGGTCAGTGGACAGGCTCCAATTTTGAGAAAAGGTCAAATTAAAAATATTTCCATTGAAGTGCAAAAGAGAATGAATAATAAAAGGGTAAGAATTTTCTTCTAAAATGTAAATGAATGTCATGTCATGTATGCATCTAAACATTACTGGAATCATAAAGATGGAGACTTCACCTCACAAATAAAATGGATGATCATCTGTTAATCACAGACTCCTATCAACTTGACAGTTGTGATCTATGCATTA
This sequence comes from Acanthosepion lycidas, assembly GCA_963932145.1. Taxonomy (NCBI): domain Eukaryota; kingdom Metazoa; phylum Mollusca; class Cephalopoda; order Sepiida; family Sepiidae; genus Acanthosepion; species Acanthosepion lycidas. Next base: position 96,011,907 of record OZ010593.1, on the reverse strand, counting down.
AAAGAAAAAATTATAATGATTAAGTACAAATATGCTGATGAATTATTGAACCAACGGAATTAATTTATTTTCAAGTGTAGACATAAGAACCATTTTAAAATTCCCTAATAACATTAATTTTGAAGATTTTTATATTTGAAGTGTTGGATATTTTTTATGGGTACTAACATGTATGATTACATGTATTCACGGTGTTTTTGTATATATATGATCATTTATGTTGTTTTCTTGCCCACATCGATTATAATCTTAAATTATGAATTTTAATAAAAAGAAAGAACCATATGAAAAGGCTCTCCAAAAAAGTGGTTTAAAAAATAATCTTTCTTTCTTCTAGAGTATGAAAACATTGAAAGTGGGATGGAAGTGTAGAAACAGAAAAAGAAAAATCATTTGGTTCAACCCCCTGCTTTCTGCAAACTGTCAAGTATTAATATTGGACAGTATTTCCTAAAACTACTAACTAAACACTTCCATAAAAAAACAATCCTCTAAATAAGATATTCAACAGGAAGTTGATAAAAATTAGCTACTCCTGCACTAATATGTACCAAATTCAGCAAATAAATTCTATGGGGAAAAAACTAAATCCAGCATGGAACCCCACTGTAATTGTATAAATGGAGAAAACTGCCCAGTTGAGGGCAAATGCAGATCCACTAGAGTTATATACCAAGCAACCATCACCCCTGAAGAAAATAAGACAAATTATGATACATTGGTATTTCCACAGGAGAATTGAAACAGAATTTTTACACACACACACACACACACACACACACACACACACACACACACACTCATTTACCAATCCAAATTTAAAACACCAAACAACACTTTCAAAAAAAATTTGGGGAATTAAAGGAAAAGGGTCTGAATCCTCAAATAAATTGAGAAATTTTAGTTTTTAAATTTAAATTTTTTTTTAAAGCATTCATTTTTTTAAATTGATGTTATTTCTTTATATTGATGTCAAATATTTTAATAATATTTTTATTATTATCATCAATTTATAAATGTGACTGTTTCACTACTGAAAATGACTAGACAATTTCAATGTATCTATTTTGAATATGATCACTCCCTTCTCACCCTATTTCTTAACTTTCTTATCAAATCCCAGAAATATATTTTCTGGTCACCCTGGCTAAACTCCTTTCTTTCTCTCTCTTTCCCTTCCCATGTCTATCTCTCTTTCTCTTCCCCTTAAAAAAACCTTATACTGAAATCTGTCCTTCTCCCCCTTTTAATATTAAAACTTTTTCCTTTTTCTATTTTCTCTCTCTTCCCCCTTTTTTTTCTTTCTTTTCCTTGTGTCTGAATAAATTGAACTCCATTTATTTTTGTAAAATTGGTCTGAAGAGATGGACATCTGAGTCCATGAAATAAATTATCACCTGACCATGTGGATTTTGAAGGATTCTTTATTCATTCTTATTATATTGCTCTGTTCTTACTTTAAGCTCTCTTTGGATTTATATCCTCCTTTGAATTATTCCTACTAATCATCAAGTGATATTAGATCTTTTTATCACTTTAAATGTCATATTCAATGAATACCCATATTTGAGTAGAAGCTCCATTTATTTATTAAACAGTATATTTATTTATTTTCATCTATCCACTTGAATGTTCAAAAAATCTTAGAGAAAAGTTTTGTTGTTTCTCTGATTAAGTGACAGTATGAAGAAGCTAATTTGGAAATCAATCCCTAGAACCAGCATCAAGCTGGCAATGGAAAAAGCACAAAAAATCAGGTTGCGTTTTGATATTGCAACAAAGTTGAACTTCTAGGGATTGAAGTCATTTGAATTCAACGGGCAAATCTGTTGAAATTAGCTGAATCCTGAGAATGAAAACATCTTCCCCGCCTTTGCATACTCCAGTTAGGAGGATAGTTGACTTGATAACTTTGGGCAGGAACAGCAGGCAGCTTGAGAGTAGAGGAATTAAAATGGTTATTCACAGCTCCTGGAGCCAAACTTTTCTCTCAAAATCTGTTACAACACTACTATTTATTCCTGCCTCAAAAACAAATCTAGTGTTGCTGACAAAACTAACCTGGCTATTTGTCTTGAAAAGGACCTCCAATCAGTTGTGGACTGGGGCAGGAATTGTCTGGTTAATGCCTCAAAAACAAAACAGCTCTCTATTACTCCCCATTAGAATGTCTGACGCTCAACTCCACAAGAGCACCTCTTTGCAACTGCTCAGTCTCACATTGACTGCTGACCTGAGATGGAACAAATACATTGAGTCAATAGCTCTGTCCACCACAAGGAAAGTTGGCTCCCTGTGCTGCGCCAGAAAATCTTTCTCACCGGAGTCAATCCTTCAAATCTACAAATCAACCATTCGCCCTTGCATGGCGTATTGCTGCCAAATATGGTCTGGAGCCCCTTCTGTTTGTCTCAAGGTCCTTGATAAAATCCAGAGATGAATATGCAATGTAATTGGCCCTGATCTGGCATCTCGTCTGCAGCTGCTCTCACACAGATGTGCTGGTGCCTCCCTCTGTCTTTTTTACAAATACTTTCACAATAACTGCTCTGATGAGCTGCTTTTGCTGGTTCCCAGATTTCATGAATTTAAGCGTTCAACAAGGCTGGCATCTCGCTCTCACCCTTTCACTGTTGAAACTGTTAAATGTAGCTGTCTCTTCTACTTCAATAGCTTCATGTCTCACACTTCTCGCCTGTGGAACTCTCTCTCCTTTTCCTGTTTCCTTGATAGCAATAATCTCCAACTATTCAAATGTAATGTCAATTGACGTCTCCAGATGCCTTGCTCTATCCCCTAACCTTCTATTCATCCTTTCCTCTATCACTCCAATTTGCTCCTTCTCCAAATCCCCATGCGTGCTAGTGGCTTCCTGCCTTGCTTGGGGTGAAAGGCTTTAAAAAAAAAAAAAAAAAGTTTTGGCTTTATTACTTCATTTACATTATTCTTTGGAGCAATATCTTGCGCACAGCGCCAGTGACAGTATCTGGAGTTTGGATCTTTTTTTTATTTAACATTTAAAACAGCTGAAAAAAAATCAAATTTAATTCTTTAAATTTTAGAATTTATGCCTTCGCAAATTTCTGTAATGTCCCTATTCTTAGTTCTACTATTTTTTTCAATTTTATCAGTGATTAACTTAACAATTTCTTTCAATTCCTTGTTTGTTAATACTTCCCAGTGATATTCAATTTGTGTTTCTACTTTTCTTTTTTGTGTTAATAATTTTCTTAACTTCTTCATTGATCTTTAAAATCATTAACATCACCAGTTCAACCAGCAGGCATTTATAAATTCTGATTTGAATTCATTGAAGCTTTGATGAATGTTGCTGCATCTGCAATAATAAATGTTTTTTAGAACTGCATAATGTCAAAATCAGGGTTTGCATCAATTTTTACCTGAATACATTCAAATTCAGGCAGGTGTATGCAACCTTGAAACATGCAAGTAGAGGGACTAAAGAAACATGATTGTATTTGGAGGTCAAAATACAATCTTGACATTTTTATTTTCATATCAAACACATTCGGGATATTCAGCATTATTAAGACTTTAAATTTCAATTTTTCAGTTTCCAAGTATTTTTTCTACTTCTATGATGAAACATTGTTGGAATCATTCTGTAAATAAAACTGCCATCATCCACACTTTCTGATTGTGTTGAATCAGAATAAATATATATATAGATATATATATGTAATGTTTTTTTTTTTTGTTTTTTTTTTTCAGAGCAGGGCATATTTTCACTCTGTAAACATAATCACTGGGCAAATATGCAATTATCCCAACCACCACACTAGCCTCACACACACACACACGCACTTTCTATCTTCACTGTCAGAATTCTGCAACTACATACATCTTTTACCATTTTAAGTAGCCCTTAAATAAACAAGCTTCAAAATTATTGTTGTCCTTCCCAATTTTCAGACTGTTTTTTGCAACTGTTTAGGCTTTTCTCTTCTGTTATTTCCTACCAGATGTTCAGTTTTTTTTTTCTTCTTATCCCAGGCAACTATTGTGTATAACTTGGAGTCATTTGGGATTGTTCCAGAAAACTTTGCCCATGAAGTCAGTGTTGGTGTGGCCTGCAGTACAAGTGTCACTCAGGCTGACAACAAAACATTGGGGAAACAAGTCATGATACAAGGAAATCAAGTACATTTTGTAGGACAACTTTTATTAGGTATGGTTTTAATTTCTGCTTGTTTTTTTTTTATCTATGAATGTAGATATTTATGAAATCTTGTCTGTTATGCATGCAGAACTGTTTGAAATGTGCATATAACAATATTTTATCTGAATGTTTTCAGAATGAGGGTCTAGTCATTGGATTTTCTCTATACAAATTCTCTGAAAGAAAGATTTTTAATGAAGCTAAAAGAAAGTGTTAAGACAATTTATAAGTTAAGCAATTAACAGATTTTTTTTAAATCTGAAAATATTTCTCATTATTATAGACATTAGTTATAAACATGTACTCACAAGAATAACTTGTCCAAACAAAACAATAAAATGAACTTTCATTGAAAATTTGATTGAATTTTTTGTAGTCCAAAGATGAAAGTTCTTAAATCTATCGGACGATTCTCTTGACTTTAATATTCCTGCATTTAGACTTAGCAGTATAAAATCTCAATAAATTGGCGGGCGGGGCGGGGGGGGTGTATGTATGTATGTGTGTGTATATATATATATATATATATATATATATATGGATGTGCATTTATACATTTGCAATTTTGTGTGTGTATCTAGTATCTTCATCCCTTGAAAAATCGGATTGTTTGAAATTCTATTCATACTGTCTTGCTTTTTTTGTTTTGTTAAATGAAGCATTAACCATTATTAGTTTTTTTTTTTTTTTCTTTCATTTTAATTTTAGTTGCTTATTTATATATTGTTGTCCAGATTGTCAGTCTATGGCCAATAGTAAGCAACACTGATTAGATGGGGACTGTTACCTTGGGGAGCCTGTCCTTTCTACTGCATGTCATGACAACCCCGCAATTGACAAATCTAATTTTACCATAAACTGCCTTCCATCTTCCTCACCCCCACCTCAATCACTTGATGTCATATTTGACATAAACTATTAATATAATTTTGAATTGATGTGGCAAAAGCAGCCATCCTTAGAAAAGCAAATAAAATCAAGAGAAGATTCTTTATTTGGAAAATGTGCTGATTATTGACAGACCTAAACTAATGGTCAGGGTAACTGCGATTTTTAAAAAAAAAAAAAAAAAAGCTGCTGAAATAAATCAATCAAAAATGAATAATTCTCGACAAAGTTTAAATTTCATTCATATGTTGTTTATAACTTTATGGGTCCACCATTCTGTAAATATATCAAGTCACGGTGTAATAAGTCTTTGGCACTTGCAAAACAATTCCATGTAACTTTATTTGTAGTCTACAATACAAAAACAAGATATGTAGATGCATCCATAATTCAATAAGTGTTCATTAATAGAAGCAACCGTAATTTCATGTTTATTAAGCAAAACTTTTTTCTGGCACAAAGTCGTAAATATGGAGCACCTTGTGAGGATCAATCTCACTACTAAGTCAAGCTTGCTGACCATTACTCGATAATTTCATGCTGGTTCTATTCTTCCATTAAATAGAAATTTGTAGTAATAAATTCAAAAATATACTTGAACTGGCCTAAAACCCAAAAATGTTAATTGAAGCTTTAAAAAGGATTTTAGCAGTTTTATTGACATTTAGCATTTTGTTAACACATTATTGAGCATATTCCAGCAAATACAAATATATATATATATATATATATATATATATATATATAACCGACGTAAGGTGAGATGTGTGTTACCTTGTTGGTAATTTGTTCCAGGAAAAGAGACTTAAGTTGAATTTACTTGTCTCCATTCCCAGTTCTCTATTTTATTTATAAATGGATTTTTAATAATATATGGTCAATAAGAATCTATTTCAAGCTTACACACAAATAAATTTTAGTTTTTAATATAGTACAGAAAAATGTAATCTAAATTTATAAATACATGTACATACATACTTGGAAATGTAAATTGCTGATCTTTACAGTACATCATGAACTCTTTATTCGTGAATATGGTTTACTCTAAGACATTAGAAAGTAAAATGGTTTTGTATGGTTAAATAACAAATGGTTATTAAAATTATTTTACGATAGTAGAAAATAAAGTAATTTATGTTAAATTTACCAGTATTTACATTCAATTTGTTTATTTACATCTGCGATGTATATATGGCTGTGGATCGTAAGCATCAACAACAGATTCTGGCTATTGTTGTTGTTCGATACACTTTTTGATAAGAAACTGGTCAAGAGTTCCTTGAATTGTGTTCTTCAAGGATTACATGATAGAGGAGCAAAAGCTCTGTAACAAGCGTGCATAACTTTTGAAAAGTGTTGACCATTTGGTCTATATCCTCAAAGATTTGAAGTCCTTTTTCAATAAAAGCAAATACTTCCTGCATTTTCTTTAGGGAAGAGTGACATGGCTCAAGTTTGACTTCTTTTTTTTTTTTTTCCTGCTTGTTGAGCTCTATCAAATCCTTGTCAGGGGCTGCTTGTCCTTTATTAAATAAATCTATGAAATCCTCCAGCTCCTTGCTCATGGTCACCAATGTTTTGTTGATTTCAACATTATCAAACCCCTTAAAATCATTCACAAATTTTGGGCATAGTTTTTTCCACACACCATTCATATCTGTGTTCTGAACATCATTCCATGGGTGAAAATCTACAATGTTTTGCAGGTGGCCAGGAGCATTATCGATTATTATCTTAAAAGAAATCCCTTTCTTCTTGTAATAGTTTTCCACTGTTGGGATAAAATGATTAAAGAAACAATCTTCAAAAATAACAAGTAACCCATAATTTTTGGATTAGTCATCTATATAACCGGAAGAGATGCCTTGATTACGTTCTTCAGGACACAGGAGTTGTGTGCATGATAGACTAGCAATGGTTTTAATTTAAAATATCCAGCACATTTACCTCCTAACATAATGGTCACACATTCTTTTGAGACCTTCTAGCCTTGAATTGATTTTTCTTTGGAAATGAAAGAATGGCCTGGCAATTTTTTCCAATATAATCCAGTTTCATCAACGTTCAGGAAGTAACTGGGTTTCTTCAATGATCTTAGCCAATGTTTTAGAAAAATCAGCTGCTGCTTGTTTGTCAGCTGATGCACTTTCACCTTGTTTCTTAATAGAGTGATAACTTCTTTGTTCTTTAAATCTCATAAACCAGCCTTGACACACTTTAAACTATATATATCTCATTAACTGTATTACTTGATTATATGTAATTTGATTAGAATATCATTGGCTGCTTTAATCACAAAATTTAATTTTTTACAAAACCCCATTTATTTCTGATTATTTTAACTTTTTTTTTTCACCAAAGATTTGGTGTTGCATGTCATCTGTCTATTGTTCTTCATTTACTTTTTTTCTAATTATTTTTTGTTTGTTCTTTCTTTGGTTTGTTGCCAGCATGAAGTCCATTCAATAAATTAACTCTTCCCTTAATTGGTTGGCTGAGTAAATCAGAGAAAATAATACTTTTGTTTAGATAAACAGTACACTCTTTGCTTATTCACTGCTTGCTCTCAAGGACATATATTTAAAACAGAAAATCCACATTTGATGCCACTGAATTCTATTCAGCATTTGTTCATAAGAGAATGCATGCTATAATATACTCTTTCAAATTTAATCGATTTATAAATTTCTATTAGGAAAAAAAAAATTTAGAGCAATTTCTTATCACTGTGGAGAAAATGTACATATGAAATATTTTAAAACTTTCTATTTTTTATTAGTTTCTTTTAATCTTATTTTCATTAAAAATGTCCACATTTTTTTTTTCTTTTTAAATATGTCTCCTTTTGAAAGTTATTTCTACAAGTGCTAATTATGGCTTCTGAAAGGTTTTAACACTTTTGTGGATGAATGAAGTAATTGGTGTTCATAGGCAAAAACAAAAACCTTGGACCTTGCAACTGTTAAAATAAATCCTAGAGCCATTTTACACCAACTATTGTTGATTTCAAATCCAGACAATGCAAGTCAAGCAGCCAATTGGTTTCACAAACCATTGACAATGAGTTTCCTTTCTTATTTGATGCTCCATAAAAAGAATTTGGCCATATTCAACAAATTTTATTTCAATTAATCTGTTGTGCGAGTGAGTCTTATTTATGAAAGAATTTCTTTTGTGTCTTTGATTTAACTGACTTCCATGTTATGACATTTGTTGTAGTTAAACTTAGTATATGTAAAGTTGAAATAGAAACCAGATTCTCAATACCCAATTTTCCTACTTGCTATCATGCACTAGTAAAATCTATAACTAAGCAATATAAATGCTTTTATTTTTCATTGAATCACACATGTATTTTCAATTATTTTGTTTGTTTTTTTTTTCTTAATAAAACAAAAACTTTTTAAATGTGTAAATAATAACATAGCTATTTTGTAGATTTAAGTGGCAACAAAACGCTAGTCTTATTTCCAGGCAATTCTTTATTCATATTAGACACCTATTTCCATGATTACCACTAACTTGAATCACATTCTTAAACAGCCTCGTTGTATTTAGACTTATATATGAATGTCATGCATGCCACCAAACCCATTCAGAAATATGTAAAAAAAAAAAAAAAAAAAAAAAAAAAGTCAGCTGTATACAACCACTTTCTCAGATCAATGATTAAGAATAGCTTTGTATAAATGAAGCCTTGGCAAAGACCGTCCTTCAAACTTTGTGGACTGGTGCTACAGAATCCCAAACAAAAACCACATCACTTGTGGACTTTCAATGGCAACAACTAAAATGAATAGCATATAACTCAGAGAAAATAATGACATAATCAATATACTGACATTCCCCATTATTTTAAACAAAAGGTTAGGAAGGAACATCCCCCCCCCCACCAATCATACTGAAGAGTGTTAAGCTGCTGCCCTGAAAAAATTGTTTTAAGAGAGATTTCATTTGAAAGTAGTATTGACTGCTTGGTCAGTGAATGCCAAATGTTTCCTTATAAGGAAACTGCTAATATTACCATCTTGAATGCAAGCAATTGTTTAGTTTAGAAATGTAGAAGGAAAATTGATGTTAGTGTAAAAATGTTTTGGAACATCAAGAAGATTTAAGAAAATATGTAACCCTCTCTCAAACTGTAAAATTTTTTATGATACTTTTCTTATTTTTCATGTTTTCTAGGTAAATATGGTCTTCCGCGGAGATTTGTAAAGGGTCTTGAACTTGCACCTAAGAAAGGCAAACGCAAGTAACACATTTTTACCAAGGGACATTTCAGTGGACTAAAATTGTGCAAATTTTATGTCAAGCATAAAATCTTGTCCTATTACAATGGATTTTTTTTTTTTTTTTGTATATTTTAAGATGGTGCACTCCAATACAAGTTAAAATAGAATCATTTGAGTCACAATACCTGCTATAATGTTGGTGTCATCATTCCAAAGAAATTTTGGGGGCTGTTATCAAAATATTCTGACCAGAAAAGAATCAGTAGCAATTATGTTTATCAATCATGTGGATTGCTGGTATTAGATGTGTTGCTCTAAAACATTGGTCTCTATTTGTTTTCTGATTGCAGGAGAGAGAGGCAAACTAAAACCACATTGTTTTAACTTGAATAAAAGCCATATATTGACCAAAACATTTGAAGAAAATGCTGAACTGTCTAAACACTCCATGGAAGAAAAAAAATAAATGCACAGTGGCTGGATCTGAACAATCAGACAACCTTAAACTTTAGCTTTGACTAGCAAAAGATTGGTAACTTAAAATCCCATTGTCAATATTTATAATTCTACAGTGAACTTCAGATTGAGCCAAGTTACAAACAGTGCAGGAGACTAAATGTCTTTGTTTATAGGCTCTTGCACTTAGTCAGTATTCAACTGAAAAGGATTTCAGTAGAGATGTAGGTTTTCTATAATTAAAAAAAAAAAAAGCCCATTAAATACTTTCAGAGCTTTTTCTTTTATTTTGACAGTTATTTGTCACTCTTGTTTTAGCGAAAAGTTGATTTAAAGTTTATATTTTAAGTTAACTTATAGCCAATTAAATTTTTCACTAAATCTCTGTATATGATTTATATACAAAAGTCATTTTTAAGGCTGGATCATGTTTTTAAATAGTTTTCTCAGTCATTGAAATATGCTGGCAAGGTTAAATGAACTCTCAGCTTTTACCACCGGCTATAATTTACAATATTGAAGTAGAAGCCCTCAGGTATTTCACTGTATAAAACAAACAAACCCAAATATATATGCAGTGCATATCCCCACCTTTCTAAATAAATCTCCCTCTATAGTCTCATAAACAAAACAGGTCATTCTGTAGGAAATTGAACATGCAAACTTGTAAAGATTTTCTTTGCAATTGGACAAGTTTTATTTTTCATCTCAACAGCAAAAAGGCAACAGCACAGACACCATTAAAATAAATTTAATAATTTCTTAATTTCAATGTTTATACATTCAACTAAATTACTCTTGAGTTGAATTTTAAATTTTCCTGTTGTGGAGAAACATCGAGATTCCCATTAAAAAAAGAAATAAAATAAATATGTATCAACTTTGTTAATCCATGTATATTAAATATTAACAAGTAATCCCTTCATAAGGTTTAGTGGGTCCAAAATAGTTATGAATATTGGTTTTTACCAATTCAACCATATTAAGTACCAAATCATCAAACTAACCTAAAGAATTTCAATAATGTATGCAGTTAAGACTGCAAATTTGTTTAGACTTTAAAAAAAAAAAAAAAAAAAAATTTTTTTTTACTATTGCTAAAGTGATCTATTTCAATGATTTAATTTTTAGAACTCCACCATGTACACAAACTCCCCATGCCAGTTACATCGTTAGTTAATATATATATATATATATATATTAAAAAAAAAAAAATGTACAATATTTTTTTTCAGTTTGTTTTTCCACCGAATATGGTTTTTATATATATATGCATAATTTAGATTAAAAAAACAAAATGAAATATTAAAATTTTTTCAGGCATCAGTTTTAGTATTAGAAAAAATGTTTCTCCTTAACTAGTAAATTTTTTTTTCTGACTAATGAGGGGGAAAAAAAAAAAAACAAACTTTTATAAAGAAACTTCATCTTAGTTTGAAAAGTTACCAATACTTTTTTTTTTTCTCACAATGATAAAGAAAAAAAAAACAAAAAACTTTGTAGCCAGGATAGAATATCACATGGGAAAACTTGTTTATTGTAAATTGCTAGTAACTAGACACATTGTGTGCAACTCTACAGTGATCAATTAAATTTGAATAAAGCATTGGAAGATAATTCTCCCAGAATTGACTGCTAATTTTGCTAGATGACAGTGCCTGTTATGGTGCAAATAGGCAATCATATCTTCCACATGACATTCTTCAGAAGTCATCTTTCTTAAAATCACTGCAATTGCATGGAGCAAAGCAAATGGAATCATTATTTTATGATGAATACATAACAGGTAAAAAGTGGTCTAAGATTCAGAAGAAAATGTGTTGTAAGATTGAATTAAGCAAACTTTCATCTATAAAATAAGGAATTTTGTTAAGAACCATTTCAGTATAAATCACAAAAATTTGAGCCATTTCTCTTGATAATTTTTAAACCCAATCATACTACAAACAAGTCCAACACAGCAATTTATAAGGAATCATTTTAACCAACATCTTTCATTGTTGTTATAAACAAAAAAAAAAGGATGGGGGGGGGACTCTGTAAACTGATTATAGTACAGTTGGCACGGTGATTATTTAACTAATGTTATATTGATGAACCACTGAATATGAATGAAAGGCCTGAACATTCAAAGTAGAGCTTAAAGCCTTTTATTGGCAAAGTTAAAAGAAAAAAAAAAAATTTGAAGTTGAATAAAGCCTGACAAATTCACTTGAGTAACTCTGTAATTCAGAAAGTATTTTTCATCTTGCAGAAAACCAAAAACAAGGAAAGTTAAAAGGAAAAAACGCACCAAGTATTTGATATTCACCCTGCTGGGAGAAAAAGAGGGAAGAAAGAAAAAAAATAAAAAAATCTCTTGCTGAAAATGAGATTGCTTTCAGAAAAAAAAAAAAAAAAAAAAAAAATTCCTCCAAACCCCATTTACTTGTAAAAGTTGTGATGATTTTTCTGGAATGTTAAAAGCTTAAATTTCTTCATTCTTATAAAATTATAATAAATTAACTTTAAGTAGTTAAATGATCAATATTAACACTTTCAATTCCAGCATTTAAGTAGCTTTTCAAGTGGGAGGTGGGGTACCAATCTAAATATTAGAGATCATGCTTTATGAAATGTAAGTTTTTCAGAATTGGTACATTTAAAAAAAAAAAAAAAAAAAAATAAAGAGAACAAGGACACTCTAGATAGATTTAAATTTGAATACTCGACTAAGTCTTATTGTAGATACACACATTTATGCAAGTCAGTATCATTTAAGAAGATTGCTGAACAATCTCATGAAAATTTATTGAATCATAAATAACTTGAAACTGGGAAACATTACTTTTAAGTGACTAAATAAGGGAGGACCCTTCAACTGGCTAAAACAAAGTGGATTAGAACTGGGATAATGAACTGCAAACCAAGTTTAACAATGTATATTAAGAGTGATCCTCACTGCCTCATACTTGTAGCATAATGCCAAAGATAAGATAGTGTCACAACAGTATATTTCCTTCATGTAAACTGAAATATATTTAATAAATCATTTTGAGAGATGCAACCAGGGGAAATTGCACTTCCCTAAATTGAAATTAACTACCAAGTTCCTAGCAAACTACAACACTAAATTATTTTAAGTACTAAGTGTCCAATTTAAAGCAGAACAGAATACTCCCCCACCAAATCTATCAAACTCATAGGCATCACCAATTCCAGACAGATCCACATGCTCCAAAAACTGATACTATGCCGGCTTATCAAAATAATGCCCATTTCTTAAATGCTGGGCACCACTTTTCCAGCATGTACAGTCAGCAAAACTGATATAGAGATTCAACACAAAAATCCTTTTGAATGCTTATATAATCCAGTAGCAGAATTGGGGCAACAAAAAAAGTTGATACCAAAAACATTTCACTATCTCTAATGAAGAGTTATTTGCCCCTTAACTTGGCCACATGCCATACTTTGAAAAGTTTGATTTAATTACAGGAGAAAAAAAAAAAAAAAAAAATTGACAACAGAAAATGACCCCCACCTTAACCACTTCATTTTCTTAGGTTTTATAGTCCTTAGGAAAAAAAAAAAAATTTTAAGCAACTGCCATCATTAAAGAAAGTGATGGCAGATTTTTCTAAAGTAATAGAGGGCTGCACAAATTTCAGCCCCTTTAGAAATGCCTTTCTGGAATCAATGTTAATGCAAAGATTTAGGTCATCTTTAAAACTTTTTTTTTTTTTTTTTTTTAAATTAAGTAATAATTTATTTTATTAATAATAGTCATATCCTCATTAAAAAAAATAAAAAAATAATCAACAATTGAGAAGACTTTTGGGTTATATGTATTAAGTTAGAGGCATATTTGTTTCACTATCTGAACAGGTTTTTATGTATTCAGTCCATTAAAACAATCTCAAAGTCATAAGATTTATATTACATGCATATGAAATGAGTGCTGAGCATTAAAATTATTTTTCTAGTACTCATCATTTCTTGAAAACACAGACATTAAATGCAAGTAAATGCTCCCTTCATGAAGTATAACTTGTTAACCATAATTTGCATCCCTGCGAGTCAGCTCATGAAAAGCATCAGTTTAACCATTGTTTTCTATAGAGAAAACATGACACTGCTATTGCTCAGAGAAACATTTAGAACACTTTTAAAACTAAGTTATATTCCAGTTAAATTTTGGCTTCAGTATTTGTACAATAAAAGGTAATTTGCATGCACTCTAAGTTAGGCATGGTTATTTTGTCAAACCATTAAGCTGATTTTTTAATCTAACAAAATCAGCTTTACATCTGATTTTAAGTTCACAACCACTTTCTTTAAAGTAAAAGCACATATTTACTAAGATTAGTTTTAACAAGGCCACAAGTATAGGACACCCAGTGAGGACTGACAGTAATAGTCAGCCAAATTAGTTCACTAATCATTACCCCATCATGAGAAGCCCATTTCTGCCACAATTGCATTGTAGATTTTACCAATAAAATGACTACTTTTGTTATGGTCAGTGATAAATTAAATCAATAATGACTACCACAACTTTTACAAATCAGCAACCATCTGATTATGCCTATTAATGAGAATATATATTATATGAATGAAACAGAAGTGTTGAAAGAAATGAGGTGGGGAAAATGGGAAACATTTGCTTTTAATTATGCAGATTACTCTATGCCAACATTTGAGTTACCATCTTTTTGATCAAGTGACACAACAAATATCCAAATATTTGTATTTTGTAACAACTTGATCTTTATTATACAATATAAATACAGAAGAAAAAAATTTATCTATTGTTAGACTAACAAGCAAACCATGATAAAACAAATTGATATCTGTACATCAAAATTCCAAGGTTTCAATTTGAAAGAAGGGGGGGGGGGCTTGTTTACAGAAGTAAAAAAGCCACCACCTTTCTCTCAGCTATGAAATTTACAGTCAATTCCTTTGGCCCTCATGGAAACATTAGCTAAGAACTGGCAAAATTTAACAATTACATGCATTTGGCTGGTTCATTCATGAGAACACAAGCTTATAAAACAGCTGTCTAAAGATTCAGAAACAGAAATTAAGCAGAAAAAAAAAAAAAAAGTCAAATTTTAATTTGTGAGAATGGGACTGAATGAATAAAATCCAATAATGAAACGAGGGGGGGGGGGGGGTTAATGAGCCTGAAAAGGCCAGTCTAACACTTAGGGTTAAAGAATAAACTTAACCAGTTCAACAAAATCCTGTAAGAGGAGAAAAAGCAGACAGGTTTAAGTGTGTGTGTGTAAGGAGGGGGGGAAGAAATTGAAACTGTTATCTAATTTTATTCCAAGTTTTTATTACATCCATATTTGAGAAAGCAAGTTGACCATGTGAATTAAACATTTTGGTGGGTCCCTTTGCAAATATCTAGTCAGCACAGCAAATGGGTAACTGTCAAAGTCATTTTTTTTTTTTTTTTTTTTTGAATCAAACATTCAAATATCAGACTATTTGAATAATTAGCACATCTTTAGCCTCCCATCTGCTGCTTGATATTCTCCCCAATCAATTAAGGAGATTATTTTTAAAAGAACTCAATTGCCTCAATTGTTTTGCTTATTCTCTTGCTTCATTTATTATTCTTCCTCAAAGGAGGAGGAAAAAAAAAAAAAAAAAAATTCTTTGTATGTGTGTGTGTGTGTGTGTACGCATGTATATGTGTACATAAAATATACACAATCTTTGAATACAAGAATATACAACCAACAGTGAAGGAAAATATTTTTGCTAACTTGTAACAGAGAAAAGAAGTTTTAAAAGATAAATTCTGCTACTGCATTTGAGACTAGAATATCAGATGTTAACACAAGTGAAGAGATTAGAGATGGATGAAGCAAATGGAATAAGCAGCAGGATTACCAGGTAACCAAGATGGAAGAGTTAATCATTAGGCAGTAGTAGTCAACTGAAAGTGGATGTCAAAGATTGGATACTAGATTCACAAATGACTGCTATCACTGGTATCAATGGGAAGCACATTGTACACGAGGATGGTCCATGTGTTCATCATCGTCATCATCATATGCTTCACCTCTGCGGTAATTGCGGCCTTCCTTAGGATTAAATTCAGATAAAGTGCACTCTTCTGCATTTTCTGGAATGTCCACAGGTTGACGTGGTGGCAGCAGTTTTTCAAGTTCTGACAGTCTTTCAATAGGAATGAAATTAGAAGGTGGGAAGCTTACTGTAAATTGGATTATCAGTTGACCCCTCTCAAATGGGGAGCGGTACATTGGCATGCCTTCGTTTTCCACACATTTCACATCACCATGTTTTATAACTTCACCTGAAACAAAAAAAATCTAAGTAAGAATTCTTTCCTAAAAACAGAATAGCATGAAATGACTTAACTTTCTTAATAAACTTGGCTTATACATTGCAATAACAGTTTCAATAGCAAAATTCATAAGATTTCTAAGAGAGTAGTAAGAATATATAATCTTTCAAGTTTACAAGTATCAGATAAATACAAAACTAAATACAACACTTCATAACATTTTAATATGATCGGTACAAGATAAATACAATATAAAACTATTCTGAATTTCAACCCAGTTGAATGAACTTTAAGTTCTTTTGTAGCCAATACTTAAAAACTAAATATTTTCCTCCTAACACATTTAAGAAATGAAAATTTTTCAAAACACTTTTAGGAAATAAATATTAATAGCAAATAAATATCTATGTAATTTCACTTTTGAAAACCAAGAAAATCTTTTGTTTCGATATTAGAACAAGTAAAAGCTAAGATCGTGAATGTTGGTTTTCCAAGCAAGCCTTCCAACTTTTATGCCAGGCAAAAGGCTAAGCTTAGGAAAATTAGAAAACTTACCTGGTACTGTTATAACAAGAAGAGTGCGTGCATCCAATGTTACAATAGGTTTTCTGAATCCACACAAAGCTTCTGATAATGTAATATCCAATCCAGTGAGAAGATCATCACCCTGCCGTTTGAAGTCTTTATCGTCTTGTTCATCTAATACAATAAGAATATCCCCAGCTTCTACACCGGGACATTGATCTCCTTCACCAGCAAAGCGAATTGTTTGACCATCTTTCATTCCTAAAAAGAATTTAACAAATCAAGATCAACTAGAGTAAATATTTTATCTCAAAAGAAAAATAAATTGGTTTCTAATATTGAAGGATAAATGCACACAGTGCTGGAGTAAACAGTGCAGATAAACTAAAAGGAGTTAACCCAGAAATATTGTAGGATATGATAATTAGAGCTAAAGCATAACAATGAAAAAGGAGAAATACATAATCTATACTTCTTAGAACTTATACTGCAAAATATAATGTCATCCTCATATGAAATAAGTGAAGCCAATGGTTACTTGTAGATAAAATCAAATATCTTTAAAAAAAAAAAAAAAAATATAGAACCATGATAACAAGAGTAACTGCTGCCAGATTTTAACTTTATTTTTGTCTTTTCATTCAGAAATAAACTACACTATTAGCTTTCCTAAAACCAATAAATAAAAGTATGTTAGTACAAAAAGTTTAGTTTATGTTTGATGATTACCACAGGCATGAAACCAAGTACCACTGAGCAAAAATATTTTCTGTAAACATGTTTCTATTAGAAAAATAAATTATTCAGGATTTGTCAAACATGCAAAAAACAAAACTCTGAATAAGTTTCAATACAACATTTAAATAAAAAAATAAATTTTCTTTAATATTTTTACTTTTTCTAGGGTATCAATAAGTTATTTAGCACTGCACATTTACTTATGTAAAAACTGGAAAATTGCAGTGAGAGTGCAAAATTAAATTGCATACAGAAATGAACGTATATAAAATATATTTTTCTTCAAACCTTTTCAAGGGGTGGAGAGGTTTAAAACACTGAATTTGTTTTAACTAAACTGCAAGTACATACCAAAAAATTCATTTTTTTTTTTTTTTTTTTTTAAAAAAAACAACAGAGGCAGCAATTTTAAAAACAGATTTCAATCAACTATTTTTATGAAAATATTAAAAATAATCTTATTCTCATTTCTGGAAAACTAAATTTAATTTCTCAATCTTAGGCTCTGTGGTTTTTATTCTTTCTATAATTTTAAGTTGTACAAGAAATTAAAAACTTGCCTTTATCAATATGGACCTCTAAAGTTTTTTTAAGCTGGGTAGTTTTTTTGCCATTACAAACTTTACAGCGGAGCTTGGGGTTGATTAATTCCTTTTTGCCACGACATTCTGAACATACACTCTGCATCTGTTGAACCATGTTTGGTCCAAGCCGATTCATAGTTACTTGTATACCAGTTCCTTGACATGTAGGACAAGTTTCCACAGCACCTTCTTTACCACCAACACCTAAAGCGAAAACCAATAAAACATTTACAGTTTTACACCAGTATACAATTTTAAACTAACTTAAATTAATACCTCATTAAGGTTATAATTACAACTCCAAATTAAGTGTCAACAGTCTATGTATTTAAAAATGATGTTTACCTTTACACTTTTCACATATAACATCTTTTGTTACAGCTAATTTCCTTGTGTTTCCATTATACATTTCTTTTAATGTCACTTTAATTTGATGTACTAAATCTTTGGTCTTTCTAGGACCTCTCTGTCGACCGTGGCCACCAAAGAACATATCAAATATGTCCATAGCAGAATGGAACTCAAATCCACCACCGCTGCCTGCTCCACCTTTAATGGCTTCTTCACCACCTTGGTCATAAATTTCTCTCTTCTTTGGATCACTTAGTACTTCATAAGCTTGGCTAATGCTCTTAAACTGAAGAGGAAAAAAAAAAAAAAAAAAAAAAAAAGTTAAACATATGAAGACAAAAAGAAAAATTTAAATAACATGTATTCATCTTTAAAATTTTTAATTCTCATTTTTACAACCCATCAGGTTAGAAGACAAGTGTTATGTTGTTTACAAACCAAATTAGGTTTCAATTAAGTTGCAATTTCACTTGAATTTTTTTTATATTAAAAGTGAAAATATTTAGGATAAAATTACTCCAGAAGAATACAGTTAAGCCTTATTCCTCTCCCCATCCAAATGTAACTGTCAGTTAATGGCTCAACTAATGATAGGCAATTTAAGTGATATTCTTACAGCTAATATAGTAAAAAAAAAAAAAAAAAAAAAAAAATTTTCTTCATCTTCTCCATATTAATAAAAATAAATCAACAGCATTACTTGTTCACAGACATTAAAAAATATATACAAAATTATATTTTACCTTTTCTGTTTCATTGGGATTTTTATCTGGATGATATTTTAATGCCATTCTTCGATAAGCCTTTTTTATCTCATCTTGTGAGGATCCAGGGTGGATGCCCAGTTCCTCATAATAGGCTGTTTCTTTCACCATTTTGAGTTTTTACAACTGAAGAGAAATTGAATTAAAACAATAGTTTTATATAAAATTCAGGAATCACAAGTTAAAATTTGTATATTTTTATGGGTTAAGTTAATCACAGATTAACTTCACTCATTTTTTTTTCTCCCAAAAAGCTATCTTTTCTGCCCTAACAACATTTGCATTAAATGTGACCAGATCTTACATTGTTTATACAGCAACTAATTAGTAACTAGTATTAACCAAATTTTACATTGCAAATTGAATGTCATTACCAGTCTTTTCCAATACCTCAGTGGATATAACACATCATCTCTGCATCTATGACTAAGAATGAAACTAAGAAAACAGTTTCTGATGTCACCAATAATACATGCATGCATTTTACAAAGTTGCTCATATACAAAATATGGAAACCAACAAAGCCATCACCCTTGCCAAAACAATTTTAAAAATTGAATGTCTAAAATGTATACAGCATTTTCTATTTTAGTCAACAAGCTAACTGACTACCTACTTAAGTAATTCCTGAACACTTTTTTTCAAGTCAGCCTCCTTCATATTTATTGTACTTTGTTTGGATTTCTTGTTAACCTACTTAAGCTATTACACTTAATTTGGAAAAAATTCATGCTCATTCACTTGCTTGACAAATTCCAACTATATAAAAAAGGTAATTTTATTTTGGCTAGTTGGGTTTTAAGGCTAATTACAATCATCAGAAATGACAGCTAATTTAACCATTTAAAATCACAATGAATTAAACTATGTACAAATTAAATGCATTAAATTTTCTACATTCTTTTTTCTTGAAAAGAGTGCCAATATATCTACAAGCTTAAGTTAAGCCAAATTATAACAACTTTTACGACAAACTCTTTAGCCCAATATTCATCAAGTCCACATTTGACAGCTTATAGTAACTGTGCATCTATCTCTGAAGCCAAGAGACAGTTCGATGTGTTTACTTCATTATACTGCTATTACGCCCAATGAGAAAAGAACTGGCATTGTGTAATCCATAAGTGTACTTACATGCCTCAATCTTCTTTTGTCATTGTGGAGACCATACAATATTCAAAAGCTGCTATGAGCTAATAACCCACACAGCCTTTTGGCTTTATTAATCTGGATTTCTATGTGCTTGCTCAACTTAATTATTCGCATGTATACTCTTTTTCCAGGTCAGACTCCCAGACACTCTTTCTTTACCAATGTTGACATGAAGACTTATGCTGTGGCTACGATTGCAGTTTTCATTGTTAAAGTGTAACTGCCAATAGTTTGGCCAGTCAACTAGATCCTGCTGAATTATTTTCTAACCATACATACCACAAAGTGAGCTAACCACTTCTGGCATATCACTGATATAGACAACAAAACAGGACCCAACACACTCCCTTGTGGCACTATGCACACCTGAAACCACCATTGACAGAAATACTCTGCTTCCTGCCTACTAACAGGATTCCACTTTTTTACGTTTTCTCTAGTCTTGATGACAATGTTCTGCACTAACAATAAAACTTCATTGTGCCGGGAAAAGGGTATCTCAACAACGATTATTGAGAATTCATGGAATAAAAAGTACACAAGTGAAATCATTAAAACTTGTAGAAATTTTGGGAAAAAAAATAAAAAAATCGATTCTTTTAAAATAAAAAGAAGTCAGCTAGCGATTTTACAAGACTAACATAACTGAAGAAATGCACATGTTAAATTTTTCAAAGAAAGAAAGAAAAAAAAAAAAAAAAAACTTTTGAAGTGTGAGAAAATGTCCGTGGAGTTGTGAGACAAAAATATCACGTGATAATGGAGTAAAGCAAGAAATGTCAGAATTCAGCCGGAGTAATTAATTTCGATTTATCATTGTTTTTAATCAATACGCGGAAGAAAATTTGACTACTCAAGTGTTTAGGATTAATTTAATCCCAAACTTAGATAACAATTAATAGTACAACTTTCAGTCGCTGATTTAATTTCATCTTTATTAAAAAATCAAATCCGTCATGTAACAGGCCGGCATTGTTATTTATACTTTGGGATATTTTCGATTAGTCACCGTTTTTAAATTACTGCGAACAGTCCATGGGAGTTCATTTATTTTGTCATTCTTGCATAAATTCCTACTCAAATATTACGAAATTGTATAAAAACAAAAAAACTGATAAGTCAGTTTAGGTTCTATTTTTTGTTTTTTTTTTATTAAAAAAATATTATATTGTGAGTGAATCAATAATTGTTCATTTAACCGATTTTTTTCTAAAAAAAATGAAATTCTGAAAATGAACAATAATCAATCAATTCCCTTGTAAAATAGATTTACGTACAAAAATGTTTTTTGCCTTTCAGCTTCGGAACTTAAAAGTTAAAAACTAAAAACGCTTCATCGGTGCCTTTCTCAACATTTGATTTTTGAAGTAAATTTAAAAACCAAGTTTAAATTTCAAGTAGTTTATTGTTGGGCATAGTTGACTGTTGTGGAGGATAGTCTTCGTTTTTGCTACAAATGACTCGTCTTCAAAGTATAGACATTTTCTTATTACAAAAAAAAAAAAAAAAATTTTTTTTTCTCTTCTGCAAGAGAGCGTTAGAAGAGGTTAATGGCCGACTTTGGATTTCGTTTTTCTTAACATTAACAATACTTTTTGCTATAACTAGCAAATTACAAAAATATTAAAAATTAGAATTAATTTTCCTCAAGTTTCTTGTGAGGAAAATTAATTCTAACAAAAAGCCATCAAATTCTGATCCAATTTTGGAAGTATTTGGCGAAGAACGAATGAAATTTCACTTTGTCCGTTTACTAATCATGTATAAACCACTACACTATGAGAAAGCTTCCACCAATTTAAGAAACTTTAGTTGATCGATCAAAAGATTCTATTACTATAAGTTTCAATGTTCAAGTAGTATTGAAAACTAAAAAAAAAAGCAGCGAGTCATCTCATTTAAAACAATAAATAATTTAATTTCCTAAGGTAGTAATAAAAGAAACAGTTAAGTAACACGATCATTTTTTTCTTCATTGCAGCGATTATCTCTATATTACAGAGTTTGAAATTTAAGGCAGTTTAATGTTTACGTTTGAGAAAACTGAATGAATTAAAAGAACAAATAGATTGGGACATCGTCCTTTTTTTTTACTGGAAGATTAAAATGTAGAAGTAGATCATTACAAGTAACGAGAAATCCAACAGTATAAAAATCATTGAAAATTTTTAAATTCCAAACAATTAATGAAATCTAAAATTTAAAAAAAAAAAAAAAAAAAAAAAAAAAAAAAAATCAACGTTGTGTCCTTGCTTATGTAGATCACAGGAGTGACTAATAAATACGTTAAAAGTCCAACTAAGAAAGAGAACGACAGTTGAAAAAAAAATCACAAAATACGAAAAAGCACACAAGGAAGAAGTCGTTTAAAAGCGAATGAACCATATTTTTAAAAGGAGTAAAAACAAAAATTAAAAGAATTTAAAAATTAAGACTTATAAAAAAAAAAAAAAAAATAAAAAATATATATATATATATATATATATATATATATATATAACAAAGTAGATAAAAATGAAAAATTGAAATCAGTACAAATTTAAGTGGACATTTTCGGACGAAAAAGCTCGGCTCTAATAGTCGTTATTTAATAAAAAGCTAGTTTTAACTTCATGATAAAACACAAAATTAAAAAGTATGGAAATAGAGAGACAAAGAAAAAGAAAATAGTTCCGAAATCTGGAATGTAAGGAAAGATTTTTATTTAAGCTTAAAAAATATGGACATTAATGAATGTATTTTCGTCAATCAAAGGAAGAGAAACAAATATAAAATGATAAAAGATGTTTTAGTTAATTGCTTGGTTTGATAGTTAGTAAATAACTGATCAGCCGAACATTACTAATCCTATTTTTAAATTGAAAAATAATTTAAATTTTTGTTCGTTTTTAAGGGTAAAGTACCCGGACTTGATAATGATCATATAATTTATGATGAGACGTGATTTCCCAGGAAGAAATAAAAATAAAATTGAGAAATATCTAGTCTTTTTTGGTGAACATTAATAGCAGCAAGCAAGAGCATTTTTTTCCTTTACTTCATAAAGAAAAATATTGAAATATCTAAAAAATACATTTTCATTGGCGTTTAACATAAACTTTAAGACTCTTAAGAAAAAAATAAGTTAAAGAAAAAGAAAAAACGTTTACATTTTAAAATTAACTGACATTCTAAGTTCTACTTTCTTTTTTAAACGGGCCGATTTTTTTTTGAGAAACAAGCAGAAAAAAAAATGCCATGATCATTGTTTTTTTACGTTGAGTTCCGCCCTGCATTTTCATAGCTAAAGAACATTGGAGAAAATTTGCAGATCTGTTCCCGAAAGAAAAAATAAAAGGAAGAAAGTCGTAGTGGATTTTACATTTAAAATAAGATTATCAGAGATAGGATTCAGGGATATAAAGATAAAATAAAAAGAAATAAGCCAGCTACCGGCTTGAATAAAGGATTTCTTTCCCATTTTCTTTTTTTAAACAGTGGCGTGAAAAAGAAAATATAATTTTCAAACCCTTTAAAAAATATATTTGTGAATATTTTAGGTAGGCGTTTCTATTTTTTGTTTAATGGTTATGCAGAGTTAAAGCACTGTACGTCTTTATCTTACCTTGTCACGTCCAACAAGTCGGAATCAAATAATAAATCTGAATAAATATCTATACTTTTTCTTTCTGTCTCGTTCACTCTTCTATAGCCTTCTCTTTCTCTGATCTAAACAGCAGCAGCAGCACAGATGATTCTAGAAGAAACTCGAATCGCTGACGTAATAGACCACGTGATCACATTAGGTCTGTGTTCTGAGGGGGTGGGGGAGTCTCTAACTGTGTTTAGTTATGTATATGTGTGTACACACCAATTCTTGTTTCTAAGTGTATTGTTAATGTGTTGAATAGACTATCAATTTCTCGAAGGTAATGTGTATGTTTAGACGACATACAATGTCATACCTACATTCACATGTGTATTGACTATTGATTTTGGAGTATTGGATGTATGTGGAACTGTGTTTGAGGGCTAGATACTCATCTTTGTATGTGACATATGCATAAAATTACCTTAATCGTTCCTAATCCTCAGTAAGTGTGTGCATTTCTTCTAATAATGCGTATTCAACTGTGTAAGAATTTGTGTGTTTTTTCAGTAATGTATTTAGGGATAAAAGGAAGCAGTAACTGAAAGTTCAAAACCCGGAATGGATTCAGTTTCAGCGAAACGCATTGCACAAACGAACTCATTCGATCCGGTTATTGCCGGCAAGATAAATTATTAAATAAAATCTTTGTTTTCCCTTTCCTTAAGCAACGAAATTAATTTTTTAAAGCTTCGTTTAATTTGATAGTTTTACTCGTGTTTTCTAACCGATATGTTGCTGATAAAATCATTTGTAAAATCTTGAAGGTTTCCAGATAGTTCCAAAAATTCAAATCGTGTTAAGTTAAATAAAAGTAAAACTAAAATAAAAAGGGAGTTTATTGAAAAGATCACGTGACTCAATACGGAAAATGCTATATCATTTTTCAAACTGTCTTTCTGCTCGTTATAAAAGTCGGTTAATACATTTTCTTTTTTTTTAGTAAGCCTAATGCTTTTAGCAACAGCTTAAAAAAAACATGCCTGCTAACTAGCGATTAAAAAAAAACTGAAAATAAAGGCTTTTTTTTGCTTAAAATTTAACTCAAACATAGGTTAGAAAAGTGCTTACCTCGGAAGTTTAGCACCTGATAATAATTCATTTTTTATTTATTTTAATTAAAATAAAAGTGATATTTCACTTAAACTGTTCTTACCATAAAAATTAACATTTTCCGTTTATAAATCAGTCCTTTACATTTTTTAATTTTTTACGTAATAAAACTTACAATTCATGTCTTAATTTCAAGAATTCAATTAAAACTAAAACTTAATTCAATTTCTACTGCTGGTGGTAGTTTAAAGTTCTCTATATATCAAATTTAGAATATCGATTGATGTTCGGTTTTAGTTTCTCAATTGAAAACAAAATATTTTTGTCGGTCGCCATGGCTTCTGGTAAATTATTCAATACACAAATAAATTTTCAATTGAGAATTTCAAATTCAACAAACATTTTCAAAACTTGTATTTTTTAGCATGGTAAGTGGCGATTGGACAAATGCGCTTGCAAATTAAAATTTACTATGATGATTCATTTATTTTCCTTATACTAGGCAAAGGCGTTTTATTATTAAATTAACCAAATTATCTGACAGTAAGTATTTCAGTTTTTAACTTTAAAAAAAAAAAAAGAAAGAAAGAAAATTATTTGACGATTTAGGTCTTTGTGCAAGTGCTGGTGGCGGCGGGTTTATAATTGTTGGTTTTAATTCCCTTGTCCGCATTCACCAGTCTAACTTGAACTTTTTCTTTCTTCGACAAAAAATCAAAGCGTAGTATCTGCTTTTTTTTTTCTTACTTTCTTTTAATGAAGCTACAGCTTTTAATTTGATTTTTAGGAAGAAATTTGATAATACTTTTTATGTTTCTGAAAAGAAAACAATCATACGCTCAGTAAAATCAAGCAAAAGGTGTCTAGTTTTGAAGCCTAAATGACCTTCTTGGATGTGAAAACAATCAAATCAAAAATCCAAATAGTGTTACAATCTTGTACGTAATTTTACAGTTCAGTTGTTTCAGAAATGAAAAGATACTATATACAAAATAAAAAGTTAATTAAAAAAAATTTACATTTTTTTTGTTGTAAAACTAACTATTAATAAAAACTACAAAAAACATAGCTTAGAGAAAGAAAGCATAGAGAGAATGATTTTTCACAGGAAATTTTATTTTTATTTCTTGAATGGTTAACTTCCTTTTTAGTTTAATTTCAGTCAATTATCAAAGATATATAAAAATTCAATAACTTTAATAGAAAAACTTCTCTAATGGAGTAAATTTTTAAAATAGCATAAAAACTAAAAGCAAATAAATATTCATTATTCAACAAAGTGGGGGTTGATTTATCTTTTAAACAATTAAACATTAACTAAAATTTAAGATTTCATAAAATCAGAACATAGCATTGATTTGTTTGTTTTTTTTTGTTTTGTTTTTTTGTTGCTGTTTTTAAACCACTAAACATAAAATGTTAAAATTAATTAGACTTTACTTTTTTTATTATCGACATGTTTTTCGGGGTTACTTTCTTCACCCTTCTTTTAAAGTTTTGACTCAACAAGAGGCCAGGCTATTGTTAGTTATCAAATCCTTATTTTTGTTTACATTCAAAAAGTTTGTACTTTTTCTTCCCTATTTTATTGTTATACAAAAAAATAAAAATAAAAAATTCCTAATTGACGTCCGTATATCATTTTCAACTCAGACTGCTCTAAAAGGGTTAAATGTGTAAATTACCAATTACTATTAAAATATTTAATAATTTGTAAAAACATGTGTGAAATCAATCATGTTATTGATTGATTAATAATTATCTTGAATAAAGGTAAAACTTACGTTAATGGTGTACGTTTTGGTTTTGTCAATCAAAGCTTGAATCTATTTTACTTTTTTAGTTTTATTGTACCAGCTTGTTAATTTTGTTGTGACAGTTTCTTCTTTTGATAACAGGTGCACTGATGTTGTAAAAGTGCATTACCTATATATCAATTTAATGAAAGAGAAAAATATGGTTAGAGGTGGAGAAGGATTTTCTCAAAATAATGAAATTTTACAGAAATTAATTAAAGATAGTATTTTTCTTTGATTTCTGATATCATTCAGAATAAATTTGCAAGCTATAGCTTTGAAATTTGAATTTGCAAATTGAAACTTAATTTTTAAAAAATAATGAATTTTTAACTGTTTTTCAAGAGACAACAAAAATTTTAAATCACACTTTCTGTGAAATTTTATGAGGAATAAATAGTCAAGTATCATCTTGGTCATTAAAATATGATTAAATTAAAATTTAAATGAGATAATGTCATATTTAAATTTATAAATTTTAAAACAAGGTTCTCTTAAATCATTTTAAACAAAACTTTAAATTTATCTTTAAAAAAATTAAATGAAACTGAAAAGAATGATCGCTTCTAAAAGAAAAAAATTAAGCCAAAAAAAAAAAAAAAAATGTATATCTTTTTTCTTTTAAAAAATGAAAATTATCGTCAAACACGGAATTTAATGGAATTCCTTAAATTTCATTTTCTACGCATTATTTATAAAATCGATGATTTTTTTTTCTATTATTCGTTTCGCTTTTCTTGTTTCTAATTTTCATTCAACCGTACTTTCTAAACTCAACGGATGTTTTCGCTTTTCCTGAAATTGTCAACTATTAAGCGAAAAAAAACAAACAAACGTTGAAACAAAACTAAGTTGGCTATTTTAACTTCCTTGTTTTATGAAATTCCAAATATTAAAAAAAAAAAAAAATTGAATGTCACTATTAATGTCAGACATCGCAAGGTAAACTACGAAACAACTGCACTGAAAATGTGCGTTTGGCGCCAGTGGCGGAAGAGGACTTTCGGCTGAAAAAGATCTGAGGATTTAATCTTAAAATTTGGAATTGTTATACTCCCTAAAAAGTAATACCAGTGTAAGAAAATTGAGAATTTAGAACAAATATCGTTTTCCTAGTAATCAGTTTAAGTACGCTTGAAATTAATATTTCTTATAAATTGCTTATTTGGACAGTTTTTTTTTTGTGACATGATCACTTTTAAAAGTTTAAATAGTAAAAACAAGAATTATGAATTAATAATGGACAGCCCGAGAATATTTTTACGGTTACCTTGAATTTTTGCTTTCGCTCCATATTAATTGTCATTAATAACATATTTCTTTTGATAGTTAAAGTACATGAAGGTTAAAGATCTCTTACTTAAATTTAATTATAATATGTATTTTTTTTTTTTTATTAATAGAAACATTTAAAAGGTACATGGAGTATGAATATTTTAGTTTAATTGTTTTTATATGCAAACGAAGAAATGACAGCAGTAAGTATGGAGTGGAGTGCAAAGAAATATCCAAAAACTCTAGAATAGAATGAGAATGTAACCTTAAATACTTCCGTCCTATTACCCGACCATTAAGCTCTACATTCACAAGTACTTATATAACTGACCACAACTGTCATGGGGCTTTCTTTCATGACTTAAAACAGTTACTCCTAGTCCTAGACGACTAAAAACTCAAGGTGATTTAGAAAAGAATTAATTTCTTTGTTGGTAGAATAATAATGTTCTCATTTGGTGTAGTCAATAATTAGTCTCTGTCTACATAAGACATTGACCTATGGGCGGGGGACGTCATTTGTTTGGGTTTTTTTTTTTAACTTTTTAAAAAATTTCTTTTTCCTAGCTAATACAAAATGGGATAAAAGAGAGAATAGTTCTATAATTCTTTTGTACTTTTACTGCCTAAAACGAAATAGGCATTGCGACAAGATCTCTTTTTTTTTTTTCATACAGTTAGTGGGTTTTTTAAGTTAATGTGGAGTTTTTTTTTCCCATATAATTTACTTTTAAAATTTACTATAATTTAATTTTTTTTAAATCACGTTGTAATAAGCATATTTTGTTTTGGCATAGCAAACTGAACCTCCTTATTAACTTAAGTTAGAAAATTGAATATTTTTTCAAAAAAATATTTTTTTGTGAGCTATATGTAAAAAAAAAAAAAAAAAAAAAAACTATTCCTGGTCTGGTTTCTGCCTATTGTATAATTCCACCGAAATTTTTAAAAGCAATCTTCGGAAATATAGTCCTTTTGGTACAACAAAAAAATTGATTACTTGTAAAATCAGAGTTTTTAATTTAAACTAGAAAAAAGTGTTTTTAACTCGCTACTTCACCAAACCAGCCCAGGAATAAAAATTTTGTGACAAAAAAAAAAAAAAAAGCCAGTACATAATTTATCTGAAAAATATACTTTCAGTAACTAAATAAGTTCAAATGAACCAATAAAATAATGTCTATTATTAGTAAATAACAAGTCTGTAACTAAGTAATTAGTGATACTACTACTTATTAAATTTAATTTTTTGTTTTTAAATTTTAATTATCATTCTTGAAAAATGTTGACAAAATACGTCATTTTTTTAAAACTAACTTGGTTTAAAAAAAGAAACAATCACTGAGAGTCAAACGAATACCTTGCCTGGTGTATAATTTATTGAATTCATTGATTGAAAAAAACACAAACCAAAATTGATGAATCAATGAATAATACCCAATACCCAACTTAAGAAAGGAACAGGGGTACCTTCGAGAAGTTTCTCTCCCTCTCGCAAGTTTTCTTTTATTGTCTTCGACTGCTTACTTTATTTTTGCCTCTTCACATTTTAAAATTCGATTTTTACCTGTTAGTTATCATAAAATTAGTTTTTTTCCTTACTTCAAAATTATCCAAACCAAAAAATTCGTTACGCCGGTCACAGTAAAAAAGTAGTTAAGTAAATATTAAAGAGCAAACAAACAATAAAGAAAAGATTGATTTAATGACGAAAAAATATTTGAAATTATTGCATTTCGAATGCATGACTAAAAAATCTAAATCCAGAAGGCGGCTATGTGTGGTGGTGGGGAAGTTAATTTTAATGTCGTTTGAAACGCTAAAAACTAAATACTCTCTAAAAATTACACACAAAAAAAAAATTCTGGCAACTAAGGGTTGAAAACAAAGCTAAGTGTAAAATTTATAGAAGCAGGAAGATCTTGTTACGCCAATCTTCTTAATCTTAGCTCTTCTTGGACAGTGTTTGAAATCCTGATTTTTTTTATTTATTTTTTTTTATTTTTTGCTTAAACTCGAACACAGCCCTCTGGTGGATAACAATAAAAATTGTGTGTGTGTGGGGGGGGGGAACTTTCCTAAATAACTATTTTGGTTACAACTACTACTGTCTGGTGTGTTTTGTATGCACAGTGATGAAATTTGAATGTTGAAAGTATTATAACATAACAAAATTTGAGATTAGTTTTTAAAATATGCTTAATTTAAAAACATTTGCGGCATTTTTTCTTTTTACGGGATTATTTTTTATTACCATGGGAGAGATTTAAAAAAAAAACATTAACAAATGTCGCGAATGTTTCAGTTATGCGACGATATAACAACCTGCTCGGAAAAAAAATTCGGTCATGACAAGCAACGATTTATTTATTAATTAGTTCTTGGTTTGCTGAATTTATCAAACTATGGCAGAGTAAATTTTCAGACTGTGATGTAAAGGATCGTAAAAAAAGGTTCTTATTTTTCATTCCATGTTTGCAAAACTAAGAGAAAGAAAGCTCCTAAGTGCACATGTACCTAACGAGTAGTGAAGTGCAAGTTCGTCTGACTGACACACACACAACACACACACAGTGAGGGTTGAACTCTTATTAACATTATTTCACTAGACTAGCTGAACACACACCCACGTCTGATTTTCTGCACGGAATTCAAGCAGCGAAATTAAGACTAAATCTTTTAGGGATTTTTGCGGCTTTACTTATTTTATTTACCTAGCATTTATATTCCAGTTCCGATCCCACTTCGACGTTTGAGTTTGAGGAAGAGGCAAATCTAAGTGTGGTTACAAATAAATGCTAGCAAATGGCCTCACTTGTTATATAAGAAAAAGACATGAATGAGATGAGAATAAATAAATACTAATAGTGACTCGTCTGTTTTAAGCGCAGGTTTTCATTTTTCTTGAAATCATAATAGTTTTAAAAGCTTGACACAACTAACAGGCTATAAATGACATTTCTGTTGAAATATTTTTTTGTATAAAAACAAAAAACGAAAGCTAAACTTTTTGTCCGGTCATTAAGGTTACCGAGTGAAAATAAAATAAAAAATTAATTTAATTAATAAATTTCTAATTCTGTTGTCAATATTTTTCACCCAATAAAAATGCTCAGAACAAATGCATTAATATTTTTCATCCAATTAAAACTAATGAATAAATTATTCGCAGTCAATTGTCACCTTTCTTTTTAATCCAGTGAATCTTAGTCATTGGGCTTCTTTTGAGCTCACACTATTATTAAACTAGTTACATTTAGCTTCTTTTTTTATTTTTATTTGTGTCAATGACACGTATTATAAATGAACATTTAGTTTTACTTTTAGACAGTTTTCTTAAAGCAAAGTTTGATGGGAAATCCCTCCCGTGTTTATCTTTCAGTTTCGTCTGCTTTCAGTTTAGTTTCTCATCTACCGACGAAAAAAAAAAAATAGAAATTGACAAAATCACATTGGAGCAAGTAATTTCTTTTTCAGAGGTAGATAGCAGGACAGACTGAGTTCTGTAGCCTTGGATGGCAATTGTTCTACTGCAGAAATAAATGGCAACCTACTTGGGAATCTGCTTTGTCAGTCATGTATCAAAATATACATGATTGCCTAAGCATGTATCACACACAGCACAGCCCTCCAATATTTAATCACCAAAAACTTGTTCCTCCATTTTGCCATATTTTTTCAGATTAGGAAATGGGTCAAATAATTGAGTAAATCTTGTGTTTACTGTTTTAGCTCTGCAAAACAGTTTCTAAAGTATGTGTAAAACGTCCCTCTCACTTGTTAGCGGGACGCAACACCTAAGCGTGGTGCTCCAAACATTCAGTAAAGCATTCTTCATGTTCTCCCTCTTTTTTTTTTTTTTTTTTTAAGTTATGATGTAAGGTGAAACGAGTATTGTTTTTCTTTAAAATTGAATCTTAATATAATTTTTTTTCAAAGTAAAACAGCAAAATTGTACCAAACATTTTTTTTATTTTACAAAGAACAAAATGTTTGTATTTCACAGAACAAAAGATCATTATTTCCAAGTAAAGGGTATCCCAGTATAAATGTAACCCAAATAAACCTATGTAATTTTGTTGATTTTATAGTTCAGACTTAGAAAGTTGAGAAGATAGCAAAACCAGAGCACCAACTACAATGCCTTTTACAGAACAGAAAATTTTCTGTTTGCTGAGAAAATTGAAGGGAAATTCCTATAAACATACTATCACAAAATTCTACAGAAAGTATGACAAGAATAAAAGCCCTAGCAAAACTGACATTTACTGGTGGAACAAGATGTTTGAGGTTACAAGGACAATCAACATGCTAAAAATGTCTCCAGCAGTCAAAGTTGGCAGAAAACCTACTTTAAAGTCTCCTGAAAACATAGCAGTAGTCTGAAGAAGGTACTAGAACCTTGGCCTCACCAAATCCTCTGTTCAGCATATTCTGATCAAAGATCTTCATCCTTACAGAATACAAGTATAACAAAAACTGACCACTAGTGATAACAAAAAGAGAATAGAAATGCTCAACTGGTTCTCAGACGAGATTGAAGACAAGCCAGACTTTCTTGATAATGTATGGTTCACAGATGAAGCGCATTTTCTACTCGCAGGCCATGTGAATAGTAAGGACAATGGATTCTGGGGGTTCAGAACCCCCAAATGAGGTTCTAGAAAGACCTCTTCATTTATTGAAATGCACTTCTGTAGCAGCTATATCAAAGTATGGCATTATTAGACCCTTCTAATTCAAAGACACACAAAAACAGCTGTTGACTATCACAAAGGAAATCTATTTGGAGGTTCTGAACAAATTCTGGCATAGACTAGAGCTCATGAGCCGTGGCAGAGGTGCAGTCAGGGTTCAGAGGGGGCACCAGCAAGATGGGGGGGGGCTACTCCTTGTACTGCAAATGTCTTTCTCAAGTGGTTGGACCAGGACTTTCCTAACAGACTCATCAGCCATAAATGCAAACCTGAGTGGTCTCCACATTCCCTGACCTCGCCCCCACTCCCAGATTTTTATCTTTGGGGGTATCTGAAGAATCAAGCCTACAATAACAACCCCCACACCATTTCAGCAATTACTCAAGAAATCAGAGCTATACCAAAAGAGTACATCAAAGACATCGACAAATTTGCCTGTAGAATTTAAGGGTGTCTTCAGCAGAATGGAGCATATTCTATAAATGACAATAAAATCATTGCCAGTAGAGCTAGTGATGTTTGTTGCAGTAGATTTGCTAACATTTCTAGTTTTTAGAAATATATAGTTTGTAAACAGAAAATAAATGGTATTCACATTTTTAGGTTACATTTATTCTGGGACACCCTGTAAAAATATCAAACATTAATTTACTTCTAAGATTCACACAATTGACCTAATGTTTAAGAATATCAATTCAAATACAATCCTAGTTTAGGAATATTTTTCCTAGTACATATGCATTATATGCATTATATATATATATATATATCTATATATATTAGTTTGTAGGATTGTGTTTAAGCATGAAACAGATTGTTGTCAATCGTTGACTTTAGTGTCCACTTTTATATTTACACATGCTCTGTCCATGATATTGAGCACTTTTACACATAAATATAGCATACCTTAAAATTATATTTTTATCATGTGTGTGTGTATACAGAAAATACATTTCCCATGTGTAATTCATTGTTATTTTTGCATATCAGTTGAAAAAAAATCAGTAGCCATTACCAGTTGTGTTTAAAATAGAAATTTACTAGAACTGCAACAAAGGCCCCCATAGTCGAGTTGTATTTAATTAGGTATCCCAAACTGTTTCTTTTTTTTTTTTTTTAATTTTCAATATATCTAAAAGTTTTTCATGTAGGCATATAGATCTTAACAAAACATAAAAAAAAAAAAATGGCATAAAATTTATCTTGCCAGCTCAATTAGCAACCTAGTTATGACCATTTAAAATTTGTTGGATTTTCCATCTTGAGTGTGATTGGGCCAGAAGCCGATTTTAACAGTGTATATGTGAAAATGCAGGCTTCAAACAAGTGAAAAATCATAAATGCAATGTCATTAAATCATAATCACAGCCTATCCTTAAAACAGTGTAAAAATAATACTGGAAGACAATTTTGGCCATTCATAAAATTTTCAATTCTATATTTAAATCATTGAATCTTCTTAATGTTTCATAGTATCTTAGAGATTAAGCTAAATTTTTTTCACAGAATTGCATTAGTAAAACAACTCTTATTTCACCATGTAAGTACAGATGGAAGCAAAATTTGATTGTAGAGTAAAAAAATATACCTTCTTAATTTGCTGTATAAAAAAAAAAAAAAAAATGACAGAGTATCTGGTAGGGGTATAAGCCTGAAACTTTATTCATTTTTAGATGAGGAATTCAACAAAATAGTTATTTTGTCAATAATACTAAAAGTTTTTCTCATAAATTTATTTGATTTTTTGAACATTTTGTAAATTTATACAATTTTTGACTTTCCCAAAAAGGATTGTCAGCATGAAAACTTTGAAACTTGTTATACAAAAGGAAACTGATCAATTTTCAAACAAATGCTTATTGTAAAGCCTTAAAACTCAATTTTTAAATTAAGAAAAAAATTGAGATGAGTAAAACTACATTTATTGGAATTTATGAAAAAGACTTTCTGGGCAGTTTGAACTGCCATACTGCACTTCCTCTCTTAAGCGTGATTTGCAGTTTTGATTTATTTGTAGGCTTCTATAACCAATATTTCTGGAACATTCCAGATTCTACCATCACTTATAACTAGCATTACACATGAGTCCCATTTTTAGACAAAGTTGACTTGACCTGTGTAATGTCACCAACCAAAGGCCATCAGAAATAATCATTTCTATCCTCGGTTGGAGTTAGAAAGTTGATTATTACACTGGTTGGAAATGTAATGTCAATGTAGAAACTGGAATCATAGTATATGGCAACCTTTGGCATTGTCTCTCATATCTGAAGATCACTTGATAAGGTTCTTGTACATCACAGCTAGAATTGGTTACTAGGTCTTCAAGTTCCTGTGATGTAATTTCAGTGGCAGTGAGTTCATTAGCTGCAAAAAAAAGCATCATGGGAAGAATTTAAAAAGGCTCTTCTTAAGTCATCTTCTTTAGTGGCTAAAATTTTCTTGGCTGTGATAAATGTTTGTTGAACTTGTTGATCTTGATTGTTCCATCCTTGTATTAGGATAGTTTTCAGAACCATGCAAAAACCTGCAAGTAAAAAGTACAATTCTTGTATCACAAAAAAAAATAGGAAAAAGAAATGTGCTTCTTAAAGATTTTGCAAAAAGAATTTTTTTTTTGGGGGGGGGGGGTTAAATCGTCCTCTAAATCTGCGAGCTCTTTGCCTATTTAAGTTCTTCCCTCATGGTCCTTAAACCATAAAAGTTACAAAAGTTGGGCTATAAAATAGATGAGACCTCACCAGAATTGCACTTAGATTACTGGGTGTTACCGCCATACCATTAAGCCCCCACCCAAACACTGGTTTCCACATTCTTTTCATCACAGTGTTTTTAACTGCATCAGCAACCTTTTGTACATTGCAAGGACTTTGGGGTCTTCCTTGTTTTTTGTAAATAAAAGCGGTAGGTCAATCTCTCAGGATGTTTAGTAGATCATCCACTGAATAGATTTTAAATATTCATCATTGTAAATTTAAAAACCTAAAGTAATCTCCAGGCATGGAAAGCACTCAAAAAAAAATAAAATAAAATAAAAATAAAAAACAGATCTGCAAAACTGAGAAAAAACAGAAAAAAAAAAAAAAAAAAAAAAAAAAAAATTATCTACTGTTAAATAAAATTTAATATACTTAAAATTAAAAAATTACCATAAAATAAAACTTGCTTCAAAATTAAAAAAAACTAATTACTAATTATTGAGTTTAAATAAAAATAACAATGTTAAATTTAATTCTTGAAATTAGGAGCTACTCCCCCAAATTAGTAAATACAAAATTTTAATAGATATTTTTGAAATTACAATATTTTACATATACAAACGCAAAATTTATAAAAATAAATTGTAAATATATACATACACACATTTTAAAATTACAATCCTTTATTTTATTTTTTTATTTTCCTTTTTTTTTTTTTTTTTAAATTGACAAATTGTACATTTAAAAATTATATTTTACATACACAAAGTTTCTTTTTTCTCCATGGACAAGTGTGTAAAATTTAATTAAAAATATATATTTCTAGTTTATTTTTTTAATGCATATTTACTTACACAATAAGTAATTTACTTTATACAACTTTAGGATAAACATAAGAAATACAAAGAAAAGATTTAAACTCACCTAGAAACTGTGAAATGTCCATCAATGAAACAAGTCGGATTTTTTTAAATTGGATGTCAGTCAGGACGTTCAGTGAATTAAAACCTCAAAAACACCTTTTCTATTTATTTGCACCGAGTTGGTTGGACATATTGATACAAAACCAATTTATTATTAGGTTGGTGCAAAAATAATGTCGTTTTCTCACATAGTAACATGTGAGAAAACGACATTATTTTTGCACCAACTTAATAAAGACGAAACAGTGAACTATAAGGTGTAATTTTTGTTTAAGTGAGTTTCCCTGGTATTTCATCCACTGAGGTTTTCAACTTGGAAATTTTTTGGTGAAAAATAACATCAAATTTTATTTTAATCCCACCAAATTGACCAGTGTCCTTTAAGATGGGACTATTTTGATATGCATAGGAACACACAACTCCAAGTGTAACAAGTTTCAAAACAAAATCATAAAATTCTTTGATTTTAAAATGTGGAAAAAGAAGCAGCAGTCACTGAAACCTGACCTCATTTAAAGAGACCTGGAATAAAACCTAATTATCACAACAGAAAGAATTGTATCTTTATAAAGAGAAAACAGTAAATTTCCTTTACATACTAATTTTATCAAGGTAACTGTAAAAATACTCAAGATATTGCCAGTTTGACTTGAAGGAAATTTCACTCTTTTGACCCATTTTCGCATTAAGCCGCATTGGGATACCTATATTAATACCTTACACTGTGTTCTGTTCTGTTTTTTTTGTTTAAAATCATTTTTAAAAAAAAGAGAACTGGGAATTTGGTAAGATTTAGATAAGA
Organism: Acanthosepion lycidas; assembly: GCA_963932145.1. NCBI lineage: Eukaryota > Metazoa > Mollusca > Cephalopoda > Sepiida > Sepiidae > Acanthosepion > Acanthosepion lycidas. The sequence continues at coordinate 95,974,860 of OZ010593.1, read as the reverse complement.
ACATTGGAGCAGTTCTATTATTTTTTATATTTATTTTAAGATCAAACTTATAAAAAAAATTATTTGACTTTTGGGGGTTTGTTTGCAGTACAATGAGGTGAACACATTACAAATGATCACTGCTGTTCTACTGAATATTATGGCTATATATATATATATATATATATATATATATATATAAAAAAATCAAAAAAAATTGTTGGAAATTTGTTTAAACTCTGTAGCTAAATAGTATAGCATGTCCAGCCAAATGACAGTCTCGTGTAGGATACAGATTTGATTCCTGTCGGAGGACACATATTTTCTACAAAATTTCTTGGATATTCAGTTCAGTAAATGTAATTAATACTGTTTATTATAAACAGATCATTTATTTAAATAATTGTATTGAGAAAAATAATATATAAACAGAAAATATATATATATATATATATATGCGTGTGTGTTTTCTGTTTTATACATATTTTGAAAATTTGCATTGCAATTTATTATATACTTTGTATAGGACCATGAAAAAGATTATTCAGTTTTTATACAAAAACATGAAATAGGGTGAAAGTAATACTTCAAATATGTAAAAATAATAAAAGATGTATTCTAATATTTAAAAAGAATATTAGTTTGAACAATCAGTTTAGTCAGTGTTTTTGCATCAATGATTTTCCAGGCTTTGTATTTGGAAAAATCTATTGGACTTGAGCAAAAAATAGAACAATTATTCAAATTAAAATAAAGTTCAGTCAGTATTTTCAGCAAAATGAGTGACAAAATATACAGTCTTGAATTATTGATTTTTTTTTTTCAAGAACAATTTTTCCTCATAAACAGCAGATGTAGAAGAAATATGTCCATTGCAAGATTATAATGCATAAATAATTTGAACATTAGTTTTATCAGATTAATAAGAATTTCAAATCCCTCATTATCTTAAAACAGAATATTGTTAGTAAAAATTTCTCAGAGCAATATTACATTTTTGTTCTTCAAATGACCTGTTCTGATAAAATATTATCAACCATTATTACTAATTTTAACAAGTATTTACTTTCAACTGAAATTATTTTATTTTATTTCATCTTTATGCAAGCTACTAGTCTATGTCAATGCAGTAGACTGCAGATTAAAAATAAAGTTTGGTGAGATTCAACTTCATAGTAAAGTTAATAATGATGGTTGTTAATGCTTCAGCTAATACGACAAGTGTAAAAACAAATATGGTAGCAAGATTGTGGAATGGATGGAGTCATTAGTTAGATTTAATTTGTAATCTATAAGGCACTCCTAGGTCAGTTGGTTATAGAAGCTGGTGTGTTCAACCAGGCTTGTCTGTAGTAAAAGATGCATGAATTTTAATCTCACCAAGAACCTGTCTTTATTTTTGATCCACACTTTACTTACTGACACAGAATGACGATGACCTAAATAAAGGTAGGATAAAAAGCAGCTCAAAAAATTAAGATGAAAGTAAACACTTGTCAAAATTAATGCCCCCCCACCCCCTTCTTTAAACAATCTTGTCAAATTTGTGTTTGAAAAAAAAAAAAAGAAGAATTTTAACAAATGTTTTTTGGTGGCAGTGGTGGGGGAGATAATAATAAATGTCTTTAACTCAGAGCTTGTGGGGTGGAGAAGAGGTAGATTAATACCTTTTCACAAGGTTATTTGTGTGTAAGTGTATATAATGAACTAGAATTGGAACTCTGCTCTCAGATTAATATTTAAGCTTATCTTTTAAAAGTTCAACGTTAATTCTTCTGCCACCATTTAATTTAAAGACAATTTGATGTACATAGTTCCTTACTTTCTGTACAAACAATTATTTTTATTTCATGAGTGACTTTCGCTGGATTTTGCAATTAATTTCGATAATTTTTTTACATGAATTTTTGCAATTAATTTTTTTGTACAATAATTTTTATAATCTGGAAATAAATTTGGGAGTAGTTGAAATTAATTGCAAAAGTCACCCATGAAATAAAAATAATTGTTTGTGCAGAAAGTAAGAAGAATTATCACTGAACTTTTAAAAGGTAATTTTAAATATTAATGGATTACCTAAATGCAGCAATCAATTTTGAGTCCTACTGTAGTTTATTGTTGCACATCACATCTACTCCCCACTAATTATTGTGATGAATGCCCAATAAAGAGCCCTCCACAGGAGTTAGTTTAAATGCTACCCTATCGGGCAGCTTTTAACCTAGTATAACTTTTTTTTTTTTTTAATACCTTTGCTGTAACATCTGCTAAAGTGGTTTTTAATTATTTCGTTACATTGAATTTATTATTTTAATTGTTAAATCTGGTTCCTTTTTTTCCTGTCTAGTAAATGATATTAGTTACTGATTTCATAGCAATAACTGAGAAAGATCTAAAAAGTGAATGAAGTCAAGTCTTTAGGCAGTGCTATCAAATTATTTTCTCACATTGTCAAATAAGTTTGATGCAATGACTGTCTTCAAAATTCATCAGGGATTTTATCTAATATAAAAACAAATGTGAAATAAATTTCATAATTCCTTATAAAATCATTTTCCTCCAACTGTTTTTTGGCCATATGCCTCTGTCCATTGTTGATATTATCTAAAAGATAAGTTTAAGACATGATGTGATCTTAGCATGAGTTAGTCCATTCAGTTGAACTTTTGTAGAAGTTTATTTCCACTAAATTATTTATCCCAAATGCACCCAAATGAATTCTAAATAAATTAAACATTTATTTGGTTTAATAAATTAATCCCATCATTCATATTTTGCTAATTGAGTTCAAAATACATTAGCTTTAGGTATTTTTTTTTATTATCCAATCTACATAAATCTGTGATGCCATCTCAGCTTCAAATTTTAAAATTAGAATGTTCAATCATTGTATGTAAGGATAAATGTCTAATTAAAATTTACAAGCAAAGTTGGTCACTATGAGTAAAGAGCTACTTTTGCTTTTGTTGCAAATACCCCCACCCCCAAACATGACATTTGCAGTAAGTATCATATTCAAGTCCTGCTCTAGTTGAACAGGTTGGTTTAGTACTGGATAAAAACAAATAAAGATAAATGCAAATATATGTGAGAATCAATTAGAAAAGAAAAAGAAAAAAAAGAAAAAAAGAAAAGTTTTTTTTTTTGGTGGTGGGTATATGCATTTAAAGAAATATTCAAACATGATCAATAACAGTGGTTAAAAAAGGTTTTTTTTTTTTTTTTTAGAGCTTAAGCCATTAGTGATGAATATTGCTTTATTTTTCCTTTTTGATTGCCAAAAACTTACATTAAATATAACAAATTAAAAAAAAAAAAAAATTGAGTTTTTTTTTTTTCCTTCTTTCTTTTTTACAAAATTCAATTCACAAGTGAGATAAGCGTGTATTTGCATCTATGGATCATTGTATGAATGGGTTTGCAATTGACGTAAGTGAATTTATCAAGTGTGTATTTTTGTCCAGTTCTGAGGACAACTTATCGTTAGCCTCAACACTAAAACAAAACAGTTACCCGTTGAGGTTATTATTACCATGATGATATGCAGATTTTACAAGCCCATTAATGTACTGACTGTAGTAGATTTGAAGAGTGAAACACTTGCTCATAGTTTAGATGTCCAAACCTGCTGGTTAGAAACAATGTTTCAACCAGAACTATGCTATCCACTCTTGAAGCATTGTTCCCCCTTCTCCCTCAAAAAGGGACAATCTTTGGAATAGATACATTAAGTTCAAAGTGGAAGGGGGTGCAAGAAATGAAAAAGATTTCAAGCAGTAATAAGAGAACAGCAGTAATTATTCTGGTTGTTATTTTGGGAGCTCACATTCGTTCGAGCTTTGCCTGAACAGATCGGAAACAATTGACCAAATGGCAGACATCAGGGTCTGTGCTGCTGATGGCCTGCAACTCCACTTGGTAACCAGACACAGCATCAAGGCAGTAAGTAGAAAATTGCCGTCTGAAAGATAAAAATAGATAGAAGACTTGCTTTTTTTTTTTTTTAAGATAATTGAAAAGAAAAACATTAAAAACAGACAATTATGTAAAAAAGCAAAAGCAATATGTATGTATAAGTTATATTCCAGACAGCCCTTCAATACAGCCATCACTAACCCACAAAATGAAAACTAACCAATCATCACTGGTGAAAAAGCATAGCCAATAATAGTTGATATTGTAGAAAAAGTGTTTTATTAATGGAAATGTGCTGTCTAATGGTGTTATGCTCACTGTATTTGGTTGTATTGATTGATTTGTTTTCTACAGCTTAACACTTTTCAGGTTATTTAAAGCCAGAAAATATTTTTAGATCGTAAAAATTTTTTTTTGCAGATAACTATTTAATGATACAAACCCTACAAATTAACACATAACTGAAGATTGAAGAGGTGAACTCATACCGTTTCCCAAGGGTATTTGTGCCTCAGTGAATGTAACAAACCCAACTGTAATTGGAACTCAGCTCTCAGATTAACAATTCTGAGCCCTCATCCATTACACCACTCATACACCCAAGCTTACAGCACCTGGTATTTCCAAACAGGTCACTCATCTAGGTACTAACCAGGCTCGGTATTGCTTAACTTTGGTGATCATACAGGAACTAGTGTTTCAATGTTATGTGGCCATAAGCCTGTATTTGTTATAGTGTCCATAGAATTAAATAGATGCTGTTGCCATTGGAGAATCCTCCACACATTATATTCTAAAGAATGTTCTTTTGTTTGCTCTTTTGAAACAGATTCACAGGACAGAGCACCTACCTTTTTATATTTGATTTCTCTAAGTCAATTATCAATTAACACTGATTGATTGAAGTGATCAGGTATACAATATGCATTTATATATCAGTTTTATCTTTTTATGCATAGGAGTAAAGAAGTTGTTCTAATTTTAACCTTACATTTAACATGTAAGGAAGAAAACAAATATTTACCCAATTCATCAAATTACTATCCGATTACCTATTTATTAAATCAGCTGCAATGTATTTCATCAAGGCTGTGAACTTTTGTAATGTCTCTCTATACAATGAATGTCAATAGCAGGTGATTAACAGGGAGGAAAAAACTAAACTCAGTGTAGCAGAACACAGACAAAAAATTTAGGAGAGAATGAAGGAACTTCTTACCGTTCTGATAATGCAATCAAACTTGGTGTACTGGTCAGTTTGTCAATAAGATGAAAAAGGACTGTGAGAATGTGAAGTGGTCTATGGTATTTATGCCAGCACGGATCCTAAATGAGAAACAATCATTTAAAAGATTGAGAATAATAATAAAAAAAAATTATCTCAAAACATCAAATGTTAAAGTTAATTACTGACTTACTCTGAATTTGAATATGGAATCGTAAATTTGTAATAATTTTGTTGGTTTTACTCCAATGTCAAGAAGTGTATTGAACACCCAAGTGGTGGAAAGATTATGTTGACAGCTGCACTGTTCAAGATATTTGGTGATAAAGGCTGGAACAAAAAGAATTATTTTTATAGCAATAGGCAAGGCTGTTTCATTCTATAATACATGAAGCTGATTAGAAAACACGAAAGACGTGTATTGTTGTTCAAGGAAAGAGACTTACCAACAGGGAAGTAACGTTCAGCTGAGATATACTGCTTTCCAATTGGCAACAGCTGACTGGAAATATTGATTGGGTCAATCACACTGGAAATATTTCGGGCGTTATTCACAGCTAAAAAGTAAAACCAAATTCATACTTTACCAATTACAATTTTCTTTTTCTAGTAATGGATATTTTTTTATTTTTTTTATAATTATGAGTAAAATTATAGATAGCTAAATTTTATGGATTTTAATTACACTTTAGAAGGCTGAAACTTTTTTTTTTTTTTTAAATCAAATATTGAAGAAGTACAGTAATAAAAGCAGACACCAAAATGAAAAAAAAAAAAAAAAAAAAAAAAAAATTGATACCATTTGACTCGTGTCATTACAGTACAATCAATGGTTCATCAACTGTCATAAAACAAACTTAAAATTTAACAAAATTAAACTAAAATACCTAAATTTACAAATAAAGTTTATTTGAAAAGGTTATTCTGTCTATGCATTAGTTTTGGAAAAAAGAAGCCCTTAACCTTTTCAAGATTGAACTTAGAATTTGATCTATGGTTAGATGTGTAAATTGTTGTGCAGGCAGTTAATAGTAAAATTGAATTAAAAATAGATCACTTCTGTCTATCAAAACATATATACTTGATATTAGCTTTTGTTACAATTGTTCATTCATATAATAAAATAATTTCCTAGGTTACTGACCTGTATCAATGATACTTTGCCAAAGGTTTTCAATGAGAGCAGGATCAAAGACTCCAGCGGAATGGACAATGGCCAGTTTGCACTCATGAAGATTATAAGGCTCAGCAAATTCACCATATAACTAGAGTTTTAAAAAAAAAAGTCATTATCATGAAAATATCAGTTTATATAACAATGTAATCTTTTAAGATAATATCAACTTTAATTTTGACCAAGAGACTCTTAAGGAGAGAGAGAGAGAGAGACACAGAGATACAATTATTGGAAAGCTTGTCTCTTCAGTTTCAAGAATTAACTGAAACAGTTGGTTGAGTTCCTTAACAGATCTATCTCAAGTTATATTGAGAATCAGAAGAGGCAAATTTGTGTTTGTACTGGCATGATTGTTTTTCATAGCAAAAACATTTAAAAGGTTTTCTCTACTGTAATAAATAATTTAGCCAAGCACCAATAAAATGTTATCTCACAGTTTGAAATCTTTCACTTATATAATTTTCAAACTATAATAATAAAAATAAAGTTGAAAATAAGATTTTAAAAATATTTATTGTGCTAATTGCTGAAAAACCATTATGTAATGTATATAAATATGGAACCAACCTAAACTGTAATGAGATTCATAATGATATTAAAATAATTGTACATAAAAGAAAAGTAAGAAAAAACAAAACCTACAGCAGAAATATCTAAAAGGTCAGAATTGAGAGCTTGTAGGACGTCCCGTGAATTTGCAATGTTTCCTGAATTGCTACTTAGTTTGTTGTACACCATCATTTGTAACTTAGCCACCTGCAATAAAAAAATAAATAAAATTAAAAAAAAATCAACTTTAGATATCTAAAAAAATGAAAGTCATTTCAATGAGAGACACTCACGCAATACAACCAAATGAATTCTCTATGAATTAGCACATTAAACTGGAGAGACATCAAAAAGAAAATTGAAGATTTCTGAAAGGTTTCTGTCTTTACCAACATTTTGATCTGTCAATTATACTCAACTATAAACATATCAATAATCTGAATGGTTTTTTAATGCTGGTAAGACTTTAGAGATTGGGAAATAATAAGCAAAATAATGGATTATTTGCATGAAACAAATGAATTAATCAAAAGCAATGGAGAATGCACAAAAAAGCAAGAAATTAAACAAACTGGCATTTCTGCCTTTTCAATAGCAATGAATTTTTCCGAAGGGAGCATGACTTTAGATTGTTCCTATGAATTTCATTGCTTATTGTTCATTTAATTTAGTGACATTTCATTTAGTGACACAGATTCCTGATGAAAGCAAATCATCCAGCATCTCTTGATGAGTAACCATTGGATTTTGTTTAATTTGACACATTAATTTCCTTGAAGATCTTAAAGAAATCTTCTATGGAGCACCTGTTCTTCTTTGGTTTTCAACAGTTTTGAGTTTTTTTGAATAAATTAATGGTAGTAAAATAGAATATCCAGATCGTCAGAGATTTTCCTCTAACTTTTACCTTCTTTCCAGAGCTTAAAAATCAGTTCTTTTTGTAAATTTGTCAATTCTTTACCTCTTGAGATGATGATAACCTTCTTGCACGAATATCATTTACAGAATGTTCTGTTTGTATTTTTTAAGATAAAAATAACTGATAACATTATTGGAAGATTCTAGAATATTCCACTTGAATAATCCAGAGTATTAAAGCAATTTAAAAGTTTTAAAAACTGAAATTCGCATTGTATGAATGCTTTTTCACCCATTAAGATGGATAAATGGGATTTATTTTTATTAAATCAAAATTTTCTATTTACTATGCATATTTAGTTATTATATATCTGTGTACAGTTAATTATATGAAAAGTATGTTTATTCATTAGTTGGAAATAACAAATTAAAAATTTGTGTGTGTGTATGAATATTTGTTTCCCCCTCCCCTGTGCGTGTATATATATATATATATATATAAACCATAGATAGATCACACCAGTTTAAAACAAATTTTTAAAATCAAAAATAAATCTGAAAAATTACTCTAGAATAGATCTAACAATTAATAAACAGCTGTGAGAATTAATTCCCAGATGAAAATTCCTTTGTAGTAAATAACAAGAATTTTCAAATAAAATTTAAAATTTAATGTGTAAATATAAATAGACTAAAAATAATTAAAAAGCTAAGAATAAAGCAAAATGACCTGGTGATGTAAAAAGTAAATACAGAGTGTTTTGTGAAAGATGGTTGCTTTCATGTGGGTCATGCAGATCTAAACAATATTTTTGGACAGTGAACTGATAAAGTATGTGAAAGCCTATCTTCATGAGATTATTCAAAGAACTTGTGTACTGACCTCCATTTTTTCTTCAAGCTCATGCAAGAATTCTCCCTCTGTAGCTACACTGGTCATCAAGGTGGAGCCTTTAGCACATACAATAGCACGAGACAAATACTCTACTCGTTGTGATAGGCTAAGATCAGTTCTGGAAATAAAAACAAATAACTTTACTATCAAATAAAACAATCTAATGAACACAAAGTTAACAATCATTCCTGATACTTTATAAACTAGGTAAACATTTAATCCTCTTTCTAAAGTGAGTTTACTATTTTTTTTTTTACAATCTAAAAATCAAAAACACTTTCATTCTTGAATAATATATAAATGGAGATTCCAGAAAAAAAATTTCAGTTGGGAACAAGATGGCAAAAAACAAAAAAAATTTTAATATTGACATCAAAGTGAAAATAATAACATACAATGTTAACTTTATGCTCAGTTAATGCTCATAAGTAATTTTAACTGATACAAAACTACTTGCCAGTCAATAAAAGTTGATTAATTTCAGATTAGTTTTACAAGTTAAAACTACAAAAAAGGCAATATATTACAAATATATTCATCTAACAAGATAATGATTTGAGTACTTTAATCTGAGAATAACCTTATCCTCCATATGTTTATATACTGGTGAAGTTTATTTTTAGTACATGATCCGGCTCCATGTTTTTTCTGAAGGTGTTTCTCTTCCCTACTCCTTACATTTTTAGAACCTTTTAACAAAAGTCACAAACTGTCAGAGTTTCTGAAATGATTTGTCTTTAACATCTCTTCTAATGCCACCTTTTAAAACCACTATTCTCCAAAGCAACAATTGCATTTCCATAAATATTCACAACATTAAACCATTACATGTGCAAAAACAAACAAGCAGAGATTGCAATTCTGACAAACGAAGCACATTTTCATAATTTTCTGATATTTTTCTTTATATTTCCCTTAACCAATTCACATTTTAGTGGCTATTTATTTGTCTATCTGCCCAGTGCATTGGCTCATATTATTAAACTTCTAAAATAATACAAATTATATCTTTTATTATTCATTGACTTATTTGAACCTGTTGATTCATCCTGCTTATTAGAACCACCAAAACAATAAAAGATGAGAACCTGTATCCAAATAGATCAATACACAATCATAAATTCCTCATCTAAGAAAGTCAAAAATTAAATATTTTCACATCAAATTCATGCATTTGCCACTTACCCAATGATAAAAGTAAATAACATTAAAGAATATTTGAAGATGACAAATACAAAAAATAATTTATATAATTTATACCTCTGAAATATTTGTGTAAAAACTTTTTTTTAATTTCAATTAATAATGCAGCACTCAAATTATTAAAATTCTTATAATAGTCAATAAGTACATCTTGCAAAATAAATATCATTAGTTTTAATGTGGAGAGACTTTGGTTACTTCATTAAGGTTGAAAAACAAAATATTTGTTAACACAAATTACAATTCCATTATTTTTCTTTCCAGTATTTATGGGAGTTTCCTTCCTAACCATTTGTTCAAAGCAGTGAGGAATGTTACCATAAATATTATGTCATTTTTTTTTCTCTCTATTTTCATTGTTGCTGCTGATGCAATGTCTTATTTAGTACAGTTCTAATTGATCTGAGAAAGTGGTTATATACAAATAACAGTTAATACATTTCTGAACAAGTCTGTCTGACACCATGCATGACATCCATATGCAAATCTCAATCTGATGAAACTATTTAAGAACCTGGCTCGAGTTCTTGGTTTAATGTTTTGGTCTTGTAGCAACTTGAGATATTAGTAAAACTATATCTCTAGCGCAACCTATTCAGTGTTCAATTTCTTTACCTCCTATACCAAATTTCTTATAAATGATCCATATGCTGAGGTATTTGAAATGTTTAGTATTTACTAATTCCACATCCTGAATTTTTATGATGTATTCAGGGTGCATACCATCACTGATTTCATTCCAATTCCAGATCATAGTTTCTGTTTTGGAAAGGTTTATCTTGCGCCCTATTTCTTGGAACACTTAATAGAGAATGCTGATTTTCTGTTCAAGTTATGATTACCTATGTCAACAGCACTTTAAACTCCCACATTGGCCTCGGGAGGGAAAGCAGGAAAGCTTTTTTTTTTATTAGTAGAATCACTTTGGGATGTGATATGGAATGCTTGACTGAGCAGTGCCCATCTTTTCACGTCTTTGCTTTTACATATTCAGGACATAGCATAATAAAATAAAAAAGTACTTACCCATGTTTTTCAGACAATCTAGACAGAATCCGAGCAGCAGCAGGGAAATTCTTGTTCTTTTCATAAAATTTCCATAGCAAATCTAAAATAATGGTCCTTTCCTCTTGAACAATGCTAACTTTCCATTTAAGATAATTTTCCAAAAATGGACTCTTGATCTTAAGTGAATAAAAAGAAAACAAAAATGTGTTATTGCTCTTTGTAATTGACTTTATATCAAAGCAGGAAATTTTATTTTTGTTTATTAATCCATGGTCACATTTGAATCAAAGGCACAGGCCCTAACCTTTGTATTACAACAACATTGAAGAGAGATTACTGGAAAGAATATTTCTTGAGAGAAACTGAATGACAGACTCAAAGAATTAAAATTGGAAAAAATAAAAAAATAAGTGAGTCTTGTCATGATCATGGTTCTCCACACATTGTTTTTTTTTTCTTTGTTATCTGTGCATTACCATGGCTCCTTGGGAAAGATAGTGAAATGATTTCCTGTTGCCTTCTCCTGCCATCCAAAGCTAGAGAGCCTAGTCTACCCTGCTAGCTGGGAAAGAGAGAAGAGATGGATTCATGCCTTTCCTAAGAGTATTGACATGAAATTGAAAGCAACAGACTAGGACAGAATTTGAAGCTGACTTTGCAACATTGACCATTAGACAACCCACACATCAACAGAGAATAGATATTATTAATATAAATGGATACAATAAATCTTTCAATATGAATATCAGATAAAGCGTCAATTTCTTAGAACAATCTATTGCATTAATAACATCAGGAATCACACATTATCTTTTCCATGTATAATTTATTGTACATGGTTTAAAATTTGTTATATTTAAGGTGGAAGAGTGCTCAATATTCGAGACAGAGTGTTGTAGATATAGAACGTATGGACAGTAGTGTTGATTTCTCTATCCAGACTGTTTATATATGCAAGAGTCAATTATGAAGCCTGAAAACTGCTTCTACTATCACATATTTGAAATTGCAACAAAATGGATATAGAGAAATATAGAGATATTTTCAGTCATCCTCCAGCAGACTCTAAAGAGATTTAGCAAACTTGCTTTTCTTGTATTTATCAACAGTGAAATTTCATACCATATTTTAAGTATTTATCAAGTATGAAATACTTTATTATATAATTGAACTCGTTTTTATACACAGCATTATGTTTGTTAACTTACCTCGATTAGTTTGTCTTTTAAATTGTGATGTAGTAGCCAATCATAGAGCGCGACATGGAATAATTCATCATCAGACTTCAAAGCCAATTTAAACACATGGTCTTTCTGTAAAACAGATTAAGAAGATTTAATTTCAGTTCATCACTGAAATAGGGTTATTTCATTGTAGAACTTGTTTGTGTAGTGATAGATATGTAAAAAAAAAAAAAAAATTTCAAAAATTTTAAATGTTAACTACCAACAAAAATTACTCCAAAATTTAAATATTCTTTCCTTATTGCAATAATGAAATTTAGAAAGTGTAGGAATGTAATTCTCTAGCACATTGATCTCCTTACAAATTGTAACAGGAAATACTGTCTTCTGTGAAGAATAATAATTGATTTGGCCATAAAAATCATTGACATTAGACAATATTATAAATTTTATCAAAACAGATATATTTATTTATTGATTCTAACATTAAAAATGGAAAAAAAAAAGCAATATTTTCAGCATATTTGACATTATCTTAAAAGTAAAATTTAGAGCATAGTTTAGCATACATACCAAAAAAAAAAAAAAAAAAAAAAAAAAAAAAGAGCCAAAAAGGAAAGATTTTTTAACTTGACACTGCTATTATTGTATACTCTCTCAGCAATTTTTATTGTTTTAAAAAGCTATTTTTTTATTTTTTTAATATTTTAATAAAACCTAAAACATATAAAACAGGATTTATGCACTTTATCTCAAGAATGGACAACAAAAGTATTAAATACTAATTTTGTAACTAAATGGACTTGTAAATAAACATTTTTTTCTTGCTAATTCTAAAAAAGTATAAATTCAAATGCTCTCAACTTATTCCAGTGAATTTATGTGGCAAGAGCAAATGAAAGAAATTACTGGAAAATGCATTTTTTCAAAATTTATAATTACTATTACTCATTGGTGTTTATTTAAATTTTCTTGGTCACAGACGTTTTTAGAAATTTATGAATAATAAAAAAAATTGTTTTCATACTTATTTCTTTACAATATATGGTAAATATTGCTTTGTAATTTGCTCACATTTTTATAAACTTGTAAACATGCAATTATTCTTGAAAATAAACAATCTAATAAAACTATTTAATTTTTTGTTGTCAATTTTCAAGAAAAAAAGAGAATAATTCCAGTTTCGTGTGTTTGGATTTTATTACAGTACTTTTTAAAGCAATAAAAACTGTTGTGAGTGTATACAGTAATAGCAATGTCAAGAGAAAAGCCATCCTTTTGAAACACCATTATATATGTTAAACATTGCCAAATTATTATCCAAATGCAAAAAAACAATATTTGTACAGTATTTGAAGACAATAATTATAATAATTGGATGTGTCAAAAGTGGAAATGGACAAATGAATGATACTCCAGAGTTAGTAATTAAAGAAATTCTTGGGAACAACTAATATTATATGAGAAAAAAGATAAGCAGCATACTCAAAGTATTCAAATGAAGTCATGAAACTCTTTGTACCAGCTTGGTTATGTTAGTCACTTTGATGTGTGGCTTCCATATATAAAGGAAAAAAAAAAAAAACCTAGTTGACCATAATTATATGTTCCATTTTGGTATAGAAGATTAGAAGTGGCGATTTTACAAGATGGAATAACAGAGATGATAAAGTGTGAAAAGAATCAGCACTAACCATAACCAAAACCCAGTCTTCAGCCAAAGCTAATGTGTTCAGACTAGAAGGAATTTCTTTACCATGAACTCCTTCCAGAGAATCAAACAATTCATTTGAACAAACACTGTTCACAAAAAAGAAAAAAAATATATACTATACTATCCGATTAGTATAACATAAGATCAGATTTCTTTTAATGAGTGGGTAAAAATTATCACATCAGATATTTCATCTTCATCATTTATTCTAGTATTTACAGATTTCTCTTAATGAAAAAAGAAAAACAAAAAGAAGAAAACGGTTCCTTGGAAACCTGTGAAAGGTATCTAGAGCTGAAAAAGATAAAATTTTCTGACAAGATGGAATTATGAAGTTGCCAAAGATGGAAGATATTGGAACGAAAAAGAAAATATTTTGTTCAGTACAGTTAGTGGAGACACACAGCCTTGGAGATTAATGTCTTGCTTAAAAAAGAAAAAAAAAAAACTGAGTCATTGGCAGCTACATGTTCAATCCCTGGATCAAGTAGTGCTGAAAAATCTTGTCCAGTAGAAGAAACAGACACGCCACACAAAGGTGAATAAGACTGTTATGAAATATTCTTTAAGCATGGAAAGTGGAATGAGAAATATCTATCCCATGGGTTGATTAAAGTGTTTGGTTTAAAAAAATACAAAGTATGAAGGTAGAAACTTGAAAAATGGCAAAAGGTACAACAGTTGATGCATGAACAACTAAGATGAGCATGTTGGTCTGAATAGCAAAGCATATAAAATTAATGTTGAAAATAAGAAAAGTCTTATTTTTATTTAGTAAATTTAACAAATATTTTCAGTTTCCAAAATTACTGTGTTGTTAACAGCGTATGGTATCCGGCCAAGTGCCAAATAGGGGGCAACTGTCGGAAAAATGCCCAATATATGAGATAGAGATAGAGTGTGTGTGTGTGTGTGTGTGTGTGTGTGTGTGTGTGTGTGTAGAATAATTAGGTATTTTTGCCGTCATTTGAAAAGTATCATAGTATAATTTCAGTGCAATAGCAGTTTTCTTTGTGTTACACATGGAAAAATACAACCAATTTTTTGAAAGAGAAAGAGAGAAATTTTGATTCTTCATTCCTGATCTTCATTGGTATTTGTTTATCGTACTAAAAAAAGTAAGTTTTAATAGTTTTAAACCTTTGATATATTCTTTATGATTTCACTGTATTTTTTGTTATAATAATGTTCCAGTAATAATAATAATGTGACACTATTTGGCACTGACAGACAAATGGAAAGAAAACATAGCTCAGAACAAGACGAGAAGGCTTAATGAATAGAATGATGGACAGACTGAGAAAAAGATGGGAGATTTTTTTCCTTTTCCTAAAAGAAAGTTTAATTCTCTAAAACCCCAAAAATTACTTATGGGAAGGCAATATTACCACAAGAGGCCATGTGGTAATCTTTAAGGTGACAGCTGATTAATGACCCAGTTCCAAAGTACTGGTTACAGAAACACAATATAAGTAGGATATAAAATTTGATCTGTGACTATAGTTTCTTTGTGTAACCTAGTGTATTTGGAGGGGATGGCTGACCAGTGAACCACCTGGTAAATTTCTTATTTTTAAGCAAAACCAGGCTAAGAAAATTTCACTTAAACAAAATTTCAAATGATAATTTCAATTAATGATCATAAGTTAGGCCACACCAAGCGGTCAAGGGGCCAGATTGGTCTAAGTGTAGCCAAGGTGGCAGGCACAAGTGAAATATCAAGGAAGGCAGAGGAATTGACCATGTCCATTGGAAAGTGTTGGTGTGAGGTACCAAAAAATGAAAAGGAAAGAGTTAGGGCGAATCAATATCCTGCTACCACTACTCATGAAGGAGGTAATCTCCCCAAAATTGGGCATGTAATTAATTTCCCACAACCAGAAAACAATGTGTTCTTGTTGGCAATTAGGGAAATCACTAGAACCCCAGTCCACATAATACCTCTGTGCCAGTTTCAGGTGAAGGTTCATATAAATAGGAGTTCAAAATGGCTGAGAGACAGTTGTTCCAGATGACGGACAAGAGACAACCTCATGCAACTTCCTGCCTGAAAGAAACCTCCAACAACAGCCTTGTCCAGACTTAGCTAAACCAACTAAAGTGTTACGTTTAACTTACAAAGCGGGAAGGGTTGATATTTTGCTGCATGAAGAACTAATAATTTTTAATATAAAGAATTTGCCAACTCCTGTACAAAGTTTGTACATATAAAAACATTTTCTTTTACTCAAATTACATTTTTTTTTCTCATTTGTGACTTCACTCTACCTGGACCAACCCAATATGACAATTCCCGTTGCTGATTCGATCTTTGCCAGCCTTATGATCAAAACCAAGCACAACGTAGGATAAGGCAAGACTTGGATCAAAGCAATCAACTCATCAAATCAGCCACATGGATTGGATATCAGCCAAAAAGAAGGCTACAATAAGATAAATAAGGCAAATAGTAATAGTAATCTTAAATATTACTTAAGAAAACAATAATGAAATTAATAATAAGAATGATTTTATATTAAACAAACCAACTCATTCTCAAAAATATCTTTTATCCAAAAAATAGTAAGCTTCATCTCAGCATAGGGTCTTCATCTCCATGAGAAGGGGGATGGAACAGTTAGCTATTATCTAGAACTTTCCCTTCTGAATAACAGCAAAATATCTAAATATTCTACATATATATAAACATTGGATATTTGCCTGATGGGAACAATTTCCCAACAGTAATGTTGGGAAATTGTTCCCATCAGGCAAATGTCCTTATCAGGCGGTTGACCTAGAACAGTGTATATATAACAAATCATAATCCATTAAGAGGAAAAAAGCATATATCATTTCACCCTCAAGCAAGGAAATAAAGCCACTAAAACAAGGGGTTATTGAGTATTAGAAAATATGAGGAAAAATAAAACACTATTAAGGAGAGAGAACAATAAAAGAATGTGAATTAAAACAGAAGATATTGATTGACATTGCATTCAAACTTTTGAAGATCAAAGTTGACTGGGAAGCAAGAAGTAAGAAGAGAGTTTCACAAGTGAGACAAGAAACTATTAGCATAGAACTTATGGTTACATTTAGCAATTTCAACTGTAAAATGATGACACCTTACCACCAATCTAGTACTGTGCTTAAATTCATAGAGTCCAGGTAACAGAGGAGAGCTCATCAGAACAATTACTATGAAAGTATTTATAGAAAAGGCACACGGAAGCTACATTATGGCAGTGGGAAAATGACTGAAGCCAAAATGTCAGGACCAATAACATTGCATATTATTCTTTGGACTTTATGAAGAATCTCTAAATAGACATCTGATCTAGTGCAAGAGCACCAGACCAGATGTCATCAGAAAATAACAATAAATTATAAATATTGCCAAACCAATTGAGTTGGTTAAGCATTAAAAACATTACAGATCATTATGATAAATGCTAAGGTAAATTAACCTTTGTCCCCTTCATACTTCTTTAACACTTCAAGTCATTTTGTTGAGGATGGAGGGGACATCACAGTGAGTAAGCCACTCCTGTTTATTCTCAAGATATTCACATTATTAAGAGCAGACAATATTTCTGCTTTCATTTTTTTTTGTCTTGTTTTCTAAATTTTCAAATGAAAACAATAAAATGAATTATCTTTATTCTTCATGTAATCATGACATGAAGATTGATTGATTATTTGTTTTACCAGTGTATCAAAATCCCTGTGAATCATTTAATGCTGAAACTGGATTTTTATTCAGGAATGTTTCAAGTGGTTATAAGGTTTTAAAAATGTTTCCAAAACATCACCAGTTGTATAGTTAAAGATATTTCAAAATGTCCCAAGCTGCATGGTTTGGGAGTATGTCAAAGGACAAGTTGTATGGTTCGAAATCCAAGTTCTATTTTCTATAGAAGTGTGAAGTAGTATATTTTTTTCAGATATCCTATTATTTGGGCATTAGGCACATTTTTGAAGAGCATGTTAAGATTTTGTGCTTGATAATAGTTGCTATGTATTGTTCTTGTGCTTCTTAGATTCTATCAAGATATCTTTGACTGAGAGAAATCAATTGCAGTGGGTCCACCAAGGTGTAGCTTCTGCCTTGAGCATAAGTGTGCGTGTCCAATACTTAGTCTGTTGAAAACTACATCTTGTCTATGATCACCTTATGGCTCTATATTCTCCTCATGAAACGAAGAAATGATTAAAGGGAATATAAATTACTTACCTGAATCTCTGCTTCTGATGGAGCCAAACGGTTAGGATCTGGTGCTGGAGCCTTTCCTGGAGATTTTGGTGTACTTGGTGACTGTGGATGTGATACACTAGCATAAAGAAGGTATCCAAGTGTTTCTGTTATGTGCTTGTAACATTCCATTCTGGAAATTAAATAATCTGACATCAAATAAACATACAAAGGTTTTAGGTAATTAAACAAATATCAGAGTCAACAGTGTTAAGTTTATTTTACTCTGACAAAGTTACTTTGTGTAATATTCAAAAACAGAACAGTAAAAGCCCAAATCCATTTTTATTTGAGTAAAAAATAACTGAAGAGGAAATCAAGTAAAACAAATACTTTTTGTACAGATCATATTCTGAAGTTAGCAAAGCCTACAGGAATTAAATTATATATATATATATATATATATATATATATATATATAAAAAAATCAATAACATCCCATCAGAAGGTTTGTTTGATAAGCAATAATTACTAGGGCAAATACTGCCAAAATACTTGTGGATGTAGTTGTAGAGCTACCAAGTGTTATTTTTAGACCATTTAGAAAATAACAACCCTTCACCAATCTAGCAAATTTGAGAAAAAAGACTTTCACAAGTCAGTTTGAAATTATTTTATAATCAATTCACAAAAATTTGCACCTCTACATGAAATTAGATTTTGGATCCTTTTTACAGATATAAAAATAAAAGTATACTTGGGATTCCCACAGATCTGTGTAAAAAAAAGTTTCAAGGACTGAAACTGGCATGTGCGCACACAAAGTGAATGGTCATCAATTTCAAAAACACAAACACAATTTATCTTTTAATAGTTTGACAGATGAGATGTTCAAAGAAAAGCTACAGCTGGTTCCAATAATTTATGTCTTTATGGATTAGTTGAAAGCAGTGAAGAAATCAAAGTGTTGAAGGCTAAAGCACAACTGAATACAGAGCTGGTTATATTACACATTTTTTGTAACCTTCTACAGTTTGAGTTCTACTACTAATCCATTTCAGCTATCGAGATTACTCAAATGTGAACGTCACAAAAATTCTTGATTGCTACACTTTTCCTGTGAAGTCAAGTATAATGGTTTTAATGAACAGAATGACAAATAGAAATTTTCATAAAAAGACTACACATTTTAGCTACTCCTAGTACTTATGACTATCATTGCACAGAACACAATGAAGTTAACATATTTTTAGTTAATCTAGTTTAGCATTCAGCTCCTCTCCCAATTTTCATATCTCTATTGACTTGTCCTCTGCAGGTCTTTGCATGGCATTAGACTTTGAGATAAGTGTGAAGTTCTGAGTCACCTCAGTTTTCTCCACATAGATGTTAGTTGACTTGAGCAAATCTTGTGGGCAACTTTCAAGCTTGTGACTTTTTGGTTTTCAGTTCTTCAATTTCCATAAGCATGGCTATCCTGTTTTGTCCAACTGATTCTTCCTGACTTTTTTCTTCAAGGTATTGGTTGTATGCTGTTCTGGCATTGGAAACACTGCAGAAAGAGCCTTAGTCATAGGAACATTCCTAGCACCTCCAACTCTGACCAAATAGTCTGTGATAATGTGCAGTGCGACCAGAGTCTGCCGTTTCATATTGTCAGTGGAAATTTTCTTATTGATTGTGAAACCTCTCTCTACTAAAGCCTGTCCATGAGAGAGTACCAGCAATCTGAGAACAACTTTTCTCAGTTTTTGATATTCTTTGTTGCTAGACACACAAAAAAACAAAACAAGAGTAGAACAAAGTGTCCAAATGGTCTCCATGGTTGCTGAAATTCTTGAAAGCAATATATCCAGCAGCCTCCTTCTCCTCAAACTCTTTGTACTGACTGATGATGTCATCACAAGCAGACTTGCTGACTTGTTTTCTGTTCATCAGGTGGGAAAGACATCTTTTTAGACTGTCTTCTATGGCAATTTATTTTTCACAAATGGATCCAGGGTTCAGACCTTACAAGAGGATATCTAAGGGGAGACCTTTGCCAGAAGTTTCTCAATGATGTTGATCAACATTGTGTTTGTTGAAATTCTGCATGCAAACAGATCTTTTTTTGACAAATTTCCTTTTTTAGATAAATTTTGCATAGCCCTATCTGCCGGAAATCCATACCTGATCTTTGCAGCATCTTTATACATGTTTGGGTTTGAAAAAAAATTCTTACAAATTCATTCAGTTTGGAAAATATAATTATCTTTTTAGTGTGCTCTTCCTTCACAAATCTTAACACTTTCATGATCATACTAAAATGATCATCTGCAAGGAAAGGAAGCAATGGTTTATCGATATGGCATGAACAGAAACAAAAATCTGTAGTTTCACCAGAAATAAAATGTCATTCACATTTGACAGCACTGCAGAGGACTTGATCCGGGGACATTTTTCTGTTTTTTTTTGTTTTTTTTTAAATTAAGTTCACAAATTTGATATCTGGTCAAATGTCTAGGAGTTGTTCACATGTTTGTACATTTTCTAGTCTTCTACAGCAGAAATTCAAAAGTGAAGGGATAGGATTGTCAGACTGAACTTTTAATAGAAAGCCAAACAATAAAAGCCAAATATATATATTTCATTGTTTTTTTTTCACACAACAAAAACTAGAAATACAGGTTATTATGAGCCTGCACACTAAAAATTACACTTATTTTCTATCCTATACTAAAACACATCAAAGGCACATTTTCTATAATCCTTCTTGTCTATATTTTCTTCGAGTTAAATTTGATTCACAAACTTGTTACTTTTGGCAACAGACAAATGTAGTTTACACATAGATACTCATTGATACAGGCGCATACTATTTTTCAACATGAACTCATCCACTACTGACTAGAGATCAAAAGAACTTTTTACTTTCAAAATTGACATGTGAATAAATTTTTTTCAATTGTTCAAATTAAAAAAAACAAAAACAAAAAAAAACACTGAGACTGTTAAGATTCTACTAAAATGTATTTTATTACTGTAAAATAATTTATTTTTTCCTTTCAACTATGAATTCAATGAGTGTGAATTAATTTTTCTTTGACAGAGATATTTGTCTGTAATGACTTTTGTCTTTGCTTTTCCTCTTTTCTTGTTGAGTGAGGGTAGCAGCTAGAAGACATGCCTTCATATTATTTCTCCCTTTCTTTCTCATCCACCGTTCACAATAATTACCAAATATTACCAGCAAATAAAAAATCATTTTTCTTAAAGGACACTTTCAGTTTGTAAAAAGCCAGATTTCTGAAATTTGACATTTTAACTTTCATGAATTGAGAAAAGGAATGTATGGGCAGACCACATTTAGAAAATTCCAGGACTTTTCAAGGTTTTCAGGACTTGTACAAACCCTGCATACTGCTTCTCAATTTTGGAGGCCAGTTTGATCTACATGTGCATACACACACCCAAACAATAGAATAGTCAGCATCCACTAAGGCCTTGTCCATGCACTGACAGAAACATTAAGCTCATCATCATAAAGTAAGTCTGTCCACACTTCTCACACCACAATAAGGACAATTACTACTTGATAAAACAAACTTCACTGCAAGGAAAATTGAATATTTTATTGTTATTGTATATTTCTTAAAAGAATCTATAAATGTCATTTGAACTGACATTCTGATTCTATTTTTTCTTCAGGGAATAACGTTTTTCAGATATTATTTAAAAGATGTGATATTGTTGTTAAATGTTTGAAACCCTGACACTCAGATAACAAAAAACTAAGTAAACAGATCCTGACAAGCCTATAAGCAAGAATCATGTTAATAATATTAGGTTGGTGCAAAAATAATGACGTAATAATGTCGTTTTTTGACGTTAAAAAATACGTCAAAAAACGACATTATTACGTCATTATTTTTGCACCAACCTAATAATAATAAGATTTAACGAGAAAGTTTATAAAGGAAAAATTATGCCCTTTTCTTTCTTTTAAAATCCTATCAACTGACAAGTGAATTTTTTTTCTTAAGAGACATGTTAAAACTTACTTCATATATTTTTAAAACAAAGAAATTAATCAATGACTGTTAAAAGATTGATTAGGTTTTAATGGCTACTTACCGGGACATGTAGGCTTGTTTGCCTTGGGAATCTTCAGGCTGTTCTCCATTCTTGTGGAAATGTAAGGCAAAATTTTGGGGATCACGTTTTTGTGCAATGCACAAGCAGATATCCACAATTCCCTCATAATATTGGGCAGATGAGAGTTGGTTACAGACTGGAGACAACTGCAATGGCTGGTTTACTGATTTATACAACTAAGCAAGAAAAAAAAAAACAAAAAAAAACTTAGGAGTTGGAATAAACGTATACAGCACATCAACATGACCCGGTCATAAAAAAAAGGCAGTTTTTCTTTAATAAAAAAGAATTTGGATAACTGAAAATTTGATTGATTGATTGGCTTTTTACAGCTTACCAATCTTTTGAAGGTTATTTAAAGCCAGAAAATATTTTTAGATTGTAAGAATTTTGGGGAGGTATTAATGATTTACTGATAAAAGTTATACTAATTAACCCATAACTGGAGGGAGAAGAGGTGGATTCATACCTTTTCCAAAGATATCTGCACACAAGTGAATATAACAAACCTGACTGGAATTGGAACTTGTCTCTACGATTTCCAATTCCAAGCCATTATCTATTACACCACCTACACATCCATGCTTACAGCACCTGGTATTCTCAAGTAGTCACCCATCTAGATACTGACCAGAGTAGATGTTTCTTAACTTTGGTGATCATATGAGAATTGGTGTTTCAACATGATTTGGCCACAAACCTGAAAAGCATATGTTAATTAAAAAAGAAGTAATTGTTAAGCCTTATCCAGCATAAGAGCTCAATTGTGAAACTCCCAATGAAGATCGAACTGGCAAATTTAGTTAGCTAATGACCATTTGTTTCAATTATGTATTGTTCTGAAATTAATCATCTTTAAACCAATAAAAAAAAAAACAAAAAAACAGGTGAATATTGAATTGCTAACAGAAAAAGAATATTTGCTGTGAATATAACGCCTCATATTTTATAAATGTTGGCTCACAATGTCAGAGATGGATGCTACAAAACCCCATGAAATGCTGTCTATATTTTACAGTGCATTGACTGATGCATTAAATAGGACAACCATTTGAGTGTGATTTGATGCAATGTTTCCCATTCATTTGGTGGTTAACATCTTTGCCAGTCACTGATTGTTCGATACAACCTGAAAACTTTGATCACCCTCAGGTGATCAAAGTTTTCAGGTTCTACTGCCATCACATATTCAGTGTACTAGAGCTACTAGTGAGCAAAAACTAAAGCAATTGCCACTTTGAAGAGAAAATACTTCATCCTTCTAGCCTCTGATAATCATTCTCTGTGTGCATGCGTGTGTGAGAGAGAGAGAGTGACAAGCACATACAAATACACACATACAAACATATGTACACATATATACTTGTACCCATATACAATAAGAAGCAAAATCACAAGTGCATTTCTTGCAAAGCCAAATTTTTTTAGGGTAATATGAATTTGCTTTTATGTTGACACTTGAAAATAATCTCATTTTATTTCAGTTTTAAATTTGACCTTCCTATCTCTTTACTTACCAATTATATTAACTTGTTCTCTCTTAATGTAAGCCCCCAGCGTCCAACTTTTCTAGGTCAATTTATCTTTGCTATTGTTTCATCTTGTATTTTTTATTATTTTTTATCTCTAATTTTTTGTTCTTTGTATATCTGTCAGTCTGCATATATTTATTCCATTTCATAAAATGTACTCTGACTGAGGAGATGAATATACTATTCATTGAAATAAATTTATCACTGATAATGAATTTTTAAGGGTTTTTTACCCCTAATTATATATATATATATATATATATATATATATATATATATATATAGGGTGCGATGGATAAATTGTCATATAAATTATGCAAAAATGAAAATAGCACTGACATCTCATTTTAAGAGCTATATTTACCAAAATTACACAAAAATATCTTGAAATACGAAAGAGTAAATTTATTCAATAAAATCACCATTGGCTTCAACCATTGCCTCCAGACAACTTCGGAATCTCCTGCAACACTTCTGGATGGTCTCCTTGTTTAAGTTAGTGAATGCTGCCATAATCCTTGCCTTCAGTTCATCTTTGGTGTTACAAGGAGTTTTGTTGGTCTCTCACTCAACTGTGTCCCACAAATAATAATCAAGGTGGTTGCAGCCTGGAGAGTTAGGTGGCCATGACTGGGTTCTCCTGCTTGTGTGGCATAGTACAGTTATCCAGCAGCCCCCTGCTTGATCCAGGCCAGCACTACCTCAAGGCACTTTATGTTGGCCTCTGCGTTGTGTCTGAGGCCTTGTGGAAAGATGAATAAAAGCATAATGTCGCCATCACTAGTGATCACTCCAAACACCTTTGTAATCAGCATTAGACACATCCAACTCTTTCTGAATCCTCTGCACTCTCCTCAGATTGACACCCAAACACTCTGAAATGTTTGTATTGGAGCTTCTGGCGTGATTTTCAAATTTCTGGCAGAGTAAATTGTGTCATGGAGCTCTTTTTCTCACAGATGGTGCTCAACTAACCCTACTATACAGTGCAGTCGACAATTTACCCATTGCACTCTCTATGCGCACAAGTGTGTGTGTGTGTGTGTGTGTGTGTGTGTGTGTCTATGCATGCCTGAAAATCATAGCACTGGTTGACCCAAGCCTTGTGAAACTGGGTATACAGAACACTTGAGGGTCGATGATAGCTGTGCTAGCCATCATGACTAAGGGTTTGAGTGTGCTGGTGTTGTTCAAATTGTTGATCATGCTAGATAACATGCTCTCTCCCAGAAACTGTAACTAAGGTCTGCTCAGCATAGTTGCAGTATAAACCAAAGGTTGGCTCTGTAGGTGTTGGACAAATGCAAATGTGCCTGAGTGGGAGTCTGCAATAGGGATTGGCTAGCATTACCATTATTATTGCAAATATACCTTAGGATTATAGTATTGCAGTAGAGAACAGCTCCCTAGTCAAAAATACATCATTGTCTATTACACTGAAGGCAAAAAATATTAATGGCAGCATTTTTAAAGCCCAGGAAGTTGGTATCTGATATTTTGCAAGTCTCAATTGTGTGTGACTTCAACAGGCAAAGATGCATAATGATATGAACATGAAGAGCATTTGTTGAATTTCCTATAATGGGGATATAAATGTTATGATCTTACCATTAAAGCTTCCCTGAGTTGTTGTTTCTTCTTCATTTGGTCAGGATTCACCTTTGCAGCCTGCAGCAGTTCCACAGCCTGAGAGAAGAAAATGAAAGTAATAATGAAATCAAAGTGAAGAGGACATCTTGTTGATAAAAATCTTATAAATTTTTAAAAGCAATTGATTAGAATTGGAATAAAACCTAAACATGATGAAAGTGAATTTATACATTTTTAAAAATATTAAACATTATTTATTTATTAGATTGTTTATTTACAAGAATAATTTTTTATATTTTGCAACTTTCAAAATTAAAACTAATGCAATGCTGGGAAAAACCATCCTTTTGACACACCGATTTTTCTGGTTATAGATCGCTGGAAAACAAAACTATAAGCAAGTTGAAGAGATTATTACTAAAAATTTATAAATTTTTACCCACTTTCAATACTTTTTTTTTTAAAAAAAAAAATCATTTCACCCCAAATCAAGGTGGGAATGTCGCTACTACACAGGGTTACAGAGAGTGAAAGTGAGAGAAAAGACCAAGTAAAGGGGAGATTGCAGAAAGGATAAAAGAGTGGGTGTAGGGAGGATTGACAAAAGGAAAAAAAGGACAGGGATCAAGTCAACAGAAGATGGCAAATAACATTGCATTTAAATTTTTGAAGATTGTAGTTTTCAGAGAAGCAAGTAAACAGTAGGGAGTGCCACAGGTGAGAAGCGTGAGAAAAGAAAGTATTAGAGTAGACGTGGCGATTACATTTAACTATTTCAACAGTAAAAGGGGTGAGATGTATATGCCGATCTAGTAGCACCAGGGAAAAAAGAGCAGTTGCCAGAAAAATATTTATAGAAAAGACAGAGAGAAGCCACATCACACCTGTGAGAAAGTGACTGAAGATGCCAAGTCAGGATTGATTACATTGTAGATCCTTCTTTGAATTTTGTCATGAACCCCGAGATGAATAGCAGGAGCACCAGACCAGATATGGCAACAGTATTCAATGCACAGGCAAATGGTAGATTTGTAAATGTGTAAGATGGACTCTGACGAGAAAAACGTTCTGGCATGACACAGTGATCCAACTTTCCTTGCAGTAGATGCAGCTATTGATTCAATGTAGTTGTTCCACTTCAAGTCATTTGAAAACATAAGGCCAAGAAGGTACAGTGTGTTGCTCTCCAGGCATTGAGCATCAGCCATGCTGATGGTGAGCAGGAAAGTTTCTCTATGGTGGTTAAATGAGAGCAGTTTAACTTTGGAGGAATTAAAATTTACGAGCCATTTCCTTGTGGTCCTTTTCAAGAGCAGCCATTAACTTTGTCAGCTCTGATGGATTTGCTATTGAGACAGGTGTAAATGGTAGTGTCATCTGTATAACTGCCTACTTGGACACCAGGAAAATCATTGAAGAAGATCAGAAACAGCATAGGACCCAAGAGAGAATTTTAGGGAACACCTGCGTTCGTGTGAAAGGATCTGGAAGCCCATTCAAAATGCACAATTTGGTTGGAATGATTGGATTAAATCAAATGAATCTTTTCTGTAATACTGTAGCACTGGAGCTTATACAGAAGGCCAGCATGCCAAACCCTATCAAATGCCTTTGCCAAAGGTCGAGCATCATGGCTATTATCAAGAGCTTGATAAACATATTCAGTGATAACTGTAAGCACATCAATGGTAGACCTGGCAAAATGGAAGCCATATTTTATCGTAAGAGATATGATTAACCACTATGATGCCTGTGACCAGTGATGGGGTTATGTGCATGCAACTCAGTAGAGCCTCTGTTCTTGGGGGTAAAATCAGATGTGGATACTCCAAATGAGTAGAGTGTTGAGTTGGAAGAGAATTTCCAAGCAAAATATTCAACCTTATCTGCTTTAGATGTCAGGACTTAAAATTGATTGAATTGCGGAGCTGCCAATAATCTCTAGAACCAAACTTACAAGATGCTATACATTGTTTCATTCTATCAGCAAATGGTAACTTCACTTTATTGAGGATACAATTGCACTTGTTGTGAGCAGGGACAAAGAGATGTCTGTTGCAACCAGACATGTCACTCTGGTACAGCTGGAAGAAGTGATTCCTGTGGGCTATAAGCTTGCAGTTGAAAACCAAGGAGATGAATGCGATTTAACTTGGCTATTTCCTTGTTGGAATGAAAGCATCAATGCCGGATTTTACCCAAGAGGATACCTCAGACATGTATCATGGAATGAGTCCCAATTTACTTATTGATAACAGAAAAGATATTGTGTTGGTAGGAGGTTCTTGGCTGGTTGGGGAGCAGAAAGCAGACAACATGAAAGCAGATACTACGACATGATCAGAGTTACTAAGAGGGAAGAACAGCATAGTATAATACGAGTCAGAGATAGAGGTAAAAAAAGAGATTTAAAAAAGAAGCATGTTTGTCAGGGTTACTAAGGAAGTCAACCACATGCATGAGAGATTGAGAAGTTAAGGGTTTGGATGCCAACAAGGTCAGTGACAGAGTGTTTAAGCCACCAAACACAAATATATTTGCAAATGTGTGTAGGGAGATGGCCTTATCTATATTATCAGAAATACCATCTAGCATACAACAGTCATGAGAGGGAAGGGGGGAACAGTAGAGAAAGAGATAGTCGACTTAAGAAAAGACAGAGACACATGTAAGGAGCGTTCCCTAGCCAGCAAGAGATGTTCATGGACAAACTCCCAGGCCATGCATAGTGACATTAGCGTCCTTCCTAAGAGGAGGAAGGTAGCCAGGAATTGAAAAATCAGAGGAAGGGAATGAAAAGTGAAGATAAGTTTCACAGAGAGCTAGGATGTCCAAAGATTTTTCCAAGAGGAACAGTTCCACACTGAAGAAGTTGGTACAAATATCACGAATGTTGGAGAAAGAAAGGTTGAGGGGTTTAGGTGTTTTTTGTTGAGCTACTTTAGGTTTATAACTTTCATTGTTTGTAGTCATGATGTGTTATTTTGGTAAGGAAAGGCCTAGGGTAGTGGTAGCAGTTAATCGTCTAATGTAATACGTGCTGGAAGAGAACTGGCGCAGACTGCAACATAACATGGCCTCTGGGTTGCCCACTGGAGGCACTTGCAGGGATACCCTTCCATGTACGACATGGCACTGCAAGAACCCCAATATTATACAATTGTTGATCAGAGCAGCCTCTCAAGACACTATGTAAGAATTTGAGCTCCTAACCACCAGTCAGGAACAGCAACCAGAAAACTGCCAAATAGGTACCCTCAGTATGAAGAGCTACAAAAATCTTTTCATTTGGTTTTGCTTGCACCTTAAGTAAATTTAATTTCTTCTCTTTCATCCAACAAAAACTGTTTTTCTTTACAAGCGATAAAAATAAAAAATTATAAAAAGTTATAAATTTATGAGAATGTGGTATTTTTAATGTTGATTATATCTGCAAATAAATCCCAAACCAATGAACTGTCTTTATTTTAACCTGAATGAACATAATAAAAAAATATATTGTTCTGAAAAGAAAAAAAAGAAAAAAAAAAAAGAAAAAAAAAGAAAAAAAAAGAAAAAAAGAAAAAAAAAGAAAAAAAGAAAAAAAAAGAAAGAAAGTGAAAAAAGGAAAGAAAGTGAAAAAAGGAAAGAAAGTGAAAAAAGGAAAGAAAGTGAAAAAAGGAAAGAAAGTGAAAAAAGGAAAGAAAGTGAAAAAAGGAAAGAAAGTGAAAAAAGGAAAGAAAGTGAAAAAAGGAAAGAAAGTGAAAAAAGGAAAGAAAGTGAAAAAAGAAAGAAAGTGAAAAAAGAAAGAAAGTGAAAAAAGAAAGAAAGTGAAAAAAGAAAGAAAGAGAAAAAAGAAAGAAAGAGAAAAAAGAAAGAATAAATCAAAGTTAGATTTGTGCAAATTTCCTTATATAAACTGGACAGGCAAAAGACAAGAGAGATGGGACCAGATAACGATGACAAGATCCTCTTCCCATTGTTCTTCTGCTACTACCAAACCCACAGGCACAAGACCAGATAGATGAAACCAGAGTGTCAGAACCAAGGTTGCTTGAATTATTAATTTACTGCTAGTATGATTTTCCTAATTAAAGATTATGAACAAGTGTACAAAGAAGTATTAATAATTCTTTACTCCTTATGTGCTTTTAAATTCTTCAAAGCAGATAACAAAAACAACACTAATAGTGTAAGGAAAAAAAATCATAAAACTTACTTTGGAGCAGGTTTCATCATCAGTGCTGTAAAGCCGTGGGCAGATTTTACGCAGTGTGCTGCTAACGACATCGATTGTTGCATTATCATGAAGGTAACGATCAATCAAACTGGTGATCAAGGCATTGCACATCTAAAATATAAATAAGTATAACATCATTTTGATCTTTTATAACTTTTGTTTTCTGTTGTTGCATTCATTTGAGTAAGCCATAGAAAATTCTAAATATCAGGTCAGTACAAATAAATTAAAAATACAAAGTACTTAGAGAAAAAAAAACAAAAAACAAAACACGTGTATCAAATTATTTTAATTTATAACTTTTTTTATACACTTTGGAAATTTAAAGGTTTTAAAATTATTAAAATCAGGATTTTAAAAAAATTTCTGTACTTCAGTAAAAATGCAGGTAAATTTTAATTATAACATTTTTAAAATCTGCTTCTGACAATTTGACTAAGAAAAATCTCTTAAAATAATAATTTAATGAAAAGTGAATTTCAGGGATCATTCCAATTATAATGCTGATGCTTCTTATTATGAAGATGTTGCTGATGCTGCTCAAAAAATACATAACCAGTGGTGGTGATGATTATGTGGAAAAATAGTGTTTTTAGATGAAAACTTCACATTTTTGGTGATAATATTCAACCTATTGTGTTCAACGTAAAAACTACCAAAAATATAAATAAGCTACTTACATCACGTCCTAAAATGACCAGCTGTTTGAATGTCATTGTTTTCAAATGGTTTTGTTGATCCTGTTCAAATAAAACAAGAGTCTAAATTAAAGCAACAAATATCATATTTAGGTATTTTTACACTGAAAACAAGATGCAAAACAAAAATTTCTAATATGCAAGAGATGCATTAAAGTAATGAGTTATTTTTGATATAATAAAACCCAGCATTATATCACATCAAAAAATTATAAGCTTCTAAACAGCAAAAAATTCCCTAAGCAATTATATTTTTTTTTATTCTTTGACTTTTTCCTATCCATTGGTCATACAGCATCAATTTTGCACTTAATAAGAACAGAAAATATGTCAACTAACCAAAGTCATCTTTTGAGCCAACATGTGGAATTGGTGATCAACTAATACTTTGAGGAGACCCAAGACTTGTTCAACTTGGATGGCCAATTCTCGTACATTCTGTAGTGAGGCTCGTTCCATATTCTGGCATTCAACTGAAGGAGAAAAAATAAAAAAATTAAATTTCAATATTCAAAATGGAAATGAAAACAACACATAATATTCAAACGCATCACCAGCCATCAAAAGATGACAATAACAATGGCTTCTTAAACTTATAAAAATCAGATTTCTAAGTATTAATTTTACTATCAAGAATTAAGCTTAGAAACTGATTAAAAACAAAAATACAATTTCAGCTGCTTCAGTTTTAAAAATTAACTTTTGTTCAAAGTCATAAAATTTACAATTTATTTATATGCAAGACGTTACTACCAATTGATAACTAAGAATATTGCAACCAAAGTTGACATTTAAATAAAAAAATAATTTCAAAATATTATATTAAAAAAAAAAAAAAAAAGACATCCAAATCTTTAAAAAAAATAAATAAAAGAAACCTTACTTTGCCACTGTTTCTTTGTCTGTTCATCAATATGCTGACCTTCAAACTGTGGACCTGCCATTCTAAAAGGCATCAGATGATTGCTAGATGGGCTATAAAAAAAAATTCATCCTTTATAAATATCTCATGCCAAAATTTCATATGCAAGCCAAACAATATGAATAATACTTGAAGAAAATAAGTGCATTTGTAAATAATCTATTGGCTGTACAAAATTTATTTGTGCATTAAAAATGAAAATGTTAAAAGTATGTTTAAATATATACAAAAAATATAAAAACTAAGTGGAAGAACAAGGAACATCAGCAAATAAATAAAGGGCTAACCGGTTATCAGTCTTCAGAGTCAATTGAGCCCGAAAATGTGCACAATGGGCCAAAAAAAAATAAAAAAAAAAAAAAAAATGTGAGGATTACTAACAGGGAATCGGCCATATAAAATATACAATTTTTTTTTTATATCCTTCCTCTTTCGTCCCTTTGTTTCATATATTTTTTTGTATATACATTCTTTTAAAATGGTCGTTTTTAAGAACTGAAACCAATGTTTAAATAGTGATTTGACAAACTTTTATTCGAACATTAAAATACCAAAGTTTCATTAACGAAAAGATTTTTTTTAAAACTGTAATTCTCATGAAGCTATATCTTTTACTTCCTTTTCAAACTCACCTTTCGGTTGCCAATGGAGGATCAAGTCTGGAACTAAAATCAATGAAATCAGAAACATTCCTCACTAATGAGAGCGTGTGCTCAAGCTGTTCACTTGTGAAATTGCATACCAGCTGAAAAGAGAGAAGAAAAAAGAAAAAGACAGTGAAAACAGAATTTAAGACAAAAAGAATTTTCAAAGACTTTTTTAAGCCTAATTTTTTTATTTTGAATATTCATATTTTAAAACTTAGCATTAATAATACACACACCAAGGAATTTTTTTTTCTTTGGGGAAACTGAATCAGCCCAATTATAATGTCATCACTCTACTGTGATGATAAAAGTCTGATAAAGTAGTTTTAAAACTTTTTTTTTTAATTTTATTAAAATGGCTGCATAAATCAAGTAAGATTATTAATGGTTAAGTTTATGGAAATATACATTCAGTAGGTATCCATTTATCTCACAATATAATGGTAGCACCCTGTCAGGTCAAAATTTAGTCCTTTGGTGGTGAAACTGGAGTGACCTTTAGGGTGCAAGCCTGGGTGATGGTATATGGTGGCTGAGCACTGCCCTGACCACATGCATCCCCACCAACCCTCTTGTCCATACTGACAAGATCCAAAGTGATACAAAGCATTATATTTGGAGCCAGCTTGGCTGCAAGAGTTACCAGAAGGTTGGCAGTGTTCATAGCCAACCACCTTGGATTTTCTGTCCAGATTTCCTTCCAGAGCCTTTTCTGTGTTTGGATATGGTTGCAAGGCAGTGGAGGTTTAAAAATCAAAGTTCCCCTAAATGGAGTACCTTCTCAGGTTGATGAACTCCAACTACCCAAAGCAGCTGATTATGTGGCACTAGTGGTTTGCCTTTGTCCCGTCTCTGACTTAGAGCTGGACGGAGTTGACTTAGGCTATTTGAGACATATGAA
Source organism: Acanthosepion lycidas (assembly GCA_963932145.1). NCBI lineage: Eukaryota > Metazoa > Mollusca > Cephalopoda > Sepiida > Sepiidae > Acanthosepion > Acanthosepion lycidas. The sequence continues at coordinate 95,942,336 of OZ010593.1, read as the reverse complement.
ATAGGAGCATTTTATAGACAGTGAGAACTTGTCCTCACTACCACTTCTGGTTATGATAACATTGGAATAAATACAATACATACATATATACAATTTATGTACATAAACATTGCATACATAAAGTGTTTTAGAAGCTCTCAAAGAATTAATGATTTTTTAATATGTTGAATAAACAAGAAATTATAAGAGAGTTGTACATAAATAAACAAATATAAATATTGAAAATTTTGATAACTCAAAAAAGAAAAAAAAAAGAGAAAAGAAAACATAAAAAAATATAAATATCATAAAATATCCATTTTGCCAATGTGCTGTTTTTCAAGTCCCAGATAATTTTCATATTTACCTCAATTAGCTCCCCCTCTTAGTACATATTACTGTCAGTAAATTTAAAAAAAATATATAATGCACCAATCTTAACCTGTGTTATACCAAGTAGTATTAGAGTTTATAAGTAGACACAGTGTGTTTTTAAAGGAAAGAAAATTGTACTTACATAAACAAGGGAACCATCATCTGTTTTACAAGAATATTCATCTACAATAAGGTGATCCCAAATTGGCCTAAAAATAGACAAAGAGATTCCAGGTAAGTCTTAAACTGTATACAAAAAAACTCTCTCACATATATTCATGATAAATTTATAAATGTTTCTTATTTGTTCTTTTATGTATAATATAAAAAGATACTAAACATCTTATTACACCAAGCAATTTTCAGTAACAACATATAGAAAAATCACTGTACCAAAGAAAGATGATGTCTGTAAAACAACATTGAAACACTAAAAATATCACTTGATAAGATGAATGAAACTATTTAAACATTAAGGATTCTGTTTTAATTATTTAATTATTCTGCTTAATATTTTATAAAGTGTTTGCTAAATCAACTAAAAATTAAAAGAATATTCACACCTACTTAGAATCAGCAAAACAAAGCTGCCTTTGCATCAGTTTTACAAATAGATGAATATATTCATACAAGTGATAATGGAAAAAAAAATTGTCAATAACAGTAATAAATTTATGACCACAAAAGACAATAGCTAGATTTCAATTCTATTGATTCCAATAAGTGTTTGTTTCTTTACTTATGTTTCTATTTAAAATTTTTTTTAAAAATGTGAGTGACAGGAGTAAGGAGAATGGACCATCTTACCTTAATATTCGTGACAGATAGAGACAAATTCCATTGTGTTTGCCTGAGAAAACTACATCTTGCCCAGTTGTTGATCCCCGCCCTAATACACTTGAATGGTAAGACTGTGAATATTGTTGCTGCTGTGGAGTCTGTCCCATGGGATTAGAACTTTGCATTGGGGAAATACCTACAAATAAACAAAAATTACAATCACCAAGAGTCATATTAACAGTAAATGATAAATAGAATTTGCAGTGAATGACTAACTTTATTCTTTTTTAATTCCTTTGTCTAAAGTGAAAGAAAATCATAAGATTTTGTAAAAATGCAATTTTTTTACCTCCCCGATTTCCAATGAACCTTAAATAGAATGTAACATTTTAAGTGGCCAAAAAATAATTCCAATTATTTTTTTCAACAGATTTTTACTAATAAATATTTAAGGTAATTTTAAGGAAGTATTTAAGGTATTAATCTAATTTGCACTTGTATAGCTAAACAATAAAACTTAGAAAAAAAATTACAATTTTCCCAGCTTTATACTGACAAACCAAAAGAAAACTTTGAAAACTGTGGAAAAGTGTGTATATATATATATATATATATATATATATATATATATATATATATATAAAATTGTAGTTTAAATAAGTCTGTATTGCTACAACGTCACTTGTACAAATCAAGATACCGCTGGTTCAATTCGCCGTTCTTGCTTTCTGAACACTTCACAACATATCTTTTGTTCTCCCATTGTCACTCAGACCTCTTTTACCAGGCCAACACTGCGGTTGACCAACCAATCTTTGTTCTTTGCTTTTATTCTCAGTTACCCAGGCAAATAGCCTCTTCCAGTTCGACCAATCAGCACATGACTTGCTATTGATGGAAGCATGCCAAACTGTACAAAAAAACTCATTACTGCACATACTGCTGGAACGGCCAGCGGGGAGAATAATGCCATTTTCATGGGGCAAACTTGCCGATGTCATGTGCCGCCCATTAAGGTAAGACCCCTATTTTCCTATGCACCAGATGCAAGCCACTCTAGCTCGCTTGCTTCTACAGGGCTGTTCACCACAATAATATAATATTTTATATATATATATATATATATATATATATATATATATATATATGATACACACACACACACACGTGTGTGTGCATGTATGTATGTATGAGTTCTGTGTGAAAAGTAACAGGACTGGTGTCACAAACAATTTATTTCAATTTCAAACTACTACATGGTTTCCTCTTCAAAGTAATCCCCCTCGAGTCTAATGCACTTTTCCATCCGTTTCTTATGCTTTTATGAACTGATGGAAGGATTCTTCTGGGATACCTCCTCAGCTGTCATTATGAACCTCTTAGTGGACTCCAAGCTTTCAAAATGTGTCCGCTTTATGATTCCCTTGAGGTGAGGGGGAATGTCAGATCATGCAGATATTTCCCCCTCAAAACACAGGCAAAAATCATTCTATTTTAGATACTTTTCACAGTTGTGTTTCATGTTATTAAATGTTATGAGACTATTGTTTTTTGTATAAGCAGCTACAATCAAGAACAATTCTTTCCTCCCTTTCTCTAGTATCAATGTCTATTCTTAACATGCTTTGCAAACCCACTATATTTCAAAGCAGTTGAAGTGACTATGAAAAATAATTGTCCCATATAAAAAGAGGATTTTCACTAGTTTTTGAAATTTTTCAAAATCTACCAAAAAGTCATGACAAATAAGGTTTTTCTACTCATTTCTTTTGCAAGCAAAACAGGTTAGAGAAGAAATCTCAAAATATTCAAGTTTCTTAAAAGAATCCCCAATTTCATCAAAGATGAAATAATTTCTTACCTGAGCTGTTATAAGCTGCTGCTCCTACACTTGTGGGTCCTCCTGGTCCAAATTCATTTTCATTTGACAATTTTACATGTGGGTAACCTCCATACATGAAGAAAGCCATTCGGGCCCAATTGGCTACCTGTAAGAATATACCATGCAAACAGAAGAAAAATAAATTTAAAATAGTTTCTTTTTTTTTAAGCATAAACAAATCAAAGTTCCATAATGTACTATTCATGAGCAAATAAACATGTTTCAGTTGTTGTAAATTCTGGCCTTTGTCAGATGTTTTGCTAGAATTTCAAACTGAACCCATTATTCAAATCCATGGGAGTAGATTGGTCTCATTCGGCTTTTCATTCTTAGGAGAGATGACTCATATCATTCAATACTAACTAGTTTTATTCACCTTTGTGTTGCTTTGTTCCAAGTATATGACTTTTCAGACTCTGGGATTAAACTGAAAACTGCCAGGGAACCTAATGTTTTAGCCAACACTTTAATTACCCAGGTCAGTTATCACTTGAATTTTGGTCCAAATTTCCTATAAAGTGACTACAGACAAAGACAGACACCAGAAGAAGACCAGAGAGTACAACAGACGAAACCTTATGAGTACAACCAAGATGAGCATGCTGGTTCAAATTGTTTCAAAGCAATGGATCTTGAAAAATACCAAGCAAAATAGAGACAATTAGTTAATAAAAATCATATTTAAATATTTTAACTTGTTTTTCTTGAAAAATCTATTAATAGTTTTTATTAATAGTAAATAGTTGTTTTATAAAATTCTCTTATCTAAATTATTTTTCAAACTTTTTTTTTTTTTTTACACTACAACCCACAGCAAGAACCACATTTTGCATTGCAAGCCAATTATACCTACATGAAACAAACCAAAGACAAACTGTTCGCTAGATTAACTTATTTAGCATTGACATTTTATATGTATATTTCTTATGAACTGCACAATTAGAATTGCATGCATCTATTTGTATTATCTATTTGCATTAATGTAAATTTATTGCTTTTAGAAACACAAATTTAAGGGAAATTCCGTCACTCAGTCCACGAGTTTGACATTCAAAATGCATAAACTCAATGAGAACAGACTATATACACATGCATACATATATATACACACACCTTGCAGAAAAACTAACGATGATTTTTGAGTGCTGTGCAACATTTAGTTGTTTATATTCTTCACTTTGCTCTCTCACTTGGGCATTTTTTTTTCTTTCTTTTTTGTAGCAGCCCATTTTATTTATCTTGCAACCCACTGAAGAGTTGGAACCAGTTTGAAAACCTCTAATCTAAATAGTTTTTATCAGGACTAATTTTAGACCAACTGAATTTACAGGGGCAGTATTACAATTAAAACACTTCAAGATCTCTTCTTGACTTCAATGTTCCTATTGTAATTTTGTATTTTATTAACAAACCATCCAATTTATATGAACAACTGATAGCAATGTCTATGAAAAGAAATTGTCAAAGCCTCTTTAAAGTCTCCTGCTTGGAAATTAATTCTCTTAAAATCCAAATATTCAAATGAAGATGGGTTTTTGTTATTTCTTTAATAAATAGAAAATTTATTGCTTCCAATGAAAGCCTGTTTCAAGTAAAAGTTCACTTTACCTGTTGATCCACAGGGGCTCTTGTACAGGCCAAAATTAAGCAGGCAGCACAGGCTTGGTCAGGCTGAGTTTTTAATTAAAAACAAAGAAAAATGATTAAAAAAATACAAACATCTTTCTCAAAAAATTACAAAGGAAAATTTATTAAGTATTTTTTGTATTTTACATGAAAAAAATAATCCTTCCTTTTCATTTTATATAAATATAACATTAAGTAATCATTATTATATATTTGAGCAATTGGGTAACCCATAAAGTTATAAAAAGCCCATTTTTTTTCAATTTTTAGCAGTAATAACAGCTAAAAATTGTTAGTGTTTATGAATTTCAAAACAACACACAAAATTATTCTCTCAGTTTCTACAAGGGTTATAAGAAAGGTGAAAATAAAAAAGTAGGGAAAAAATAAATAAATAAAAAAAATAAAATGTAATTTTCATATCTCAACAATCTGAGCTTTATAATTTAAATGATACAAAAGAATTTCTTTTTTCTTCCAAAGTGATTTTGGTTTACTTGACTATGATGCAGGATTCAGTGAGAAATCCCCATCATGAAACGATATGTCAAAAATTTTGCTTATTTTCTTCCATCTCCAATAAGCAAAAATAGGCCAATTCTACCAAAACCTTCTTTTTAAGATACACTGATAAGTCAGTTGTCACAATACAATCAAAAGTAATCTTTCTGAATTAACTTAGTTATTATGAAATATTTCTAATGCCATCAAATAAAAAAGAGATCAAATGTTTGGGTCAATCCAATATAAGGTATTGCTGAATGCCAATTCCATTTCTGATGACATAAATTGATAAAAATTAAATTCATGAAGATATCAAGCTTAATAAGTTAAATTTCCAAATTTGAGTTCAGCAAAACTTTCTAGTTCATTATTTACATTATTTGGACTATCGTCCTCATCTTTGTCGCCATATTTATTACGTTTCGGCCATTGTACGCTCCACCCTTCTTCAGGTGGTTAGAATGTCGAACTGAACCCTTTATTTCGCTCAAGGAGGTAGACTGTTCTAGTTCCACGTGCCATGTTTAATGGATGTCAGTTATCAGATATCTCCTGCTAATTTCCCTCTGAAAGTTCTCCACTGCCTTAACTGGGTATTGAACTCACACTATTTGGGTCCTGTCACTGGATCTAACCAACACCTTTATCCACTGTTCCATGTGTCCTTGAGGACATCTGTGTATGACTTTCTAGTTATAATAATACTATTCATGATTTACTATTATTTTTCTATAAACTCAATATGCAAAATTTCCATCTATTAAAACCTTTACCCTACCAAAATCTTTCTAGAATGGTTTCCCCTGCCACTGCACTTTTTTTTGAGGGCACAAAAAACATGAGCACCTACTCTTTTAAAATTGTTATAACTTTATTTATATTGTGTGTATAGATTTTATTTTTTGTATACTAATAAAAGAATGGATAAGTAATATTTTGCATGCATGTTTGACATTGAAAATAAAAAAAATTAAAACACAAAATAAAATAAAAAAAAACATTAACAATTTAACATACTTTAACTTTTATTACTCCTTGTGGAGTTCTGGGTTGCAATAAAAAGTAAAATAGCTAAGAAGGCTTTCATTTCATCAAAAGTGATGTTCTTTCACATGTTTACATATGAGTAGACACCAGCATTTATTTGCTCTTTCTTTTTCCTGACTAGCATATTTATTTGTCTCACTGACAAATAAAGTTATTTCATTGTTTATAAATAGACAAAATAATTCAACTTCAGAAAAGCTATCAGGTACATCCATGGGACCAGTATCTTCCATAAAATTAGTCAGCCATAGAAGATAGTAGCCGCTCGGCAACTAATGGTTAACATAAATTTCCTCCATGTTACTAGCATCATTATTATCTCTATCTCTGACCACTACACTGCCATTATCCACTTGATTAAAGCCTTCAAAATCATCATCAGAGTCCGAATCAAAGAAAGATTCCCAAATAAAAGCTTTGTTGGATGTTGATGCTACCATTTTTCTTTACAAAAGATTGTGACAAAATTAACGTAGTATAAATCAATGTTATACCTTGTGTTGAGTATAGAAGAATTCAAAATGGTGTCAGAAAACAGAAGTTTAGCCTCGTTCCAAAGCAGTAATAGGCTATTTCCAGTTTAAAATACAAGAAATAAAGTTGACAAGTGTTTATAGCAACCCTCTCGAGGTGACAGAATGTGCATAGAGCTACAAAGGAGAGAATTCTACAGCAACAATTTTTGCCTCCAGCTAGATAAAGGTTCTTAAGGTTAAGCCATTTTCAAGAAATGCTACATTTATAATAGTAAAATTTGCTATCAAGTTGAAGACTTTAGTTTTGGTTTCTCCAAATAAATGTTCTCTTTTGAAATCATTTACTTACTTTGTGCAAAGAGAAAAAGGCTTTCACTTCTTCTGATTCAGGTCCTTGACATGAGAGCAGCAGCCTTCTCAGTTGATCAACAGGTCTAAGTTTAGACACAATGTGACATCCCTTAAAAAAAAAAAAAAAAAAAAAAAATAATTATTCACATAAAAAGCAATTCTATAACAAAATTCTAACTGGTACAGCAAAACTTTTGTTTTGTGCCTTTTTATCATAATTTATATAACTTAGATATACTTACTTTGATACCAACTAATAAATAATCATTTAACCTATATACAGGTTACACCAATGTCAGTCAGTTTCCTTTCCCAATGATGTGTGCAATAAACAAAACATTTTCCTAATGGCTGACACATCAAGGCCAAATTATATGTTGGTACAAAAGCCAAAGAAAAATTTTGCATTTCTTTATTAACGCAATAAAAACAATTTCTGTCATCATTAACCATGTAACAATATAAAATATGTAAATACTAATAAAATAGTAAATATGCAAGCATTAAAACAGCCTATCTTACTGATTAAGCAACAGAAATCCTTCCAATTTAGCCACACAGCCACTTTTTCTTTTCTAGTTTCCACTATAATGACATATGCTAGTAGCATTAAATATAAGTTTTCTGTAGCCTAATTGGCAAGGTGCTATCATAGTAAGACAGGCTCACAAGGATAAGAGATAGGAGTATTGCTTACTTAATGTTCACAGAATAGCAACCTGAGAGTTTCAATAAAAACAAACAGGAATATCACAAAAGAAATATTATTAATAAGTGAGATTATTTCATTTAGTGATCATAAAAAACATTTTGGTTTAAGCAATGATTTTGTATAAATACTCTATGTTGATATAAGAATGGTCTAGAAATCCATTAAACAAAGCTTTCTAATCCAGTATATTTGACCACACCTTAAAGAAAAAGTGGGGGTGTATTTTAAGAAGTTATTTCATGTCAGCTATTTGTAAGTTCTGCTGAATAAAAAAAGAAAAAAAAGAAAAGGGGATTTTTTTTTTTATTTAGCCATAGAAGGTCTGCACAAACAATACAGCAACATCAGGTGTACTCAATTTTTCTTTTCAGAATAAGTAGTTCCTTCATTCATTACATTACTCAAATATTCAATACGTTTTCACACAAATAAAATTTGTAAGAATGAATTCATAAATATGTAATTTTATCATTCTTAATGAAATTTTAAAAAATTCTTGATTTCTAATCACAAGTTAGTTTGAATGACTAACGATTTTTTCTTTTAATTTGACATTTATGGAGATGTCCATTTTTTTTTTTTTTTTTTAATCATTTCACCCCAAGCAAGGCAATAATGACACTAAGACACAAGAAGCTACTGAAGTGAAAAAGAATGAAAAAACTTTAGAAGGAACCAGAAATCCAACCCTAAACAGGGAACAAGGGACAGACCTTTACTCCTGTCCAAAAGACCAGGAAGGAGGGCAAACCTATCTACTCTTCAGTTTAGCCCATTTTTTTTAAGGAAATTAACCCACATTAAATACAATCATTACTTCAACTGAGGATATCACATTGAATTGGTTATATAGAAGGAAAAAAAATAAAATAAAAAAAAAATAGGGAAAGTTTTACAGAGAATATTTCATGTGTGTCAGACAAAATATTTATAAATAAAACTTAATGTATTAAAAATCCTTGATAAATAAAACTTAATGGATTAAAATCATTGATAAAATTAATATTCTATTGAATAACCTGAGAGTTGATGAAAACAAATTTTCTTGGTTTCTCATTATGCTGTGTGACTACAATTGGGGGGTCAGGCCGCTGTTTAAAGTCACTGTAAGTTTCAGAATCTGAGATAGGCACCTCACACATGGTCCACGTATTGCCACCAAGAAGAGCATTTGTCTGAAAAGAATTAAAAAAAAAAAAAAAAAAAAAAAATCAAACATTTTATGATGTACATTGTCATTTTACATAGCTGAATTTGTTTGTATATCAAAAATACTATTGAATAAGCCTTGTAGTGTGTTAAGAGAGAATTTAATATCAGCTAACTGTTGATATACTTTAAAGTTAAAGTATCAAACAGAAAACTTTGAGAGCCAATATTTACAGGGTAAGTTTGAGTGTGTTGAATTAAGAGATTAAAAAATGAGCATTCGTTAGGGGAATTCAAATCTTTGAAATTTTTTTTTGCATTCTTAGTGAGAGTTTAGATTTACAGCCCCTTTCAGGAAAAGCTGCAACAGTTTTTACCTCACATTTTTCTACAGTATACTCTATTTGTGTACTGAAAAACTATTTAGCTGCTGCTCCAAAATTTATTCCTGAATTGCAAGCCTCCAGAATTAATTGTTTTAAGTCCACAGACAACCTCTTTCATCACCACCATGTTGTTGTTACCTAAGTGAACAAGGTACATATTCATTATGGTAAACTTAAGTTCATTTAAAAATTTATAATCAACCGATACAGCCTGAGAGACTATCCTCATCATAATATATATTATTATATATTTTATGAATTCCATAAATAATTAGAATAATTTTCTAGCATACAGATATTTTATCTTGTATATATGAAAACGTTTTTGCACCTCTGTGTGTATAAAGTTGGGTTAAAGAGTGATATAAATCACCAGCAAAACAAATACAAGAAATCCTTACCAATAACCCTCCCCCCAACCAAAAAAAACACAACACAAACTGCAGCAAAGGCATTTGAAAATGACATAATAGACTTTTTTTGATAATGGTTTATGAAAACAGAAAGTACCCAGATATTGGATAATTTAAACTTGCACATTACCAGGAAGTTTTTTTTTTTTTTTTTTTTTTTTTTTACACACATTTTTTATAAAAATAATAAAAATGCTTAAACACTAATATTCCATGGTCATAATTTATTCCATTGGAATCGTAAGATATATGATTGCATATGTATGTGTATATTAACCACTAATATATATATAATATATATATATATGTATATATATATATTAGGTTGGTGCAAAAATAATGACGTAATATTGTGGGTTTTTTTGACGTTACATCAAAAAACGACATTATTACATCATTATTTTTGCACCAAACTAATATATATATATCTCCCCACCGGAACCATTTTCTTGGTTGCTGGTGCAAGTTTAAATATAAATTATCCAACCTGTATAAATTAAAGACAGCTGCCACAAATTTCTCCTTCCCTCTGCATGTATCAACAACCAAATGTTGATGACATTAGCAAATAGATGCATAACGATTGCTTCATTGCACTTCATTTTCCCAAATAACTACTACTACATAATTCACACACCCAATAAAGAAAATCTACTCTTCTATATGCAAGACATTAGGACATTTTAGAAAATAAGCTAGTAAGAAATTTTACGTAACTACAATAAAGTTGTCTTTTTTTTTTTGCCTTGCTCATTACACAAACTATTTTTTTTTTTTTTTGCTAATGATTTTAACCAGAAACTATTTGATTAATCATACCTTGGTCTCCATAAGTACATTGTTGAAAGGCAAACAATCACCACTGATCGTCCATAACAGATCTGTTTCTTCAGAATGAGACTGAACCATTAATAGAGTGCCTGGAAAAAATATAGCATTTCAGTTTCACTCTACAAAAATGTAAAAAAATTAGATAATATATGTAAATCATACAGCACCAAATATTATCTTTAATCTTAAAGTTGGAGTGGGCAAATATTTTTTCATAGAGAGCCACATCATCACTGGCCATGTCTAACATGGCTTGTATCAAAATAGCAACACAAATTTCACTGCAATAATATAAATAACAATCATATATATGCATGTTATTTGCTGGTTAGGCAGCACGACTGTTTGAGAAATTAATTTAATATCTAATACATTTGCTAATATTAATGAGATTTGTACATCCGAGAAAAATATTTTACAAAATAAGAAATTCTTGATAAATCTTGTGAAATGTTTATAGAAAAGTAGAAAAATGACATCTTATGTATGCACAGGCACTTAGATCACTGTGTCAGTTCACACTGTGCCGGTGATTGAATACTGATGTCCATGAAGTGTGAGTTGGTAGCGATCCAGGTGGTCCTGTGACAGTACATGGCACAATATGCTGTATTTGTAGAAACTGAGTTTCCTGATATCTAAAGTACACTATTAAATATATATGGTTTCCCTCATAGTTGTCTTTATTCTTGTTTAGAACAGATTAATATTTTATGTAGCATGTAACCAAAAAAAAATACAAAAATCTATTAATTGATATTTAAAACAATGTTTATGGTGCTCTCATGGGATACGTACAAATTATCAGACAGGCTGTAGTTTTCCCACCTGGCTTTAGGGATATTTTACAAATAAAACTGCCACTCAATAAGTAGCAGAGACAAGTTTTATGAACATTTCAGAAAATAAAATAAAAAAAAAATAAACAACAAAAAGAAGAAAGAAAGAAAGGTTCATGATGAAGAAAAATTAGACTTAATAGGCATGTCAAGTACCCGAGACATTTGCAAAAGAAACAAATGTAGCCTTACCTCGTTTGTAATGAGCTAATCGTACATTTGTTGGCCGTCCTTGGGCAGCATTAGCAGAAAAGCCAGGAGGCAGACGAACATGAACCAATCTCAACATGGTAGGACACTTGCGGGAAAAGATTTTTTGACCAAAAGGCTTAGCAGCATAATATAATCGAACACCTGCATGGGGGAAAAAATTAATAAATAATAATAATAATTTAAAAAAAAAAAAAATAGAATTAAAGTTTTGGTGTTTATATTTCTTCTATTCCCTAAGTATAAATTGTTTATTCAGTAAACAATTGAACCTATCCAATTGGAGAATGGAGTCAAGCGTAACAAGTAGCAGCAGCACTCATCAGCAGGTAGGTTACGTTTAAGGTAGTCATGGGCAAACATGCAGTCTACAGGCTACCTGCAGCCCAATTAGCTTTCTGAATGTCATGCTTAATTTCATGAGGAAAATAATATTTATTAAAATGTTTGTTTCCTTCCATTCTCACTTGTTCACTCATACTCTCATGCATAGTCACATACATAAACAATTATTACAATGTTTCTTGAATTTTGTAACTTTTTGTGAAAGGTAACATTGTTAGCATTTTAAATCATTGGCAATTTTCACTAAGGAGGATCATACGTGTAAACATTTTTTGTTTCAGAAACAGGAAATGTCAATGATAATTGTTCTTTTAAAAATGTTTTTGTCTACTCAAATGAAGGAATTAGAAACAAATCATATGCAGCAACATGTGTTAATCACACTGTCATCAGTGAAAATGTTATGCCAAGACTTCAATTTTTTAATTACACAAGGAATCTTAAAAAAAACAAAAAAAAAAAAAAAAGAACAACAACAACAAACAACTTTCCCTGTTTCCAAGGCAGATGGTTTTGTTGGAGAAGTAGCTTTGATATCTTTCAATAAATACTTTAATTCTTTTAGTAGTGTGGCCTGCGCCTCATGATCTACTGTACCTCATCCAGCCCACTGTTCAAAAAAGATTGCCCATGTGTGGTTTAAGGTCTCAAGTTCCCTATTCCCATTGATTAAAGAGTTGGTTCATGAATTTAGCGACATAATAATTGCAAATTTGTTAACTGAGCAATACAAAATAATAATTAAACAACGTATCTCTGGACATGGTCAACAGAACAAGAACTATCTACTTTCATAGATTAAATAAAGGGTTCAGTTCAAAATTCCCTGAAGGTTACTCAGATCAACAAGAAAGGTTGAGGGCACAACAGTCAAAACCTTGTGATAACAATGACAAAGTTGAGGACAATATTTAGAATGTAAATAAACTTATTCTAACTTGGTGAACTCAATGTAAAACGTTATGAAAAAAGAATTTGTTTGGTTCCATTTTCCACATGATGTGAATATAAATGTTAACTAGTGAATTGTAGTGTTTGAATCCACAAACCAATCCTTGCTCAGTTCATCAATGACACTTTTCCAACTCAACCAAACTGACTGCCTCTAAATTCAATCAATTTTAATTGTTATGAGTAGTTATCAAACTAAATAATATATAAATACGATTGATAAAGTTTGCAAAATTTTCAAATAAACCTAAAACTTATTTTGGACTCATTGAGAATGTTGCATACCTGCTTGCGTAATGGCCACAAGGTGAATATTTGACGATTCAGAGGCTGTCAATGCTGCTATGTGGATAATGGGCTTGAAAAGGGAAGGATCAATTGTACTGAAAAAGACAAAAATTATTAAATAAATATCCCCATGTTTGAAGATAAAATGTAGTAATCCAAAATGGATTAAACAAATTAACTAAAGATATCCAAAAAGTTTTAGTATTTCCTGGTTAATTCATTACCAGCATCTGTAATTTAATCAGAAAAACTAGACATGGTGAATTACTAAACATGACAAATTAATATACCCGATAAAAAAATAAAAAAAAAAAATAAAAACACTACTTAATTTTAATGCTCATTTCTTGTGACCTCATCAAAATAGATGTTTCATACCCAGAGTAACAAACAGAGCATCTCACCTAAAAAGAGTTTAACGAAAACAACAACTTGAGGAGAGGCTGAAAGCAGCTTACCCAGCAATGTTACTGGCAGTCTGTACAGTGGTTGACAGAGGTACTGTAGCAACACGACTCATCCCAGAACCATCTTCACCCAAGTCAAAAATCTGAGGAAGAGAATAAAATACATTGATTTCAATTTAAATATACAAAAGCAGCTGTAACATGTCAAATATACAGAATATCCAAATGTAAATCATAAATAAGTAAAAATTTCAGCTAGAACTCATCAGAAACTAAGGGTGACCACTTGTCCAGGAGAAATAAAAATTGCTAACAATTCATTAGATTTAGCTACATAAATTTCTCCCAAACTCAAACGAAATGGCCAAGAGAATGCCAACATGTTTTAAATGAAGATCAAACAAAAAAATCATTAAAAAAAAAAAAAAAAAAAAAAAAAAATTTCATAAATATTCCAAGATGTAATAGTTTATAAATTTCTTAGCTAAACCGATGTCAAGATTATTAATGTTAGAATAATGATTTGAGAATTGTGATAAAAAGTAATGGAAATAAAATCAAAAACTGATAAATCATTAAAACAATAAAATCATTCAAAAAGTCAGCAGCAGCAGCCACAGATTTTCCTCATTTTCATAAAGATTATTAAGTTAGCATTAAAGAGCAACAGCAATTAACAATGTTTGAAAATTAAATTACAGCAAAGTCAAACTGCAATCAGAAAAGAAAACAAAAAATCTGTTTTTAAAATGTGCAAAAGAACTACTGACATAATAGCTATACACCAATTGCTGGGAGGGGAGGGGAGGGGAGGGGTAAGTATTAGGTTGGTGCAAAAATATTATCGTTTTTTGACGTTAAAAAATACGTCAAAAAACGATATTATTTTTGCACCAACCTAATATGCTTGGCTCTAGAAGTATCCTACTCCTCCAGGCAGTATCTCTCCAATTACCCAAAATGGAGAGGACTAGAGTCAATCACTGATGTTTAATGCATACTGAAAGGGAAATGTTAAGGGAGATGGTGACATTTTTGCTTCTAGCCTCATGTACCAAGGCTGGCACTTTAAACAGACTTGGTGTAAAATTTGTCCTCATGCTGAAGCAGAAAAATAACCTGACATATCAGACCCACCCAACTTTTTGCAGAGGTGTGGCTGGGGTAAAAAAAAAAAAAAAAAAAAAAAAAAGTAGCCATTTTGATTTATTACCTGAATGGTTCCCTTTTCAGAACGAGTGTACAAAATATTGCGTGACTGATCAATGCTGATCTGCAAGAGTGGATCTGTAAACAAAGAGTGATTTATTGATTCAATATTATTTTTTCATGCTGTAATAATTATAGAATAAAAAGAGACGAGAATTGTTTATAGAGAGGCAAATACAATCTGCTGATTCGGGCCACATTTACAAGTCTATATTTTGGGCCATACTCACAACAAGCAAAATAAATTTATTAAAACTATTCCGAACTAACAATGCATACAATTCATTTTAAGTAAACATTATTTACATGTACACAATATAAAAAAAGTAAAGGACTAAATTTTAACTTGAAAAAAAAATTGTCAGCATCAACATGGATCAAATAACAGGAGAATAATTTTCTTACTAGACAGCATAATTACCTTCTTCTGTGAGTGAGATGTTAATAAAACTAGGCACCAAGTAGGAGAGATAACTGGTTGAATGATTTATCTTCTTACACTGTCTTCCAAACCAGCCCTTTTGGCCCTGTGAATAACAAGAAAATAAAAGTAACAACTTCAGATATTTTCATTCAGCTTACATGCATCAAAACATATAAAATATTTAAGGTTGGTCAACAAAAAGTCTTTCTGGGTTTTCAAGTGATCTGTGTTAACACGGATATCATCCCTTGGTATGTGAGGTTGACACAGTTACTTGTTTAAAAAAAAAAAAAAAAAGATTGGCAGTTGGAAAGCAGCCAAAAGCAAAAATACACACTCATCACTGTATTTATGAATACATCCTAGGAGGTCATCAAAAATGTTTATTAGACATTTTCTAAATGTCGAATGATTTAAACAAAATGAATATGTCAACGCTTTTATAGCTAAGATTTTTAATATTTACTCTTCTAAAACTGGTAAGTTATATTTAAGAAAATAGACATAGCAGAAATTAATAATTCAGATGTGTGTACATTTTTTAGAACAATAGCCTACTGGATTAAAGCATTAATTTATAAATTTGGTGGTATATTAATGTTGAGTTCAATCTCTGGTCAGAGTAGTACAGATTTGGACTCAGTGGAAACAATAACCCAGCAGTACTAAATAAGAACAAGATATCCCTAGACATGAACAGAAAAAGAACAATTTCTCTCCACAGATTAAATAAGGATTCAATTCAAAATTTTATGAAGGTGACTCAGAGCAATAGATTTCTGAAGAAGGTGAGAGGACACAATGGCTGAAATGCTGAGATAATAATAACAAAGAGGAGGACATTAGCCTGAATATATATGTGTGTGGGTGTGCGTATAACACTTGACAAGTGATTTCTGGAGGGCCGTCTATGAAACCTGAAAGTAACATCAATCAGCTAAGTGACAAATTTTATATTTGTATTAATTTCATATATGCAAAAATAATTTCCTAGTGAATGGTCTGACCGACTACAACTATCCTGACATATGAATGGATTTTTCAGGTGCTCAACATCAGATTTTCAGTGATCTAGGCATTTTATTCCCACCTCAGCTAAACAAAGGTGCTATAATAAGGGTAGTTGGGGAATACATATAATATACATACCAACTAAAATTACTGAAGAAGGAATACCCATATGACTGAAATGCCAGAATACATTTAACAGTGTATTGAAGTGCTCAATGCTAGATGAAAAATAGCATCACAGCAAAAGTGCTCAACAAAGCTGGCCAAAGATTCCCATACCAGTACATATAACAAGTAGCAAGCAAATACACACACACATATATATATATATATATATATATATATATATATATATAAAAGGATCTGATCTCATTTCTGAACAGACTTGTCTGCTATGCCGATTAGCCAATCCATGTTGCAAATGCTTACTCAGGCATATTTATGTTCATTCAACACCTAAAAAGCTATCCTGTGGTTTATACTGCAACTCTGCTGAGCAGACTTTAGTTAGTTACTGGGCAAGAATGCATAATCTGACATGATCAGCAATTTGAACAATGCCAGTAGACACAAACCCACTAGTCACAGTGACATGTATCTTTGTGTTATCACAACAACTGGAACCTTCCAAACAACTCCATTTATGAAATTTCACTCACAAGCTATGGCTCAACAAGAGGTGTAGCTTTCACACACTTTCCAACAGTGCCACACACTAGGATTGCTTCCTCAGGCTGATAACATCAGGGAAATCTGATAAATTGAACATGGTGAACTTCAAACCGAGACATGGTCAGAAAACAAACATTCTAACCACTCAATCACATTATATATATATATAATTAGTAGTAGCAGTAATGCTATTTAGTTTTAAATAATCTTATTTGTTGATTACTTAGTAAAAATTTAATTCCATTGAATTTTATTTTAAGGTATGGCTTTCCTCTATCTTTTCTACAAATATTTTCATGGCAACTGCTCTCACAAGCATTTTTCCCTGGTGTTTGACTACATGAATTTAAGCGTGCTACTAGATTGGCATTTAGGTCCCACCCATTTACTGCTGAAAAATCTAAATGAAACTGCTACCTTCTACCCCAACAGTTTCTTTTCTCACACTCCCCACTTATGGAACTTCCTTCAATTTACTTGCTTCCCTGATAACTACAATCTTCAAAATTTAAATGCCACATCAATCACCCTCTTCTATCTTCTTGAATCCCATTCATTTTTTGTCTTTTCCACAATCCTCCCTATACTCAGTCTTTTCTCTCACTTTCACTCCCTGTAACCCACTGCATGCTAGTGGAATTACCACTTTGCTCAGAGTGAAATGATTAAAAAAAGATTTTTCAGAAAATTTCAAAACTTGTCTTATTTGTATGAATTTCAAATACAAACTCCATACAAGTACAAAATATAAGTTGAAAGACTTTAAAGTAGGCAGTTTGTTCCCACTTGGATAATTGCTACAATTCAATCATCCACCCACTATTTTCTCCCCATTTTGGTCTTTCTACTAGATTAAGCTAAGCTTAGTAAATATTTGTAAAGATAAAAAATAAAATATTTTTTTTCTAAACAGGTTTTATCACTCATTATCATAAACTATCTTTGTCATTATGATGTTATTTCACATTATCATAAGGCTACCTTGACAATTACTGTACTCTAAAAAGGTACAAACTGTTAAAAATAAGAATTGACAATGTTAAAGCCAAATAACAAGTCACAGGCACCCTCAATGTTCATCAGAATGTTCTGAAGACTTAATCTATAAAATGATACCGAACATCAAAGATAATTCAAGACAATTTTTTTAAAACAAGTTTGTCAATGAGAATTGATTTTTCTTTTTACTCAGAATACGAATTCATAAACAGACATTACTCAAGTACTAACCAAAAAGAAATTAAAATTAAAGGAAGAAGCAAAGGATAAACATTTCAAGATCTTGTAATATTTTTTTTTTTTAAATTTAACATCTTCAATCCAATAAAGAAAAGAAAATTTTTTCCTACCTGGTAAGCCAACTCATAAAGACAACTGTCTTTGCCTGCCATAAAGATGCGTCCATTGTTCATGCCAACAATGCTGATGATGTGTAAATTGTCAGAAGGTAGAGTAAAAAGAGGCTCGGTAATAAGATGCATCTCACCTGCACTCAATCGATTTGACTCAACAGCAATGGAAGCTGTCAATAAAAATCATTCAGTTACTATGCTGTTTTAAAAAAAAGAACTAAAATTAAAGCTTTTACAACATAAAATCAAGAAAGATTCTGCATTATCAATACCCATATAAAATAATACTGTGTGCTTAATAAAAGTAATTAGAGACGTAAAAAAAGAAAGATTAACTGTCCTCTATATACTTTTTTTCCCCCCTCTAGATATTTGCATTGAGACACTAACATTTCTATAAATAAATAAACCTATACATATATAAAGGGCAGTTGTCTGTATGTATGTATGTGCCCGAAAAATAACTAAAATAGTTTATGACAAAGTAAATATGTATACAGACTCATTATTACCCAAGCCAGATTTTTGTAAAAAATTATCATTGTATAATTTGTATATACAAAGATAGTTTTAAAGTAAAATGCATTAGAATGCATTCAAAATTCTCAGAATTAAAAAGTAAAAACAAGCAGTAAGAATTCTTATTCTCAAATTGGATTACTGCTCATTTTTACTTTTTTATTCTGCTAAACATTATCCAAGTATGTATTTTTAAAATTTCTATTCTCTTGAATTTATTTTCACATCTATAGTAAATAAAAGCATAACTTTAAAAAAATAAACATTAAAACAACAAAACAAATTTAAAAAGAATAATATTAAATATAATTATTTGAAAAAAAATTTAATATTTAGTTATTCAGATATTCAAGTGTGTGTGTGTGTGTGTATATCCAGCTAAAACATCTAAATAAAGTAAATAAACAAAAATTAATTTAAATAAAATATAGTTAAATTCGTAAAACAAATATTCAACATGACTAATGTTGGCTATAAGTCATGTCTGTTTCTCCTAATTTTTATTTAACTAAAGTTTTTCTTTTCTTTTCAAATACAAATATAGCTTGAAATTTAAACAAATCACTTTTCAAAGATAAATTCTCAATGTATCTTGCTTGATTATACACTTTCAAAATAGTAATTAAATTCATTTACAGAGAAATGTTTAAAAGCAAAACTTTATTTAGTTAAAAAAAAAAAAAAAAATCTAAATTCCACTCCAAAATAAATAGTAAATAATTATTTTTCGAAGAAGTAAGGCTCACGATAGTATTTGCTTGAAAAAAAAAAAAAAAAAAAAAAAAAAATTAAATTACATGTTTAATTATATCTTAATCTAAGTTTTATTTTTTTATTAATTAAAAAAAAAAAAAAAGTGAATGAACTTTTATCTAAGTTTGATTTGTTTGAAAACAACATTAACAGAGTATTTATGTTAGTATTTAAATCGAAAAATAAAGTCTTTTTGAATCAAAATACAGGGATGCTCAGCCCCCAAGACCTCACCGCATGTGTGGTATTGGTAGTGTATTTTCCTAAATTTAGTAATTTTGTAAGTAAAAAACAAAAAAACAAAAAACAAAGCAATGAAGTTTATTTTTTAAAGATTGAGTAAAAAATTATTTTCCACAAGATAGCTGAAGAATATGACTAAATTGTCAATAATAAACTATTATTCATATATCTTCCAAGCAATGCCGGGTATCGCCGCTAGTAAATAAATAATTAAAAAGTAACTGTAAAATAAAAATCTATCCTGAACACAAGAGTACAACTAATATAATTATCCTACATAAGAGTTTTAATATAATAATAACTACCCAAATTAATAGTTTCCAAGATGCACTATAGCAGTAGTTCTTTACCTCTTTTTCCCAATGGACCTTTTTCTGCATGAGTTAGAATGTCATTCCCTGCCTTTCCAAGATTGTCAGACTCAAAATATTTGCATATATTAGTGAAAATCTTTCTTTTTCATATTAGTACATATACATTTATATGTTTATTTTTATAGAGGAGTTTTATAAATTTGATACTAATAAAAAAACTGATAGATTTTAAAACTCTAATACATCTACAATAATTTGTTTTAAATCATAACTAATAATAAACAAAAGCATACTTCAATAAACAAAAAGTTCAATATAATGCAAAGGTATTGTAATTTAATAAACAAAAAGTAAGAGAACCTACTCAACCAGGTTATTATAGAATTGTTGCCTAGATGTGCTTGTACATTTTCAGAAAATAAGAAATCACCATTTACTTAAAATGAATGACTATAAAGATGCTGATGGCAATTTATCATGGTCTCTACCATTTTGATTTCAGATACTCTGCAGTATAGACTAAGCTAAACACCCACCTCCCAAACACACACTATAAAAAAAAAAAAAAAAAAAAAGGCCATATTGTACACTACTTTATGTCTATGTTGGTTTGAGAATAGCACTAAGCATTAGTTAGCTTCTAACACAGATGTTTACATTTCATGGGGTCTCAAAAACGTAAAGCAGACGATGTAAGCTTCTCAAAGATATCTAAGTATATCCACAGCAACAAAAGTGTTAAATATGAAAGCAATGTCAGAAGTTCTCTATTCACCAACATACTTTAATATTAGGTTGGTGCAAAAATAATGACGTAATGTCGTTTTTTGACATATTTTCTAACGTCAAAAAACGACATTATTACGTCATTATTTGTGCACCAACCTAATATTACTATTTTCAATATTATTAAAATGAAATAACCCCTCAAACTGAATATTGCAAAGTTTATTTTATTAGGATTATGTAAGAATGATTCTGGCAGATACCAAACTAAAAGCAAATAAATTTTGTATTGCACAAATACAGGAAAATATTTTCACTTGCTTTTCTATTGCTTTCTTTAGTTATTAAAAGTGTAAAGTAACTGTAAATGTTTCTTAAAAATACAAAAGACGGTTTATAGCACATTAGGATATAAAAAATAATTTCCTATGATTTGATGAGTAGAATGAAATGGAATCATTTAAAACTGAATTCTGACCCAACTTCTTATGTATAAGATGTTTGACATTAGGTTGTTTTTATGCATTTTCAGTTTTTTTTTTTTTTTTCATATTTTATATTACTATTTCATTCATAAAGTGATGTTTAATATGAAATAGTCTGTTATTGTAAAACCAAAACCCAAATAGAATTATTTTTTAGAATGGAAATAGTTATATGAATCAAGTAATATTAAGCAGTTCTATTTTTGTTTGTAAATAAAAAAAAAAAAAAGAAAATAGATTAATAGACAATGCTTTCATTCTGTCGCATTTTACATTGGTCTATAGACAAAAAAAGAATTCACATCTGACAGGGATCAACCTACCAACAGAAGAATCTGTGAAGCGGACTCCAAGGAGCACAATTTCAACTGTTGTTGCAAGAACCAAAATATATTTTATGGATGACTGGAAAACATCTGAAATAAAGAGGAAAAAATATCAAACAACAGTTAATATATATATATATCAAGTATAAACATATAGAGAAAACATTTTCTAATTTTAAGCTTAGTCAATAAATAAATTATATATATATATATATATATATATAAAATAGGACATTTTTTTTCTATAAAAAATATTTTAGCAAACTTAAAACAGAATTTAAAGGGATTTATCTGTAATATTATCAAAATTGCTAAAATGATGTCCTGATTGGTATAAATCTGTTTAGAGTATCTAATGGGACAGTTGAAACATGGGTGAGGTGAGCAAAATATGTCAAACAGATGTTTGCATTCAGAAACTCATATACTAAATAGTGTCATGGATATCCAAAGGAACAATTTTATTAAAAAAAAAAAAAATTGTTGTTAAATTAATCTTGATTAACCAATTAATAAAATACAGATTTATTTAATAACACCATTTCTGAAGTGTATAATAAAATTCTAACAAAGAAATAATTCTAAAAAAATTTTTTTAGATTTTTAAAAATTTTTAAGTAGCAGATTTATTCATCTTCAGTTGAAGTTTCAAAATTTTAATTGATTTAATTTCTTCAGAGACATTCCTTCTACAAATACAAATACTTTTAATGTCCAAAAGATAATTTGAGATTTCATGAAATTAAATAAAAATGTGCTTCATTAACTTAATAAATTATTTCTATAAACTTAAAACATTTTAAAATATGCGTAAGCACAAAAACCTTATTGAAATCTTGTTAACTGACTTTTAAAATCTGGGTGTTTTTGGCTGCTATATTTTCCCACTCATTATTTTATACAGCATAAACAATTTTTCAAAACTTAATACCTCTGGTTCTATATAGAGGACCAATTTTGATGTCAAAAGTTTCTCCAATGTATCATCCTACTAATGGCATAAAAATTAACTTTTATACAAGTTTTGATGGGATATTTTTGTCAAAAGTGCATGGAAATATCTATAAAATTCTGCATTTATTGTATTAAATGCAAAAAATAAATTTGCAATATGATAAAAATGACCACAAAACTAATTTGTCTTAATAAAAATCAGTTTGTTTCAAGTATAAATAATTTGCAGCTTGAAGATAAGAGGTCAGATTTAAAAATACCAAAAGCCTAACAAATCTCATTTTTTTTTTTAAATATTGAATCATTTCTTTTTATCCTTTTAGAAATCCACATAAGGCTAAATTTTGACTGTCCCCCCCCCACCAACTTACATCAGTAGAATCCTTAACAACCTTTTAAACAAATAGCATTTACAACATTAGTAATAATATTTAATTTGCTTTTTCTTCTGTTATCTATTTTTAATTAAAATTTTTAAAATTGTAATATTTCTGTTGATAAAGCAATATTTTTAAATTTATAGTGGGGTGCAAGAAATAACATGATGAGGTAAGGCAGAGAGAGAAAAAAATTACCAGGTTTAGGAGTAACCAAAGCAGCACACAGAATAGTTTCATCAACTCCATCATAATAGAGGACATCTTGTCTTGAGAAAAAAAAACAACAAAAAAAAAAAACATTAGAATAAGCCTTTAATGTCATTCAAAATAATTCAAATCTATCTTTATAATTTGTAACAAGTTGAGCAATAACTTAAATTAGCTTCACATACAATGTATGAAAATAAACTACAGAGAAGAATATAAAAAAATACCTGTATCATATCTTTATCCAAAAATATATAAATAATAATACAATTTTTAATGCAGATGTTTTATTTGTACTTTGGGAACTGAATATAATGTTAATATACACAATATAAGTTTACATGGCCATTTGGTTTGTGAGGGAAATTGGGTTTATTTAAATGAAACTACTTGTTTTGCTGATAAGATGATCAAATTTCAAGTTTAAATTGTTTCTCCATTTAAAACACTACAGTTATTTAAAAAAAAATACAATGTTTAAATATAGGAGTTATAAAAATTATTTCAAAGGGCCACACATTTCAGCTTCTAACTTTTTTGCAAAACATAAATGGAAATTACCTCTCACAACACAGCACAGATGTCTATTTCACTTTAATTCAGACTGCGTTTGTGTGTGTGTATAAATATATATATATATATATACACACACACAGACCTGTGTGTGCACGTTTTAATTAAATGGCAGATGTAAAAAAGAAAGAAAGGAAAAAAGAAAAGGAAAAAAGAAAAAAAGGAAAAAAGAAAAAAGGAAAAAAGAAAAAAAGGAAAAAAGAAAAAAAGGAAAAAAGAAAAAAGGAAAAAAGAAAAAAGGAAAAAAGAAAAAAAGGAAAAAAGAAAAAAGGAAAAAAGAAAAAAAAGAAAGGAAAAAAGAAAGAAAGGAAAAAAGAAAAAAAGAAAGGAAAAAAGAAAAAAAGAAAGGAAAAAAGAAAAAAAGAAAGGAAAAAAGAAAAAAGAAAGGAAAAAAGAAAAAAAGAAAGGAAAAAAGAAAAAAAGAAAGGAAAAAAGAAAAAAAGAAAGGAAAAAAGAAAAAAAGAAAGGAAAAAGAAAAAAAAGAAAGGAAAAAGAAAAAAGGAAAAAAGAAAAAAAGGAAAAAAGAAAAAAGGAAAAAAGAAAAAAGGAAAAAAGAAAAAAGGAAAAAAGAAAAAAAGGAAAAAAGAAAAAAAAGAAAAAAGAAAAAAAAGAAAAAAGAAAAAAAAGAAAGGAAAAAAGAAAAAAAGAAAGGAAAAAAGAAAAAAGAAAGGAAAAAAGAAAAAAAAGAAAGGAAAAAAGAAAAAAAAGAAAGGAAAAAGAAAAAAAAGAAAGGAAAAAGAAAAAAGGAAAAAAGAAAAAAAGGAAAAAAGAAAAAAAGGAAAAAAGAAAAAAAGGAAAAAAGAAAAAAGGAAAAAAGAAAAAAGGAAAAAAGAAAAAAAGGAAAAAAGAAAAAAAGGAAAAAAGAAAAAAGGAAAAAAGAAAAAAAGGAAAAAAGAAAAAAAAGAAAAAAGAAAAAAAAGAAAGGAAAAAAGAAAAAAAGAAAGGAAAAAAGAAAAAAAAGAAAGGAAAAAAGAAAAAAAGAAAGGAAAAAAGAAAAAAAAGGAAAAAGAAAAAAAGAAAGGAAAAAAGAAAAAAAAGAAAGGAAAAAAGAAAAAAAGAAGGGGGGAAGAAGGGGGAAAAGAAGGGGGGAAGGGGGGAGAAAGGGGGGAAAAGAAAGAGGAAAAGGAAGGAACAAAAAGGAAAAAAAGAAAGGAAAAAAGAAAAAAGGGAAAAAAAGAAAGAAAAAAAAGGAAAAAAAAGAAAGAAAAAAGGAAAAAAAGAAAGGAAAAAAGGAAAGAAAAAAGAAAGAAAAAAAGAGGAAAAAGAAAAAAAGAAAGAAAAAAAGAAAGAAAAAAAAAAGAAGAAATTCTACAGCCATATTATTTCAATAAAACCATATGATTATCTGATTTTTGAAGGAAGAAATTGTTCCATCAAGAATGAGAATAGGATACACCCCATTCTGGGTCATTTAGATAAAAAGACTTCACTCTTTGATGTGGTCAGATGACCTTACAAAGTGGAGATCTTTCATCTAGGTATTCATATTGTTTGGCAGCAAAATTAAGCTAGTCCTCTGTCAGTTGTAAAAAACTGACTCAGAGCAGTCCATTTACTACCATTTGCTGACTGGACATAAACTATACCAGAAAAACCTGACTGAAGTTATTTTGTAATATTTTTTAACTTCTTGCCAGTAAGCCTTTATGTTTTTTTCCTTTTTAGCCAATGACCAAATGAATAATCTGACTCCAAGCTGAAAAACAACAGCTAATTTGAGTTGCTTTCAGGCAATAATGCCGTTATCTTTCAACAATGCAGACCTCTGATGCTGGCGGAGGTCTCTGATATGGTGTGGTGTTCCATTAATGAGAACTGAATGTGACTGTAGACACCCATCATTAGCCCTATTTTTGAACTGCGTCAAACATTGATCATATGGGGTCTTTACCCATACCATATCTCCCACTCAGTAGATTCCTGGATCTGTGTATTCAAGTGGTGGTACAACATCGATACTCTTTATGTGGCCTTGACAGTTATATATAGCGTTAACTGGTTTTGACTAAGCTGTTGCATCATCTTTTGGCATCACGTTATACCAATATAACACCTCCTTAATGGAACATCCTGAACTAGCAGCAACACCCTTGATGGTGCGATGACATCTCCCCACAATACCATTCTCTGATGGTTGATAGGCACACCGGAATCTAAGTCAGACACTCCAGTTCTCTGCAAACCTCGCAAACACCTCCCCACAGAATGCAGCGCCATTGCTGATGAGCAGCCTGGCAGATAGGCCTATCTCACAGAATGGCGACTCCATCTGTCAGATGATGCTGGCAGTGTCCTGATGTCGTAATGGTTACCAGATGCAAAACCAACTAGGGCCACAGTCTATCAGAGTCAGGTAATGCCGGCCTTCATAATGCGTTATGTCCATCCCCACCCTGCTCCAATTCTTGCACACATCCAACCATCCAGGTTTCCAATGCACTGGCAAAGGGTCAATGGATTGGCACACTTCTTACTCTCCAACCACTGCCCGAACAACTGCCTTTGAGACCAACAGTCAATTTATATTCCTCCACCAGTTCCTTGATTGTGTGAGCCAACATCTTATCAACATTTCCGTTGCCACCTTCATGCACACTAAAGACTTTCCAGACAGCTTATCAGGAACCCATCGATGCACACACGTTGAGTCAGCTTTCAGTTGAACCACAGTCACCTCTCCATTGCAGTACCATGGTGATGCCTCTCAAGATCACGTCAAGCTCTGCCAGGTTGATATGCTTGTCTTCGTGTTCTGATCACAGCCAAGAGGCATTTTCAACAAGGGATTCACCGCATTCCACAACAACACCAGTAGCCAAGGAGCTTGTATCAACCTACACGGTAACTCTGCATCCATCAACACACCAATCACCTTGTGCTGGATCTTTCTGTGCCAATCTAGTAACAATGTCCGTCAGCATCCAATTGTCATTGGATCCCGCATCTCATTGTCCCAGAGTTTGCATGCCATTTTATGAATGCAGTTGAGATGCAGAACCAGCCACATACTGGCAAATGCCCAATCAATTTCCCACACAGGATGCTCCGACGACTCCATTGCAATTTGCCCTGCTCCTCTCAGACACGTAATCCTAGCACATGAGTGCCACTCTCTAAATGCTCTGGATCCTTACTTACTTTAACCAAATCTCTGAAGATGTGCCCTTATATGTGCCGCAGTGCATATACTATCACTGACAAAAATGTCATCGATGTACAAGAACATGGCCCTCTGGATGGCCGTGTCCTGTGTGACCACGACATTCACAATTGATCACATGATTAGTGGTGCCACATTGAGCATCAAACCTAAATGAGTAAGGCAATACATATTCCCATCTATCTGCACTGTTTGAAAGGGTCATAACGATTTGTCAATATAGACCTGCAAACAGGCATGGAGCAAATCCAGCACGGTGACATCTGATCCTTCCTGTCGCCACTCTCTCAAATTTTGCATACAAACATCTGCATCAGTGCTGTGCACATCAACATACTGATTGAGCTCCATGACCGGGCAGACCTGTTTGTTTTCCTGCAGCACAGCCATTAAAAGGATCAGGCCCTAAGTGGCCAGCTATTATCAATCCAGGTTCATAGCTCACAAATATACTCCTCCCTGAGCAGCTTTGGTACTGGATACTCAGCTGTCCAGTTTTTCAACACAGGTGGTGTCTGGTCACCAGATCACTTCCAAGACACAACCCAAATCTTCCTGTTCTGGTCATACTCTACATGGAAGTCAGGCTCGTTGATGGTGATGACTGCACACAAGGTCAGTCAAGTTGAGGAATGCTTAGTCCCATCACTGGACACACATACTCCTAACTTCTTGATGTCAAGTCCAAGCAGCAGGTCAAAACCAAGTAATTTTCCGTCCACAACAAGAACCGCCACATCAATAGGGGTCCTGTTGCTCATGTCAAATTGAATGAGTCC
>OZ010593.1:95737198-95909698 GCA_963932145.1 Acanthosepion lycidas | reverse complement strand
GTCATGGAACTTGTCATCCTCCTGAGTGTGGTTATCCAACAACATCCCAGCCAACTCAAAAGAGTCTTTCTGGGTGACCGGAATGAGGGGGGATGCCATGATTAAATGTTGCTGTTATTCCCACCAGTAGCAACAGAACTGGGTACAAAATGCAAAGAAAGTAACCAGTGGATCAGTTTTTACCTTTAAAAAATATAAATAAATAAAATTATATATATATTATATATAAGAATAAATAAAGGGCAGTTGCCTGGTTAAAACTAAAAAAACTACAATAATTAACGAAAAAATATATATATTACACACACACACACACACACACACACACACACACACACACACACACAGAGTATCACCTAACCCACATTTTGCCAAAAAAAATTATCGTATGATTTGTATGTGTAGATATTTTAAAATTAAAAATACATAGGGAATTTTTAGCCATGTAAACATCTCAGAATTCAAAAGTAAAAACAAATGGGAATAATTATTATTCTGTTCACTTTTACTGTTTAATTCTGCTGATAATTTAGAAACACTATTTTAAAAATTTCTATTCTCTTGAATTTATTTCCACATCTAAAGTAAACTTTAAAAAAGATGAATATTAAAACAACAAAGTAAATTTAAAAGAAGAAGAATATTAAATACAATTATTTGAAAAAAGTTTAATTTTTTTTTATTTAAATATTCAAAACAAAACTTGTAAAAAAATAGTAAATTCCTGTAGATATTTTTTTTTGGGGGGGGGGGGGGATTTTCAGTAGCTTTACAATCAGAACCATTGTGTTACCTTTTTTAATATTTTTAATTGGGAAATTTTTTACTCTCTTTTACCATTTTATTGAAATTAATATTTTTTAAAAGTTTAGATATTAAATTTTACAAATGAATGCAAAAACAAATTATTCTAATATACACAATCATTTTAAACATGCTGAGGGTGGGGATCATAAAATTTTTTACTAAACTATTTTCTAAAAATTATTTATGCTTTCAAAAATATTATTTGTTGAATCATTTTTTATTATTAATAAAAATTTTACTAAATTTAAATTTTCAAAAATATTTATATTTTTATATTATATATAATTTTCTTATTATAGACAGAACATGAAAGATTGTTTACAACTTTTTAGAGAGAGAGAGAGAGAGAGAGAGATTTAGTTTTGAATAAACATTTTTCCATGAAATCAATCTGTCTTTACTGACAAAAAACAATTTAAGCATAAAATACTTTTTTAAAAAGCAATATGAAATCAAATAAATTATTTTAAATGAAGTAATTATTTTCTGATTTTCAAGAAAAATAATTACCGATGTTAATTTGATAAAATACATAGATAATATATTTACTTTAATAGCAAAATATCTATCCTATAATTATTTTCTGTTAAAAAAAAAAAAAAAAAAAATTTGTACATAATTCTCTCCAACCAATCTCATTCAGGGAAAAAGAAAACCTCAAGTCATATTCTTGAGAAATCTAGACACCCAAGTCTTTGCAATGGCATCAGATTGATTATCAAAACAAGGATTCAACATAGCAATGAAACCTAAGATGAAGTTATTTCTTCCAAGCAACACTGGGTACCCCCACTAGTGTGTGTGCATCTCTCTCTCTCTATACATACATACATACATACATATATATATATGTGTGTGTGTGTGTGAAAATGAATAAATAAATGTGTCACACTTTTTCAACTTTACTCCAAGAGGTCCAACATATCATACCATTTTAGAATCAGGCCAAATCCGGGAGCAAATTATAAAATATTTTGAGCTGGATCCAGACACACAATTCTGAAATTTTGGATTCCCAAGTTTTCATTACTGTTTATTGTTTTCAGAGATATTTTTTGCATCACCATTTTTATAGCTTGGAAATAAATTTGCTAATAATTGAAATTACAAAATACAGCAAGTCATCCATGAAATAAAAGTAATTGTTTGTACGGAAAGTAAGGACCTACATACATCAAATTGTCTTTAAATTAAGTGTTGGCAGATGAATTATCGTTGAGCTTTTAAAAGGTAAACTCAAAATATTATACTTAAATTCAGCAATCAATTTTGAGTTCTTCTGTAGTTTATTGTTGCCTATTGCATATGACAGCAGTGTACCTCGCAAAAAGAAATCTCTGCCAACAGAGGACGAGATTGCAATCAAGAGAGTCAAGGAGATGGAAAAGAAAGTCCCATGCAAATGAAAAACCAGATCAAACAGCAGCCAGGAGAGCTTCCAATACCGAGAATATGCAAAGACTTAGGGACTCTCAAACTCCTGAACAAGCCAAAAGTCTAATTAAGAGACCTCCACAAAATTCAACTCTTTCTGTAAAATCAGATAAAATGACACCAAATATCAGATTTTTTTTTTTTTTTTTAGGATCCTTTTCATGGTCAGGGAAAAAACACTTGGGTAACCCCCTGCATTACACCTATTACAGAGATGGACTTACTACTGAGAACCTACTAATGTCCAATGATGATAAATGCAAAATTTCTTAATCACAAGAGAGATTTCATTTGATATTTTGAACTTTGATATCAAATATTTCACAAAGCTGCCTGCTTTTAACTAAAATTAGACATGAGTTTTAAATAAACAACTGGCAATCAGTAAAATCATAGGTAAGAAAGATTAAAATTGTAAAGTATTATTTATAGAAGGGAGTACACACACAATTTTTTCACAAAACATTTCATACAGTATAAAGTTAGTACGGGGAGAGTTCCATCTCGGTATACATCCATTATGAATTTACACTAAAACATTAGTAAAAAATGAATATCAATATAGAGGATATAATTTTTCTTCCAATTTCCAACAACATTCACTTTGTTAATCTTATCAGAACCAGTATCTCAACCAGTTCATTTTTCATAGTTATCATTTTAAAATAGGTACCTCCACAAGATTGCTAAAAAAAAAGAGCATAGCATGATGAAAAAAATGCCAAACTTGACGAAAACAAAATTTTATCGTCTAAATATTTATGTTATTATGAAGAGGAAAGACCAAAGTTTATTTTAATTATTTTTAAAAATTTTCCTTCTTTTTGTTTTTATGAATATGGACAATGTTTTCTGAAAGCAAAAAATTTTTTCAATGAAAAATGAATTTTTAATACAATTATTTGGTATTTCTTTAATTATAATAGATTTCTACATTTAAGTTGTATCGTTTTGACTATTCAGAAGACCCGCAGTAATTAAGAAATGTAATTTTGTGTTTATAATCAGGCTGTAATTATAAAGTACAGAAGACCAACCAGAATACAATTAAGTTGCGTTATTTGAGTTAAGCTTTGTTCTCCACTGTTAAGGCCTTTACTTTTGTGAAACACATGTGAATAAATTAATTTGATTTTCCAATTTCAACTGAGAAGGGTACCTACAAGTATCAGTTATCATCTTATGAAATTTATATGATCTTATTTTTATATTAATCTCAGTTATGACATTTTTCCATAAATGAAATATCAAAATTAATAATAAAATGAATGGAAATACAAATAACACAGTAAAATGTAGTAAATGTACATAAAATTATAGTATTTTATGTACACTTCTGATAAAATTTCATAAGAAAGGTACCTATAAATTAATTAGATACCTTTCTTATGAAATTTAATCTCACTCTTAATAGTCTTATTTTAATTTCTTTATATTTTCCACAAAGCATCGTAAACATAAAGGTGAAAGCAAAGTACAAAAAAAAAAAAAAAAAATTAGAGCACTGAAAGTTTTCCTTAAAAATAACAAGGTAAATAATTTGTTCACTTAAATGTAGGTACCTCCACGAAATCACTAAAAAAAAAAAAAAAAAGAAAAAAAAAAGAGCATAGTCTGATGAAAAAGACACCAAACTTTATGAAAACAAAATTTTATCGTCTAAATGCTTATGTTTTTATGAAGAGAAAAGACCAAAGTTTTTTTTAATTAATGTTTAAAATTTTTTGCTTCTTTTTAGAACATTAAAAATTTTGATTAAAAAAACCTTGTTTCTCTTTGTACCAACATGGGCTAGTAAATAACATAGATAATTTTTAGCACGTTTTTTTGGTATTACACATATTAATTTGGAAAATCTTGCAAAAATAAAAATAATTGTCAGATGTTAATGAAACTTTCAGAAACTATTCACAGATGATCGAAATTATTATAAATATGTTTTTTTTTATTAAAGTCATGGCAGAAATATTTTTTTATATATTAACACCCCCATAAATAATTTTATGAAAAACTCTAGAAATTCGAGCGCGCAGGGCTTAGTGATTGCAATTAAAAGCACAAGGCTTTGAAGAATGCAAATCATGTTTTTTTTTTTTAATTGGAGCCAACGTACCTGAAAATCAGCTCTGAATTGTAACATACAAAACTCAATAAAACAAATATATTATTTAATTTCAAATGCTTTTATTTGTTTTTAGTTGTTTTTATGAATATGGACAATATTTTCTGAAAGCAAAAAATTTTTTCAATGAAAATTGTATTTTTAATACAATTATTTGTTATTTCTTTAATTATAATAGATTTTTACATTAAGTTTTTAAAAATATTATAACATTAGTTAAAAGCAACATCAACCTTTCAAAGTGTCCAGATGAAATCGTCATTGTCTAGCGATTTGAAAATTGTATCGTTTGGACCAATCAGATTAGCCATGGTAATTAAAAAATGTAATTTTTGTGCTTATAATCGGGCAGTAATTATAAAGTATGGAAAACCAACCAGAATACAATTTAGTTGCATTATTTGAGTTCAGCATTGTTCTCCACTGTTAAGGCCTTTACTTTTGCGAAACACGTATGGAGAAGTTAATTTGATTTTTCAATTTCAACTGAGAAGGGTACCTACCTATAAGTATCAGTATCATCTTATGAAATTTAACTACTGCTAAACGTTAATTTATATGATCTTATTTTTATATTAATCTCAGTTATGACATTTTTCCATAAATGAAATATCAAAATTAATAATAAAATGAATGGAAATACAAATAACACAGTAAAATGTAATAAATGTACATAAAATTATAGTATTTTATGTACACTTCTGATAAAATTTCATAAGAAAGGTACCTATAAATTAATTAGATACCTTTTTCTTATGAAATTTAATCTCACTCTTAACAGTCTTATTTTTTAATTTCTTTACATTTTCCATAAAGAATCGTAAATGTAAAGATGAAAGCTAAGTACAAAAAAAAAAAAAAAAAAAAAAAAAATGAAAAATTAGAGCACTGAAAGTTTTCCTTAAAAGTAACGAGGTAAATAATTTGTTTATTTAAATCTAAATAATTTCACTTCCTTCCATCCATAGAAAGAATTATCCTCCTGTAAGTTATCTAAACGTCATGAATCACATCTGTCATCACTTGTCAAAGACGCGAAAGGTTATGACCTGCTTTGTTTTATTTTCAAATTACATTTTTTCGGCGCAGAAGCCAAGTTAAGCTTGGTTCAAAATATTTTAAATAAACATTATAATTTCTGATTTTATTAAAATCAGTTTTGAAAAAAATGATAATTGATTTTTAAAAGAATATCAAAGTCAGATTTTCATCTTTTTTATCAAATGATTGAAAATGATTGATTATCTGTACTTTTTTTTTTTGACAAAAAAAAAAAAGATTTTTAACGAAAATTTCGGACGTGCTAGGAACGATTAAAAAAATGTAAAAAAATACCCCAAAAATACTTTGATCTTTCCTCTTTAATAATAATATGAACATTAGATGATAAAAACTTGTTTTCGTCAAGTTCGGTGTCTTTTTCATCATGCTATCTCTGTTTGTTTAAATTTTCGTGGAGGTACCTACTTAAATGTAAATAACTTCACTTCTCTCCTTCCATAGAAGGAATTATCCTCACGTGTTCTGTCAATATGACATTCATCATCTGTCAAGTGATGCAAAAGTTTATGACCTGCTTTGTTTTATTTTCAAATTACATCTTTTCGACACAGAAACCAGGTTAAGCTTGGTTCAAAATATTTTAAATAAACATTATAATTTCTGATTTTCTTAAAATAAGTTTTGAAAAAAAATGATAATATTTAAAAGAATTTCAAACTGAGATTTTCATTTTTTTATAAAATGGAAAAAAATGGTTGCCATGATAGATTGACAATTTTGCTGACTCAACCCCCCCAAAAAACAAAGATTTTTAACAAAAATTTCAGATGTGCTAGGAACGATTAAAAAATGTAAAAAATACCCCAAAAATACTTTGATCTTTCCTCTTAATAATAACAATTTAAAAGTTAATATCAGATGGTGTAAAATCTTTCAAATTTAGAATTCCATTCTTTTCCCCAAATTTATTTATCAAGCGCTGAAACCAAAAGAAAATATTGCATGCATTACTACTTTATTTTTCTTGTAAAAAGAAATAGGATTTAAGAGAAAACAATATTTGTTTCTTTTATCCTATATTTGTTTGTTTACCTATGTATGCTTTAGAAGCAACTATTTTAAAATACAACTGAAAATGTACCTCAACGATTAGAGGAACAAGTTGTATGCAAAGTTTTACATTTTGGTGGTATTTTTAAACTAGATGCCTGCAGGTTAGTGGAAAAAGTTCCATATTCTTATTTATTAATTTATTTTTTTAATTATGAAACTTGAAGAATTACATCAATTTTTTTTTTGTCAAACAGGACACCCAGTTACAGATAATCTCGTGAATTGTAAAATAAAAAAAATGCAATAAAAGACATTTAATTAGAAAATTTTTTACTTACTTTTAGGAATAAAATATATTATGGACCCTATTTTCTTGAAAAAATTTTGATTAATAATTAATTTTTACAACTGTTTTCAGTTTTGATAAATTTTAATTAGAATAATTTGTAAACTTTTAAAATTCTATATTAATTTGTAGCCATCAAGTGGTGATATTAAATTAAAACTGTATTTACTCATCATAAATGAAAAAGTATACTACAATTCAATGACCACCCAGTATTTTAAAAAGAATTTTTTTTTTTTTTTTTAACGAGATTATGAACGTGGCAATTTTTGTAAATAGACATTCCTACACATTACCAGAAAATAAGTAAATTTAATGTTTACTTGTAATTTAATATTTTCTCAATAAGTGTCTTTGTAAGTAAGACTATAAAGCCAAAGTACCTAAAATTCAATAAGATAGAATGCTTTAAATATTTAAAATTTTTAAAATTACTGAGTAGTTAGAAAAAATTATATAAAAAGCTGTTCACATTGTATTCATGTAAATTTTATTTCTATTATGTTACTTATTTAAATTTTCCAAACATTAGGCCGTCAATACATGATTCATGTAAAAAAAAAACAAAAAAAAACACCCTTCCATCTTAAAATAGATCCTTTTCTACAATATTTTAAACTAAAATATGCTTCACTTCAAATTAAACTTTAAATCAGCTAATTTTTCCAATAACATTTCAGAAAAGTATATTTTATTTTTGAAAGATTTTTTTTCAATAAAAGAGAATTTTGACTGAATTTCTGAGGATTTATTACACTATTTATATTTGGACTATTGTCTTCATCTTTGTTGATTTTATCACGTTTCAGCCATTGTACCTTCTGGCCTTCATCAGGTGTATATCTTTAATCTACAGGCATAGACTATTCTCATTCCACTGCTCATGTCTAGTTTATTTAAAAAAAAGAAAGAAAAAAGAATTCCAAACAATGTAAATTTGGTTTGAAATATAACAAAGTATTTTGCTTATTGGGAATATTGAATTTTTTTAATCTATTAGCTTGAAATTAAAACAAAAATTACAGCGTCAAGAAATATTTTTCATTTTAAAAATGGATTTTAAACCTTAGGAATCACTTATTTTTTTTGTTGGTACCTAATTTAAATAGACTGATCCACACAAAAAAAAAAAAAAAAATTAGGGAAAAATTTTGAAGGAAATATAATATTTATAGATTAGCATACTTAGGCCATCCTAAGGCTGTGACACACGTCTGTTTTGAAAAATAAGGATTCTTTTATGATTTTAGAAGGGTTGAGGTCATCCTGTTCTAGTGTAAAAATCGATCCCTTACTTTTACAGTTATTGAACTTTACAGACAAAAGAAAAAGTGAAAAATGAGTAAAACTAAGATTTCACACTCACAGTAATTTTCAAATTTTAGATTTCAGCTTTTAGACATTTTATCCCGAGATTATAAGAGTTTGAAAAGTAAAATTTTATTTACGGAAAAAAAAAAAAAAAAAAAAAAAAATAGTTGCAATATATATTATATTCCACTTCGAACACTATTTTTCGTTTTATTTAGGATGAATAACTTATCGTAAGGAGGGTTTATGAGTCTCGTTCAAAAAGTTTACGTCCGATGCAAAATAGCTTGATGAGTTAAAAAAAAAAAAAAAAAAATCGTTTCAAACGCTAAAGTTGATTACACCCAACTTTTGAACGAGATTCATAAACTTTCATTTCGATAAGTTTAAAATTTTTTATAAATAAAACGAAGAATAGCGTCGTGAAATTCAATATTTATTCAACTATTTTTTTCATTAAGTTGGATTTAAAAAAAAAAACATTCGAAGTGCGCAAACTGACTATAATTTTTAATTACTAAAAAAAATCTAAAATTAATCGGGCTTTTAGACAACAAACAAAATAACAAACCATCGTTCTTCGATAATTCTTTGAATGGCCTTCCCTTTTTGCAGCATTTGCCTGTGCATTTCCTCAAGAAATAAGTTTTTTTCAGTTTGTTTAAAAAAATAAATAACCTAACCCTTTTTGGTTTTTGCAAAAAAAAAAAAAAAAAAAAAAAAAAAAACTTTGATAAACGGCTAAAGATGTCTTTTAAAATTTTGATTCTGCCTCTTTTTTGAGACGTGATTGCACAACAGAAAAAAAGTTTTCGACAAAAAAAAAAAAAGACACTTGCGGATGGGATCTTCAACACATCGGCCGATATTTCGTTCCCTGAAGAGAAGCAAATGAAATCGACTTCGCACATAAAACCTAGAGTCAAACAGAAGAGAATTCCTGTGTGCCTTGATGCAATTGTCAGCAAAATGGACTAAGAAGGACTTCGATTCTCACTGTGTGCCCCGTACTTTGAGGGGGGAAAAAAGACTAAGCCAGGCCGAGTAAACAGCAATTTAAGTGATTTCTCCCAATTTGCTTGTAAAATTTACGATCATTTTCCAATGAAATGAAGAAAAATTAAACTTTTTATTTTATTTTTTGACAAAACAAAACGCATCCATAGTCTTAGGCATGATCAAACACCGTCTTTTTGTTTGACTCAAACAAACGCACGTGGGTGAAAGTCCTATTTACGGAAACGTTGAAGATATGTGCTGCTAAAATTCTATGAATTAAATATCAAGTCTGGGGAATCCAACTTTAAGAAATCAGATAATTCTCAGATTAAATTGGTTAGTTTATTCAACGCAACTGATGAGAAATAAAAAAGTAAAACTACGTGGGAAGTTTCTTTTTTGTGTAAAAATACATTTCATTGAAATTTAATTTCTAATTTTTTTTTACTATATCCTACTAAAAAAACATTTCTCAACAGGTTTACTTTCTTAAATGTTAGCCAAAAAGTTAAACTAATTCAAAAGACCACAACTGATCTTTTAATAACGTCAAGATAGTATGCAAAATTTAAACACATGATCAGGTTTTCGTTTGAGTATGGTCATCATATTTTTAACGAAGTAAAAGAGTTTTACTAAGAAATATTTATTTCTTTTGAGATTGGGAGGGGAATCAATCGTAGCTTAGGAAAATGTTTTAAATGGGCTGGCACATATTTTATGGAATATTGCAGCATTTAAGAAACTTAATAAATTCGCCAAGTAAATCGACTACGCAATAAAGAAATCTCCCACGCAATAGTCTTTTCAATTTTTTTTAACCGACTATGTTGTGTAAATAAGTGAAAGTTAAACCACGCCCCAACAATAGTCACCAACAAGCAATTTAAAAAAAAAAAAAAAAGGTATGTCGTTATAGATGTATATTTTTAGTTATATTTAAAAAAAAAAATAAAAAAAAAAAAAACGACCTGGAAAAAAAAACTTTTAATATTTTTTTTATTCGCATATTCACACAAGTTAACAGGTCATAAACCCTAAGAAATATATGAGCTAGTAGTGGTTGTTCCAGACTCTAGTGTAAAAGTTGAAAAACTGATATTTTAAATTAAAATACAAAGAGAAATGTTAAAACCTTCTAAAAATTAAGACCACCCCCCATTTATTCTTTTCAATTTGTTTTTTTGTTGTTTTTTTTTAAGTGGGGGTGATAGTGTTGAATTTCATTATTTCTTTCTATGCAAATCAAAATAGATAACTATTACAAATTTTCAGAAGACTATCCTTTGGAGAAGAGTTAGTTTTAAAATAAAAGGTTCTTGGGTGAGTCTTAAAAATTAATTTATATTTCTTTAAACATGATTTTGATAGCTGTATTAAAAAAAAAAAAAAAAAAAAAAAACCGGCATTAGAATACTCAGTAGATAGACGCTCATGAATTGTCTAGAGACTCATTATTAAATGAACCAGTATATTTTTAAAAATACAACAAAAATTAAGATCACAAAATGTTTTTTTTTCATTTTAAATTTATGTCTATATTCCAAATAAGGATTTTAAAAAGTGGCAACATCTAAATTGGAATTTCTATAGTATTTTTCAGGATATATAAAAATTATTAAATATTCTATCAGAATATTAAAAGGTATATTCATAAAATAAAACATTATCAAAGATTAATCCTCCTTGCTTCTTTTTTGAATAAAAGCGATCTTGTGTCCAGATCTCGCACGCAGTAAAAGGTGGACATCAACGTGTGCTTAATCGTTCGAAGACCCTGTACCGCTAAACCTAATTAAAAAAAAAATATGACAGAAATCGTTTAACTGACGAATTAGGCCTGTTAAATCTAAGTAACGAAATTGAACATACATACCACTACAAGAAAATACAAATCTTCCAAAAGCCAGTAGATATAACGTGCTATAAATCCAAGAATGCCGCCATTTCTTGTCACCAACGCGCTCTAACGGTTGAAAAAAATGTTTAATCCACGTCAAGGGAGGTAACTAAGGTTTTTCAAAATTTTTAACAATCAAGAAAAAATAAATTAATTACAAGTCATTTGTATGTCATTTTTTTTAATCATTTTATTTTTACCCCAAGCAAGGCAATAAAGCCACTAAGACGCAAGAGGATTACTGAGTGTGAAAGAATCGGAAAAAAAAAACATTATTAAGGAGTGAGAACAATAAAAAAAAAACAGGATTTAAGATGACAAAACAATTATTAATATTGCATTTAAATTTTAGATCAAAGTTGACTGGAAAGCAAGAGCTGGAAAAGAGTTCCACAAGCAAGAAGTGCAAGGGGAGACACTGTTAACATAGAACTTACAGTTACATCTAACAATTTCAACTGTAAAATGATGACATCTAATTGCCAATCTAATACTGCACTTAAATTTGTAAAGTCACATTACCAAAGAGGAAAGCTCACCACAGCATGAAAACACTTATAGAAAAGGCAGAGAGAAGCTATATTATAGCAGTGGGAAAGTGACAGAAATTGAGATGACAGGTCAGGACTGATTCAGATTCTTCTTTAGATTTTATCAAGAATCTGTAAATGCATAAGGGAAACACCAGACCAGATGTGCCAGCAATATTCAATGGTAGACTTAGAGCTGGTACATACTACTCCCAAACCACCAAGCCTGATTGTGGGCCTCAGAGAGTGAAGTGACCATCACTATATTATCGACATTTGCTTTTTTCTACTTACATTTTTATGCATTAC
This sequence comes from Acanthosepion lycidas, assembly GCA_963932145.1. Lineage (NCBI taxonomy): Eukaryota > Metazoa > Mollusca > Cephalopoda > Sepiida > Sepiidae > Acanthosepion > Acanthosepion lycidas. The sequence continues at coordinate 95,897,885 of OZ010593.1, read as the reverse complement.
AAATTCAACTAATCAAAACTGACGATTAAAGGATGAAAAATCTTTGCACATTTTGACATCACGCTGGGTGTCTTTTTTTCGTCCAAATCCATGAACCTGTTTTGCTTATAGGAAGTCTTGAAAAAACATTATATAAAATTCACTATATTTTATCCATGTTGAATGTGTTTAAAATTATTCAATTTTCTAATAAGAAAAATCTCAAGTTGATGTTAAAAATTGCTGCAAAACATTGTTGATTTATTTAAGATGGAATTATTGATTATGACATGTCTCTAATTGACATTGTATTTATTTTCAAATTTTCTTGTTGAATTGTTCACCTATATTGCATATGATCCATTATTGTATATAATTAAGTTACAATAAAATTTGTATTTCATATGAAAGTTGAGATGTAGTGGGAGCTCTGTATCATAGATTTTGAAGGGGGCCAATATCATGGACCCTTGCACCAGCCCTGGGTAGACTTACAAATGTGTAAGATTGATTCTGATGAGAAAAACTGTCTAGCACAACACAGTGAATTGACTTTCCTAGCAACTGATTCAATATAATCTTTCCACTTTGTGTCAGCAGAAAAAGTTAGCCTGAGAAGATGCAATGAGACACTCTGCTGGAGGTTAGCATCAGCCATACTAATGGAAGGCAAAAAGGTTCTCTAAGATGATTAAAAAAGAACAGTTTTATTTTGGAGGCACTAAAATTAACAATATATATTATTATTATTATTATTATTAAAATTATTATTATAACAACAACAATAACAATAATATCATCTCATTTCACAATCAGCTCCCAATATTCATTGTTGGGGCTTGATTCAGAGAAACAATATGTAGCTGCAGGCAGCACTTTTCCAATTACATTAACAAGGTGGGGTCAGAATCAATCCCTGATGATTCCAATATGGATAATGTGAATAAATATTGTCATACTATAGTAGTAGAATGCCCCATTAAAGATGATCAGACCTTAAAATACTCATGTAAACTCTAAAGAGAGGGATATTTCTTGTCAGCTGAGGTAAAGACTTTCATGAAGAATTTGATGATAAGCAATAGAAGGTGGGCCTCCCGTTTTAAAGGTGATCTCTTATGAGTGTTTCCCAAAGTCAAATTTGAAGAGGAGGTTGAAAGATAGATGCATTCTTAAATCCTGAAGAGGGAAGGTCGAAAGCAGTGTGTCGCCATGTTTTTTTAATCATTGGTCATGGTAAATTTAATTTTGAGTAGAAAACCTCTAGTTACTAACAATGTACATATACATATACTTATACTGATTTGAGGTTTTGCCTAAATTTTACTTATTCTTCATTCCCTAAAAGTGTCCAAGTAGATGAAAACTTTCTATTTATTAAAAAACAAAAAAATATTATTTTTCTTACTTCTATCTATTACTTCTATTCTTACTTAGAGTATCTATAATTATGAAGAATTTATCTGTTTGTGATAAACAGCCAAACTGTTTAATATAGAGTCTTCAAATTTGATAAGTACATTTACTTTACCCAAGGAAGGATTTTAATGTGAAAAGATGTTTTGTTCTTCATGGGAAAAGTGAGGTTGTATCTATTTTCTGTTATATACAAATGTCTTTTATAGTAATAATTCTTGCTTGTAACCACACAATGTAAGACTATGAGTTCTCTTCTAGTTTTAATACATGAAAAAGAAAAGATATATGTGTAATTTCACAAAACAATTCTATCTCTAAAACATATTTTCTATTTTTTATTGTATTTATTCATTGGAAACTTGTTGCAGAATTTATGTAAGTAAGATGTGTCAGAAGGTGAAATTGCGTGAAGGCCTAAAATGTGCGTGTACATTATGCATTTATCCACAACAAATAAATTTAACGAACATATGAAGACAATACAACTTGAAGAAATCATGGAAAAACAATGTAGTTATAGATTTCAACAATAACATGAATTTTTATATATATTTGACATACACAAAGTGATGATAGGTTGCTTGTTAAATGTGGCAAGTGAGATAAGATTGCAAAGAGTGTCCATGCAGAGATTTGGTGAATGAATGTTGATGGTTTAAGTTTGTTTGTGAAATTAAAACAGTTTGATTTCTGCAAGGTAAAATGTCAAGTGTGTGAGTTCAAATAATAGTGTGTATGTGTGTGACAATTGTAAGTGTTGGTTCAAGTTATGAAGAGTTGTGTGCCTTTGACTGATATGCTAAAATTGATTAAATGTACAATTACTATTTTGTAGTGATAACGCCACTTTTTTAGTAAATTGTAAGTTAAGTTTCTTCATGCAGCAATAGTAGTGCGAGTTGTGTTGAGTTGATGAGAGGCTGGTAGTGTTATTGAGTCAGTGTGTTGGCACGCATGGAGTCTCCTGGCATCTCTCAAAACTCAGTGTCTGACTGACTTGAATTAAGTCGAGGGATTTTTTTTATAGATTTTTGGATTTCAAATAGGCTCCAGACAGCTGCGCAAGAAAAAGGGTTTGTCTCAACTTGCTACATTTTTCTGTCCTTTTAACCAATGGGAAGTTGAGTTTGGAAAAGTGAAGTGATGATTGGTTAAAGGTTAATTTGGAGAAGAGTGCATCTTCCCATAGGGGGTGATGGGCAAGTATGGAGGATTCCATAAACTTACCAAGAACAAATGAAATCATTTTTTTTTCTCTTTTAGCCTATTACACACACACAGGGGTTAGACAATTCAAACAGCTTGCAAAAATAGGAATTTTTTCAATTCTGGCATTTCCGGGTATTTGTAAACATCAAACCAGCATAAAAGGTAACTGCTCTGCACTTTAATCCTTTCCTTTCCTTTCCCACTTAATTAAGTCATTATTTATTTTCAGGTAAAAGAGTTACATACTAAAATGCACAACCTGTCAGATTTTCAAAGATGACAAATAGTTGGTGCTCTATTAGCAGGAACATGTGACCAAAACGTTTAGATTATTGAATGTGTCACGAACTGTAGTGTCCATGGTTATGACAGCTTACACAAAACAAGGCAAAACATCATCAGTAAAGAGTAATAGTGGATGGAAACTAAAGTTGCCTGAAAGAGACTGACGAGCTTTAAAATGAATTGTCACAAAAAATCATAAAACTACTGCAGCAAAAGTGACATCAGAACTCATTACTCACCTAATCAATACAATTTCTACACACACAGTAGGTTGGGATCTCCACAAAGCTGGTATCCACAGAAGGGCTGAAATTCCTAAAACTCTGATCACAAAGATGAACTCCAAGTTGTGAAAAAAATGTTATAAGGATCACAAAAATTGGACACTCAATGAATGGACAAATGTTATTTAGTCTGATGAGTCTTCTTGCACGTTATTTCCTACGAATGGTCATGTTTATGTTTGGAGAACACCATGTGGACCCTATGATCCAGATTGCATAGACCCAACAGTCAAACATGGAGGTGGCTCAGTAATGATTTGGGTGGCAATTTCCTGGTATTCTTCTGGTTCTATCATCACTCTTAATGGTAGAATTACTGCAGATAAAGATCTCGACATTCTCAATAACAATGTCCTTACAATGGCTACAATACTGTTTCAAAATAGTGCCATATTCCAAGATGATAATGCATCCATACACACTGCCAAAAAATATGAAGTCATGGTTTGAGGAGCAGCATAATGTAACTAAACATCTTCCATGGTCAGCACAATCACCTGATCTCAACATAATTGAATCATTATAGAGGGTTCTAGAGCAGAGAGTGAGTAACAGATTTCCTCCCCCATTATTGCTGAAGCAACTTTCCATGATTTTGATTGAAGAATGGGATAAAATTCCCCTGGAAACAATTCAAAACTGATTTCATTCCATTTCACATAGAATCAAAGCAGTTTTAGAAGCTAATGGAGAACCAGTTTTACAAGCTTGTGTATATTTAGTAAACGGTTTGTATAAAGTATTGTGAATTGCACTGCTGTATATTTACGGAATAAAGTGCTCAATATCAGCGATAGAGTGTATGTAAATATAAAAATGAACATTGAAGTCAACACTCAAAGATGGCAGACTGTTTCATGTTAGACGCAATCATCAGGCCTGATGATTGCATTGAGCATGAAACAGTCTGTCGCCTCTGAGTGTTGACTTCACTGTTCACTTTTATATATATATATATATATATATATATATATATATATATATATATATATATATTATAAATCACCTGATTTAAAATATGGTTTCTTCACTACACAGGAATTACCATGTTTCAAAAACTGAAGCTAAAAACTTCAAATTTAATTATATAATTAAATTAAAATGAAACAGAACTAATGCTTTTAATTTAATTTAATTATATAATTAAATTTAAAGTTTTTAGCTTTGGTTTTTGAAACGGGATAATTCCTGTGTAGCGAAGAAACCACATTTTAAATCAGTTGATTTATAATATTTATGCTCTGTAAATTTACATTGAGCACCATTTTATAAAAACAAAAATATCAATAAGAACACTGTATTATATATCTTACTGTTCTTTCTTTTTATTATAATATATATATATATATATATATATATATATATATATATATATATGGTGTATATGGGCAGCAGATCATTATTCAAACATGTATTGTTAAATATAACAGACAACAAATGTCTATTATGTTTAATCATTAGCTATTCTAAGTTTCATATAGTGGCTTTAGTTTTGGGAGAAAATAAAGACAAAAACGGTCCAACATTTGGATAATTTTTACTATGCTGTTCATTGATCTAAGCCTTTAGCTTACATGGACCATCATCAGAGTCGTTATATTGACATTACAACAGAGATGTTCACCATCAAAGTTAACATCCTGTTATGTTTACATAGAAGTTTGCTATGCGACAATAACAGTCATGGAAATTTTCACGTCACACAGAAACCTAATTTAATGTTTAAACAAACACAAATTGAAGCTTTAGGCCAACAAATACTTCTATTGCAACAAGATAACCATATGACTACACAAGTAGGTTTAAAAAATTTTACTTAAAGCCGAATCTATTAAACAACGATACCATAAAAATCTGAATAGAATTATAAACACTCCATTAATTAAAGCAGCTAAACAACTAAAAAATAACAATAGCATTGTTATCCAATGAGCTGATAAAACTAATACTTTCATCATTTTAAACAAACATGAGTACCACTCAAAATTACAGGCCATTTTGGACGATCACAATAAATTTAAAAAGTTAACTAATAACACCACCTCCCAACTTAAAAACCATATCAAACTTATTACTGCTAACAATACTGAAATAGAATCCTATAAACTTCAAATTTTTCATAACTATTTCATAATTTCACTATTTTTTCATTATTATTATTTCATTAATTCATAATTTCATAAATTTCATATTTCATAAATTTTCATTATTTTTCATTCAACCTTATATGAAAAATAATGCCAACCCTATTTATATTCACCCCAATTCTAACCATCCTCCATCTGTAATCCAACAAATACCTTCATCTGTAGAATGTAGGATTAGCAACCACTCATTGGACTATGATGTGTTTGATAAATATAGCGGTGTGTATAATAAAGTTTTAAAGAATAGTGGTTATAAGTACGCTGAAATCAAGTATAGAAAATATGATGATAGTGGTCCAAAGAAAAGAAATAGAAATAGGAAGAACATTTGGTACACACCACCATTTAATCAATTAGTCACTACTAAGGTCATAAGTTCCTCCAATTGATTGATAAACATTTTCCTAAAAGTAACTCTCTTAGTAAAATATTTAACAGAAACTCATTAAAAATTATAGCTGCAATAATTTTGAAAAGATTATAAACTTATACAATAATAAAATTTTGAACCAATTTAATAATCTGGACCATAATACACGTTACAAGATAAATATTATAAATCATATCGACTAATGTAATTGTAGGAATTCTGACCAATGCCTATTGTTAAACAAATGTTTAACTAAATCTCTTGTTTATCTTAGTACTATCTCTACAATAGAGAATCCGATAGTTGAAAACTTTTGGTAGTACTAAGAATTCTTTTAAGACTAGGTGGTATCAACATATTTTGTACTTACAGAAATAATACACCACTTTCTAAGTATTTTTGGAATTTAAAAGATGAAAATAAGACACCTAAGGTAAAATGGAAATTTTTAAAAATGGCAAGGACATGTAGATCTTTATATGAATCCAGTTTTTTTTGTTTACATGAAAAACTTGAAATCATCAGATTTTTTTGACAAAAATTCATTATTAAATCAAAAAAGTGAATTAACAGTAAATTGTAAGCATAGTTTACCTTTTACCTTACAATTTAGTTAAACTTTGGAATTTGATAATGCTTTTTCTTATATTTTAGTTGTACTACATTGCGCTATATATGGCTTATTTTTCTATTTGTAAGATTAATCTGCATTTAATATAATTTTGTATTAATTTTGTAACAAAGATAAGAAAATTATCCACAACAATGAACTAGACAAAGACAAATACATAATACTACTTATCAACTTCATAACATCCACTATCCTAAACAACTTATATCCCATCGAAACAACATCCAAATAGTCACAACTACTTCCAAAACTATTATTGATATGCTCAAAGCCAAAAACACCTATAACAATAATAATTCAGAAGCAGGCATATATAAAATAAATTGCCAAAACTGTTCCTCACAATACATTGGGGAAACATGCAGAAATTGAGAAAAAAAAAACATATTTATGAACACAGATACATAACAATTCATCAAATGCACTAGACATACACAGAAATAAATTCGACCAAAATTTTTATCTAAAAATGCCACACTTTTCAAAAGAGAAAGTAATTTACTCAGCAGGTAAATTCTCAAGAGTGCCACTATTGAATCTTATCAAAATATATATTTATGTCCTGGTTTCTTTCCAATCTCACCATTCCTGAAAGAATTACTACTTTCCCAAACCAACATACACAACTACAAATATGTTGAAAAATCAAAAAAAAAACAATTAAATCCATTACCCCATGTTTTTGATGATGTACAGCACATACGTCTATCCCATAACAATCTGATCACAATTTAAATAATATTCATTTATGAAAAATAATATTTCTTGAATATTTCTTGCTTAATTTTGCCATACCAGACAAACTTTTAAAACCTCAGACACAAAGTTAGCACACACGAGATGCACACATTTGATTGCCATTAAGTTTATTTTGTAAATGTTTACACATCTTTTCAGTGCACCAGCTAACTTGCACACTTTTCTACAAATATGATATAAATTGTTAGTACTTAATGCCATTTCATAGTTGATTGGTACTCTGGTACAATGAATTTGCATATGATTTAATTTTCCTGCTTTAATCAAGCAAAATCTACCATAAACATCATTGGTGATGTCATCATTATTTTGAGCTTTCATTGGTTATAATTACTTATTTCAGTTACAGCCAGCTATTCAACATGCAAAAAGATCTTACTATATCAAATAATGTCTGTACATGAAATGTTTAAAGTGGAGAAAGTTGCTGAATTGGATCAATACCACTCTGTAAGAACAGTATAAATCCCAAAAGAAAAACAGTCAACATCATTGGATGCTGTAATGTCACAGTTATTACATCCAGAGTTTTCCTTCTCCTAGTTGGATACCATAATGAAAGCGAAAGGGTCAAACACACCTAGTAGGCCTGGTGCACACTTGGGTACCAAGCCAGGTATTTCTCCTGCACTTTTGTAAGATGGCCGTTGATTCCATAAAAGGATTCATCCACCCTTTGACAGGTCTAGTTTTTAATCCTGTTGGGGGTCTAACCACACTCCTCACAAGAAATGCCTGTTGGGAGAACTGTTTTTTACCAATAACCTGACTATGTGGCAAATAGTACTGGACTACATAGTATCAGTAGCCCTCATTAAGTTACCTGACATATTTTTTCTCCAGAATATTCCTTGTTTATTACCTTGTACCAGATATTATGTAACCACAGACTCAGAAACAAGGCTTATCAAAAAGGTCCTATTGGTTGGAAATATCTATGCTCTAGATAGTGCAGAGGAGCAGGGGAGGATTTTTTTTGTTTTTGCATAAATTTTTATAGTTTAACTGTGAACAAGAGAATTCACATAACATAAACACTAAATGTAGTGATGGTGGGGGGTGCTTTCTGCAGAATTATAGCCATGGAAACTTGTGTGATGGCATTCTCAAAGCAACATTTTTATTGCTATTGGTAAAAACCATAGTTTTACCAATGTTTTTTACCAATGTTTTGTTTTAGTTTTTACCACTGATTTAGCATAGTTTTTATTGGTAAAAATGCTTTCTCAGACCATTGATAAAAAATGTCAAGTGAATAAAGACTGTAGCTCTTGGTGAGGACCATTCTTCTTTGAACCCTACTGACTGGCACTACAGAATCACAAAGTACTGTACTAAATAACAGAAACCACATCCCTTGAGGACTTAAAATAGCCACAGCCACAGCAACTAAAATGGATAACATATGTAACACAAAGAGAAAATAATGTCATAATCAAGCTGTTGACACTCAATCCTAATTTAAACAAAAGGCTAGGAAGGAAACCCCCATCAATACTGCAAACAGTGATAAGAGTCATTGAATTTGAAAAACCTATTTTCTTGAAAAGTTATTTTAATAGAAAGATTTTATAAATTTCAACCAAAAGTAGCATTTGTTATTCAGACAATGAGTGCCAAATGTTTCCTTATAAAGAAACAGCTAATATTACCATTGCTATTACAATGAATACCAAATGTTTCTTTATAAGAAAATTACTAATATTACCATTACTATTATAATGAACACCAAATGTTTCTGTATAAAGAAACAGCTAATATTACCATTGCTATTACAATGAACACAAAATGTTTCCTTATTTTTTTTTTTTTTTTTGGAGATGTTTGTTAAACTTTACCAAAATTTAATTAAATACCCAAAACAAATTTTATATTAATTTAATAATTTAAGAGATTTATAGTTTTAGATACTTTCCCACATATGAGACACGACATTGGTGGACATCAACGTTCAATAAATATTTAATTACATTAACTTAATTTATTATTACTTCACATTTCACATTTCCTGACAAATCTGTGTCTATCACAAAGTGGATATTTAAAAATGTTTCCTTATAAAGAAACAGCTAATATTACCATTGCTATTAATGCCAAATGTTTCCTTATAAGAAAACAGCTAATATTATTATTGCCATAGAAATACACAATTTCTATTGTCTGCACTTTGAAAAAAAAAGAATTATTTTTCTTTGTGCATATTTCATTATGACTGATTGAGTTAGTCACTCCATTCAGTGGTTACTTATTAGAATTTTATTTCTATAAATCTAATTTTATTAAGATGTTTACATTGTAAAACGTTGTTTAAAATATTCTTATGACAATTCATTTCATCTTTGTTTCATGATCATAGTTATTCGTTTGTATAACAAACATTATTTTCCAAATCTCGCAATTATTTCCCTTTTCCTTTGACTTAGAACATTCATAATTGTTTTGTCAACTTACCATTGAATAATAATTCATGTCTCTATTCAGATTATTAAATTAGTTTACATTATTAAATAAATTTACTTGCGTTATCCAAACTACAAAGCTTCTTTTTATCCTTTCTCTACTCAAATCAAGTGTTTAAACTTTTATGGGACGAAAAGTATCTCTCATAGTTGGAGAATCTTAAAATGTCAAGAGTTTTTCCCCTTTAGTTAAAATCATTGAATGATTCTGATGCTATAAATCAAATCTTTTCTTTTAATGTTACATAAAAGATAACATTAGTAAATTAAAACAAACCAACAATCGTACCATAATGTGACACTATTTAAATAAACTTGTTCACTCATAAGAAAAAGGAGAACAATAGAATTTTTGGAGATCAGCATTAATCAGATTTTCCTGAAGCCATAACATTTGTCATTTGATTGATTTGTTTTTATGGCTTATCAACCCTTTGCAGATTATTTAAGATCAGAAGATAGTTTTAAAGTGTGAGAATTTTTTTTTGAGATAATAAGTATTTTACTGATGCAAGTGCTAATTAACCCATAGATAGGGGGAAATAGTTAAATTCATACCTTCCCAAATGATATTTGCATGTAAGTGAATATAACAAACCTAACTGAAATTAGAACTCAGCTCTCTGACTTTCAATTCCAAGCTGTTTCCATTACATGCCCCACACATCCAAGTTTGCAGCACCTAATATTCCTAAACAGTCACCCATCTAGGTACTGAACAGGCTTGATGCTGCTTAATTTCAATGATCATAAGAGAACCGGTGTTTGAATGTGATATGGCCATAAGCCTACAACATTTGTTAGAATAAAAAAAAATTTATTTTTTATCGATCTAAAAAGCTATCCTATTCCTAATATCAATACAGTGTAAAATCAATCCCTGACTTTTTACAGGGTTATCTGGACTTAACTGTTCTGCATACAAAAGCTGAATTTTTTTTACAAAAAGATTTCTTTTAAATAAAGAACAAATGTATATATACATTTTTAATTAAAAAAATGTACATAAATTGATAAAAGTACATAATATATAAGTTTATATACTATATATCTGTTTATTCTTCATTTAAGATAAATAATTATTATTCTTCAATGTTTGTGCTTGTGAGTGAAGAAAAATCCTCCCACTTGAAAAAAGTTTTAAAAATAGTTTTAAAAAAATGTTTAAAATATTCAGAAAATGCCAAAACACTTCTCCTTTCTGCTTTCTTTCTCTTCTTTTTTATCTAAGTTTAGCTCCCAAAACCAGCCAACATCTTTCTTGTAAATGCCAAAACCCTTCTATCTGTCAGACAAACCAAACTTCTTAAATAGCTACAAATCAGCTCTGAATTGAATCAGAAATTTGTTACCAAGGGGATCATAACTTACTTTCCCCATTGGTTAAAAAATCACAAAATGTACATGTTTAAAACATGCTTGTTCACAAACTATTTCAGCAGGTTTTCAGATCATAAGACTTGAGCCTCTTTTTTTACAACTTTTTGAAAACTAAATTTTATACACGTACCTTTTTTATAAACCATCAGGCTTCATTTTGGCAGTTCTTTTATAACATCAATTTGCGTCTCACATTATAGCATTTTCTTATTTAAAAAATATATGTTAGTAACTTTATTCTTTTAATAAAAGGTTTTTAAAAACTGCCCTCAAAAGAAATTGTAATAGACAAACCTTAGTGTATCTACTCAGAATGAGAAAAATTGGAAAGTTGAATTCAAATTCCAGTCAGGTTCGTTGCATTCACATATGCACAAATACCATTGGGAAAAGTATGAATCCATCTCTTCTCCCCTTGGCTATGGGTTGAATAGCAGGATGGATTGGATTCTATAGCCTTGATTGACAACCAGTCTAATGCAAAAAAACGGCAACCTACCAAGGAAACTATCTATTTTTCTCACCCGAGAGACTCTTTTCTGCCTTCCATCAGCCATGCTGATGGTAACCTTCAGCAGAGTGGCTCATTGCGCCTTCTCAGGCTAACATTCTTGGCTGACATGAAGTGGAAAGACTATATTGAATCCATTGCTAGGTCAGCTGCTAAAAAAAGAATTTTGGTTCATTGTCATGCTAAACAACTTTTGTCTCCAGAATCTATCTTACATATCTATAAGTCTACCATTCATTCACATTTAGGATATTGCTGCTCCATATGGTCCAGTGATCTTGCTATATATTTAGAGATTCTTGATAAAATCTAAAGAAGAATCAGAAATATTATTGGTTCTAACTTGGCATCTCAACTTCAGACACTTTACAACCACTGTAAAGTTGCTTCCCTGTGCCTTTTCTATAAATACTTATTGTTCGGATGAGCTCTTCACTATGGTACTTAGATTTATGAATTTAAGCGCAGCATTAGATTGGTAACAAGGTCTCATCAATTTACAGTTGCATTCGCTAGATGTAACCATAAGTTCTATGCTAACAGTTTCTTTTCTCATACTTCTTGTTTGTGAAAGTCTCTTCTGGCTCCATGCTTTCCAGCCAATTTTGATCTTCAATAATGTAAATGCAATGTCAATCATTATCTACTGTCTCCCTGATCATTCTTCTATTGTTCTTGCTCCTTAATAATGTTTCTCTATTTTCTTATTCTTCCACACCCAGAACCCCTTTGTGTTTTAACAGCTTCACTGTGATCACTTGAGGTGATCTCGATTAAAAAAGTAAAAGTAAAAAAGAAAAGATAGAGCATAGAGCAGTGCTTTGCTGAAAATACCAACAAATACAAAGTAGCATTTTACTAATTGCCAGTTAGCACATTATTAGGTTATGACCATGATCATTCGAAGAAACTATATATATATAAATACATATTATAAATTAACTGATTTAAAATATGGTTTCTTCGCTACACAGGAATTACCATGCTTCAAAAACTGAAGTTAAAAACTTCAAATTTAATTATATAATTAGTTCTGTTTCATCTTCAAGCAAATTTTGGAATAACTAATTTTAAACGCACATACAATTCATAATTTTTTTGTTTCCAAGGATACAGAGAAATCCAATCATTTAGACAGGGGTGGTAGCGTGTTCATTTTTATTAACAATTATTGTACCAATTATGAGTTATGTTCAAGAAAGAGGTTAAGTCTAGGGATGGTAGGGGTGCATTTTTCAACGAATATATAAATACATATAAATTTATATGTATAAACAAATAAATACATATAAATTTGATATTGATTTCAGTCATTTTTTTTAAATGACTTTGTATAATTGTCTGCCCTTTGCTCATTTACTTTCTAGAACAAAAAGAAATAACTGCTTACCTCATCTGAGAAATAGATTCTTTTATCATGTACTTGAGAAAATATCTTTAAGAAAATAATGATATAATGTCATGCCCTATTGGAACTCCAAATCTTTAATTCAGACAGAAGTACTCACTCTGACATTCACAGCTCATATGATGAAAACAAACGTTAATTTTGTCTGGCTCGACACACCCACTTCTGAAATACCGCCCCAAAATACTATGGTCATAAAACATCCTTTCTGATCAATCAGAAAAAGACCCGCCCAGTTTTCACAGCTGCTGTCTCTGAGACACTGAGTGATTATAGAGTCAACACCATTTCCACCCATGTGGGCAGATTCGACCAGGCTAGCATTAGCAACGTACTCCCACAGCAAGCAAGCATAATCAGGACAACTCAAAGGCACTTCCATCTATCTCAACTACTATCCTGTGTTATATGCAAATGAACTCTCATTCTCCTACAACTGATATATGATATCCTGGAATGAGCAAACAATTGAACTTTGTAAATCACTGCAAATATTAGGTTGGTGCAAAAATAATGACGTAATAATGTCGTTTTTTGACGTAACGTCAAAAAACGACATTATTACGTCATTATTTTTGCACCAACCTAATAAAAAACACTTTTACTTATCTCAACAACATCTTATCTTCATTTATTGTTTTATCACTTACACTTTTTTTTCCTGTTAATGGTAAGGCTACCATTTTGGATGTGTGGGAAGTGTAACAGGCATCAGCAATTAAAATGAAGTGAGGAGCTGAGTTCAAATTCAGAACTAATCTGTTGCATTGACTTTCGCACAAATGCCATTAAGAAAGGCATGAATCCATCTCTTTACTTCTCAGTTACGGGTTAAATAAATGCCATAGAAAAGACAACAGGAAACCACTACTATCTTTCCCAAGAATGCTTGGCAATTCACAAAGAAGAGGAAGCTGGGGAGAGTCTTGCTTGACTAAGATCTGATGTAAATTTATGTATATGTAATAAAGAAGAATTAAATTAAGTTTAAAGATTGGGGAAGAAAAACAATCTCCTAATAAACAACCACATAATTAACAAGAAGGTGAAGAAATTTTGTTGTAAAAAAGGAGTTTCTCCCTCTAAAATTTTTCATTGAGAATTTTTACCATTTAGTGAACTCATGTGGCCCATAACTGCTAGATAGTAATTAACAAAATGATCAGATGTCTCTCTCACTTAGCTCCTCTCTCTCTCCCCTTTACTGACAAGTAGTCAGGAAAGTTTCCTTACTAAGGACAACAAAAGTACACAATACAGACCATATGTGTTGTGCTATCTAACATTACACGAAAAACCTTTCTCCTGGTAAAAATATGTCTGATTTCATATATGATGTCATAACAATATCACACTGAAGGAACATGACATTATACAAATATTTTGTTACTTTGTGGAACAGACTACAATCTTAACTTCTACATGTCTACATCAGCCATTGTGCCCTCCGGTTTACCTCAGGTGTATATCAATCTGGATAACCTACAGGGAATTCTGAATGGAACATGTTAGACTGTCATGTCTTGTGATATTGCCTAAATCTTGTTTAATCCTGTTCATTTGTTGCTCGCCTATTTCCATTGACATTGCCTGACCCAAGGATTGAACTCACAACCACTATGTCATCAAATTCACAAACTAACACTTTCTGTGGTGATGACTGCAAAGGGAATGCCTGTAACAAGTCAGTTATGCTGAGGTGACTCCTTAATTGTATGCTCCTTAATGGGGTAGTGAGGTGGTGTCAGATTGGTGTGGTTGGGATGCCTGTTCTATGGAACGGTGGCCATGAGAAAGACTGCAAAGGAAATGCCTGTATTGAGTTGGGTATGCCAAGGTGACAGCGATGGGTTGCTGAGGTGACAAAGTGATGTCAAAGCTGGATAGTCAGCCGCTGTAGTGGGTCAGGTTTGCTGAAGTGTCAGTGACAGTGTTAGTGACAGTGACAGCTTGTAGCTGGATGGTGACAACATTGAGATGTTATCATGTCGAAGCTGGATAGTCAGTCACTGTAGTGGGTCAGGTTTGCTGAAGTGACAGTGTCAGTGACAGTGTCGGTGACAGTGACGGCTTGTAGCTGGATGGTGACAACATTGAGATGTTATCATGTCGAAGCTGGATAGTCAGCCACTGTAGTGAGTCAGATGTACCAAGGTGACATTGTCAGCAATGATGAAGACCTACAGCTGGGTGGTGACAACATTGAGATGCTGTTCTGAATTCCATGTGTGGAGAGTCGGATGATTTTTCAAGCCCGGGAGTGGTAACAGTCATTGAGAGGAGTATTCATGTTGGTGGCAGTGGTGATCACAGCAGCAGCACTCTGCATGTCAGTCAGTGGCCTCCTGGCCTACAACTGCTCTGGTTGTGATTGGAGACCTACTTTTAAGCAGATCTGGTAGTCCCCGGGGGCATCCCTTTTTCTGACAGGAACATTTGTAATTGACCAGTGTCACTTTCATTGCCAGGGCCTGCTTCGGGAACTGGATGTGAAGCTTGGAGCCTATGCACAGAGGACGACTTGTTCTCTGCCTTCATGGCCTTCACATCTGGCCAGCATGCAGAATGAATCGGAAAGAGATCTAATTGCGACAGAGTATAACATAAAGATATACAATGGCCAGTGAATTAAGTTACATAAAAGTCTTACATATTTTCTGCTACTCCAAATTTGTTAGCCCAAAAAAGAAATACAGTTTAAATAGAATAGAGTGGTCAGTTAATTTTTTCTGACAGGTCATAATATTTTTTGCACCTCTCATTCTGGGAGTCAATAAGGAAAAAAAACAAAAAAACAACTTTCTGGTATATCCCAGTCAGCCGAATGTATTCAAAATCACGTCCGGGAGTGCTCAAATAACTTCCTTTATCCCCTAATGTTTATTCAAGATCATTGACAGAGCAGACACAGCCAGTTGGTCTAAAAATAAACAACGAAAGTTTAAAAAGTGTCAGTTGTCAGCTTTTTTAGTGAGAAAAAAAAAAGTTGAGCCCACGTCTGTTAATGCCCGTTGGATGAACTGATGAAGCACACTTGAGACTAACTTACATTTTAAATGTCAAGGTCCTGTTTTTTGTGAATCGTAAAATATGCATCATTTATTTCACACATCGTCATTCCTCATTAATCTGACGGTAAGAGAACACATAAGTTTTAAATCCGAAATCATGTTTGCCTTCGTAAAAGAAATAATATGCTAACTTAAAAACTGCTTTAATGTTAATTTAATAATTTTACATTTTTTGTCATATGACGTTACAAAAAATAAACATGACTTTTTTTTAAATCGTTTAATTATTCTCTCGTAATAATAAATTTTTGATTATTTAAATTTCACCTAATTTGAACATTTATTGTTTATAGTCCAGCTCTTTTTAGAACTTTTCTTTTTGTTATTTTAAACGAAACCACTTTCAGTACTGTACAAACAACTCATTTCACTTTAAGTTAACCAACTTAAGTGTTTTTTGATACCAAACTTAAAATTTAATAAACATAATTTGGGGAGAAAGATAAAAATTACACAGCATTTTTAAAACAATATTATAACCTGCAAAAAAGATACTGATTTTAGAAATTTTATATATACCCTTCCAAGTAACAATTATAATAAAACAAACACTAACTTAACACTTTAACAGTAACAGTAACACACATTCAAAGAGACCAGAGCAGTTTTCTATTAAAAAATATTCACACATGAAAATTTCACACTCGCAAATGATGTTAATAATTAATTTAAACTTTACATTTTTTGATTCTTAGTTCAACAAACGTGTCTTTTTTTTTTTTTTTTTTTTTTTTTTTTTTTTTTAAGAAACTCTTGTGACGAACAGCAACTTGAGAAATTTCAAAATAGCACTGACTGAATAATTACAAAATAATTCTTTTGTTTGTAAAATAAATATTTAAGTGAAGAATTTTTTCTGTTCATAATAATGATAATGTTTTGTTTTTTATTAATTTATGTAAGCTAAAGCACCAATTCTCAAATAAAAATATTTATTTTTGGAGTTTTATTTAATTATTTTTTAAGATTCGGGACGAATTTTCAGTATGGTCGCACTTTTCATCTTTTTTTTTTTTTACTGAAATAATATCATATTCACTATTCAGGGATTTTTCTTTAATTGTAAAAAAAAATAATTTTAACGAACACCTCGAAATTAAAAAGTACACAAAAAAAAAGTATCGAAAACTGAGTTTTTTTTCTAACCTATCCAGTATATTCATTCATTTATTAATTTATTAGTTTGAATAATTTTGTTTGAATCGATAATTTGTTTGAATTTAATTTGAGAACAACAATTTCACAAGTCCACATTCTCGCTATTTTTTCTATTCTCACTCCAACCTCTTTTTTAATTTCAAAACCGGCTCCCAAGGCCTTGATTCTTCTTATCAGAGATGTTTTCTGACTAACGAGAGAGCTGGAAAATAAAAAGGAATTCCACTACCATTATTCTTTCCATGGTGCCATAAAAGTCTAGTAGAAACCTCACAGCTTCTTCACTTCGACCTGTTTTCAGTACCTTCGAAACCGGCTCCAAGGGCCCTGATTATCAGTCTGATCAGAGAATGTTTTCTGACCAATAGAGGGGCCAGGAAATTTTTACAACGTTTTTGGAGGTAAAAGTCCATCGAAGCCTACCAAAACTCCATAAATTTGGAGAATCTTGTCTGTGAGGTCGACATTAGGGAGGGAGCTCCAGAACGTTTACTTTCACCAAAGAACTAAAGGGTTGTCAAGAACGAACGTCGGTCCACTATTCAAGACCAATCCAAAGCTGCATCCCTTCACCACTCCTTCTGACGAGCCCACTGGACTTCTGTCGTCCACCTACGAACTCACTCAAAAAATTGCAGGATTCCTTCATCTGCGAACAATTTTCCCACTCTACAAGAACTATGAGTGTTTCTATCTGAACCTTAACAATATTATAATCGCTTCGGCTTAAAGAACTCTTTAGGCGCTCAGAGAAATATTTTGAGCAAGCCTTTTTTAAGTTAAGAACATTTTCTCTTTTCCCTTTCTTTCTCTCTTAATTGCCCTTTCATCCCTTTACCAGACCTTTTTTTTTTTTTTTTGTATATGTTGTAATGTAAGTAAAAACACTTTCTTCTTTTGTTGTTACTCACCGAGCAGGAGTTTTTCTTTATTCGTACGCGCCTAAAAGAGAGAATTTGTCCTCTCTAATCTTGCTGTTTTAATCACGTTTTTTCGCAATTTTTTAAACCTCAACCCAATTTTTAACCTCAACCCTTTGATGCGGGAAAGCCGGGACAAATTTCCTAGCAAATTCCCTGATTTTTGACAAATATTTTAAAACAGTGGGGGAGCGATTTTTGCTTTAATTTCGGAAAAAACGCATCCATTCGGTGGCGGTATCTAAGCAAAATACTCTGTGGTGTATTTCAAACAAATTATTGATCGGAATCATTTTTTTTTTTTCATTAAAATCGATCAAAATGGTCATTTTTGACACATTTGTAAACTAAACAAAAGTTAATTCTCGGTAAAAAATATATTTCTGTTGATGAAAATTAGCAAATTTAAAGTTAAATTAATTTGATTTGAAACAAATATTACTTACTTAACATAAAGTAAAGTGCTGTATATAAACATTTCTTAACCATGGGGTCTTGTTTTTATGACGTGTTAATTTAATCGATTTATTTAATACAATACATTTGATTGATAGCCGAACGTATTCATATGGTGGAGCAGACGATGATGGTTCTTTTTTTCGCCATAGCGGGGTGGACAGCCTTTAAAACTGTTAGATGATAGATTGCATTTATCAGTTTGTATTAGGTTGGTGCAAAAATAATGTCGTTTTCTCACATGTGAGAAAACGACATTATTTTTGCACCAACCTAATACATCCATACTTCAGAAATTCTGCACATAATCACACATACAAAAACAAATCAAAAATCTTTTAAAAATATTCAGGGTCGTCAGATTTACAATATGTGATTAGTATAGTTTTACTTTATAACAATATTTCCTAAGAATTATCTCATAGAAAATGATTTTAAAAGATTTAAAAACTTTATAAACTATTCAATTTAAAATTGCAAAAAAATAAAAACAAATCTTGTAAAAATTCATTTTTTGCCAAAATTTTTTTTCTTCACACAACAATTGTCTTTAAAAGCAATTAAAAGCTTCTCTAATTAAATAACGTCTTAGTTTTCTTGCGTTTTTTATTAAGAACAGATTTTCCATAAGATCAAGTCCGATTTTACAAGAAAAATTTGATGATTTAAATTTTTCAAAGAATTCTGCTTTTAACTAATATAGTCACTAAAAATTATCTCATTGAATTTCTCAAGTTTTCATAAAATTAAGTAAGATGCTGAAACAGATGTAAAAAATATTTTTACCAAGTTTTTCTAAAAAAAAAAATTTCAAAAACAATTTCGTTCATTTGTGAATAAGTCTTGAAAATTTCATAAAAATCTGACATTTGATTTTTGCAAGAATTTCCAAATTAATGTGCCTGTCACTGCAAAAAAGAGGCCAGAATCTGCTATGCTAAAAGTTAGTACAACTGTTGATGCAAGAAAAACAAGTTTTGTAATAAAAATTTTGTATGTTCTAAAAAGGTGTAAAAAGTCTAATTAAATAACCAACCATACTTTGATCCTTCATCTTAATAATAACAAAGATTTTGATGATAAAACTATGTTTTCATGATGTTTGGAACATGTTTTCATCATGGTATGCTGATTTTTTAGCATTTTCATGGTGATACCTACGCAAACATTCAATATGTCCTATGAGTGTCAAATTTTCTAACCCTTCTTTCTTCATTATGTGTCTTAGAAATTTCAACTGCCTCCTTCTGATTTTAAGTATGTCCCTTTCATTTCAATTTTCCTCATTGCTTACATGGTTTGTCCATAGCATTCTTAGTATCCTTCTGCAGAACCACATCTATGTTGTCTCTGTAGTGTTTCATGGGAACTTGTTTTGTAGGACATCACTTATATTGATGAAGTGGGTCACATAATGTAGGAGTGTGGGCAGTTTGAAATAAATGTTCAAGTTTTGTCATGTTGTTTATTGTCAGTGGACATAGGCAGAGAATGAGCATGAAACATATAGTAGCCGACCTGAAAAATGACTGACACAAAAAAAGAGAGAAAGCAACAAGAGAGATAAAATAGTGCTTTCTTCTACCATTGTAGCAGGCATGCTGAAATAGACTTAATATAAGAAAAAGAGACAGGTGTTTTTATTCAACAAGTAAATATTATATACAAAGTTTAGGACTGTTTTCTATAAGTGGTTTATAAGGGTATATAATATAAAAGGCTCAAACATTAATATTCCATGGTTATAATTTATTACATTGGAATCATAATCACGATCCAATTCATCAGACCTACAAATTCAAAAAATATAACTCTAGGTATAAAAAACTTTTTACCTACATACCCATATGCACATATACCATAGTTCTTCTTTCTTCTATTACACCTCTCTCTTGAGCTTTCATACATTTCCCTCTCACACTTGTTTCCTACTCCCACACATACACTCTCACTAAAATTTTGCTTTTTATACTAATTCAATTAGTATGAAACAGCATGAATAGACTTAGTTGAAACAGAGTGATCAAACTCGAAGAATGTCCCTTTCTGTCTGATATGAGCTTATCAGAACTGTTTTCTTATAGATCATGAGGGTATAAAGTTGTGGTGTTTTTGGTACATGTGACAACACTTTTGATTGGTCCTAAAATTTCTTTTCTGATATTTGAATTTTATTCTGACATAACTAGAACTGTGCAGAAGACACACTTCTCTCATTGATATAGAAGTGCAAACTTCCAGTTACATTCTCCAGTGAAGTCTCATGATAGGGAAAATAATTGTTCTATTAATTAAAGTAGTTAATTTTAGAAATTTACTCATGTCATTTAAAAATAAATAAAAAATTTCAACAAAAACAGGATTGAAGTTAAGCAAATATTAAAAAACTGACATCACTTTTTAGAAGCTAATAAAAAATAAAATGATAAAAGAAATAAAATGAGAAGGGAAACTGTCATTGTAAAAAAAAAGAAAAAGAAATGCCAAATGAATGTAAATATTCTTCACTTTCTGATGGCCTGACTGATAAGTTTTTAACTTTACAATGTTATGATATCAGTAGCATGCAGAAGTGGGGACAGAGGGTGTGACAGCCCTGGACATCCATATTGGAAGGGCATCCAATCAAAGGATGAGATAAAAATTTATTTTTTGAAATTTGAAGTTGTCTCTGTTAACTTTGTTATACAAACACCCTACAGTCCCACAAGCTGTTGTGAATGTGGATCCATGCTTTGATAAGCGAGACTGGAGTAGCCCCCCCCCCTACTTGAGTCTTAGGAGCATACAATTCAGGAGTTGGCCTTGGACATAACCAAACCTCTCCGCATCATTGTATGATAGTAATGAACATTTAATTGTTATGAAAATTTTTTTTTTTTTTTACATAGACAGGTGATACTGTGGGGACCTGAAAAAAGGGAGATAATCACCTTCTACATCCATACACAGAGAGTTCTTGCATTTTTAAAGTACTACAAATTATGATAAGGTTTTATTTCAAAATAGATACAGTCCTCAGAAAACAGAAATGCTTGTAAGTACAGTTATATTTTTTCATATAAACAAATGAACTTACATTTTGTTTCAGAGGGCTATTTTATTTTTAAGGTACTGTAAATTATGATAATGTTTTGTTAAGATCTTAATACAATTTTTTAAAATTTTAAAACAAAATGTACTGTTTTTAAGTTTTTGAATATGAATTATGCAGAATAAGCCAAGAAAATGTATACAAACTTCAGGAAAGGAAAAACTTGTCTTTCATAGTTTTATCAAATTGCAATAACACAGTTTACTGTAGTATGATATTTTCTTGACAGATGACATTACATTGGTGACCCTTAGATAAGAAATTGAAAATTCATGTACAGCAATCTCACTGGACACTTTGACCAACATTGCCAAGCAGTAGTTCACCATAGTAATAAATGCCTGGAAGTTAAATGTCATCATTTTGAGCATCAATCAACATGATTGTTGAGTCCAAAGGTAACTTATATTAATCTCATGATGTCTGAATAAATTTAGTATTACAATATCTATACAACTTTTTCTTTTTTTGAAGTGCGTATACTTTTTTTGGCAAACTCTGTATTTTTACAATTACTATTGATGATATTATTTCATGATAAAAATATACTTCATGATTTTAAAACATAAATCATGAAATAAAGTATCCATGAAGAACAAACTAGTAACTAATCAATGCTTGGATCAACAAAAACATGAAAATATATAATTAATATTTAACTCAATGACAATCAATACTCAGTATATTAGCAATCCACATTTGAGTCAATGAAAATCAATGAAATTCATGCTATTTTCAACATTTGAATCAATTAAAAACATACTTGTAAGTAATCAATACATGAATCAAAGAAAATCATTCAAATATTCTAGTAACCAAATTTTGAATTGAGGAAAATCAATGAAGATAATGCAAGTAATGTTTAAATCAATAAAAAGCATGCTAATCAGTAATTAATATTTAAAATCAAAGAAATTGAATGAAAACATACTAGTCAATAATCAATATTTGAATAACAATAAAAAAAAAGTCTGATAGATTTTGATATTTTAATTCTCAGAAATTGTTGTCTGCTGAGTAGATATCAGTAACTGACATGTAAAGTTGTGGGTTTAATTTATTTTACATTATATTTCATTTCTATTGAAAACACAGAACAAAATGAAAACATTTAGATGCAAAAAAAGATACAAAACCTGTACATTCAAAGATGGTTACTCAGAAATTAATTATAGCACCTTTCAACTAAATTATTTATTCCATTATGAAAGAATGATTCTGATTTTGATACAAATGAATTCTTCAGTATCTTGGAGCATTTGACCAGGCAAAGGCAATCTGCATAGATTGAATAAAAGGGTCCTGTTCAATATTCTAAGAAGGTTACCAATTACAACAGAAAACTGAAGAGGGTCAGTTGAAACATTGTGTGTATAAAAACCAAAGTTTGTTTCAACTCTATACTTCTAACATCTCTGACTGAGCTCTGACTAATTATTTATTTATTTATTTTTTGTCTTCCCTAATAGGAGTAGATAGGTTCACCTATCGTCCAGTTCACACTCCTCTCCAGTTTTTTGAACAAGAGTAGTAGTTTATCTCTTGTTTCCCTTTTAAGATTGGGTTTCCAGTTCCTTCTAAAGTCTACTTCCATACTATACTTCGAATGTCTCTGAGCTCTGAAATTTTATTGGCTAGTTAAATATTGACCTCTTCAAGTCTAGAGTTAGCTGTTATCTTTCCTGCATAGGCCCAAGAACTTCATTACTTGCCCTTTCTTATTCTAATACAACACCACACAGTAACCTTCTACTTTGAGTGGCTCTTGGGCCTTGTATTTAAAAAATGAGCCATTAATTCAAATAGTAAGGCAAAAAATAATAGTAATAATAATAATAATAATAATAATAAAGAGATCAGCAAAATCACTGTTTGATTTTATTTACCCAGAAAAAGATCCTTCCTCTTTCATTGTGGGATTCAAATGCATTAATCATTCACAGTAGCATTGCGCAGTAACAATTTATTCAGCTTCCAGCAATATGTTATCATAAAGACTTTGAATTCCATAAAATATAAACAGGAACTTTTTTTTCTTTGTTAGATTTCACTTAGGTTGAGATGTTCAAAGCTGTTTTGGAACCATCCACAATGTTTTTCATTTTGGATCATTATTATTATTATTATTATTGTTATTATATCAATGGGTAACTGCTTGGGAATACCAGGTGCTGTAAGCTTGGATGCGCAAGTGGTGTAATGGATGACTTAGAATTGTTAATCAGAGAGCCGAGTTCCAATTCCAGTTGGGTTCATGTTGGGGCGAACCCACCTTCTCATCAGAATGTACTGATCTCTCTACTACTAATAGGACAGTTCTATAGAGTTCTGGGGAGATCAAGTGACCATCACACTTCCGTCTCTCTGCCGGAAGATACAGTTGGACTTTATACTCTTTTTGATTGTTACTGGATAACCTGCATTCGTTTGACTACTAATCTCTCTGTTGTAAATAGCTCTTCGAATATACCAGTATTTTTCCCTACATATGTGTTTGTCCTTATTTCAATACATGCACGCGGAAACATTCAACATCTCAACAGTTCATTATATTCACTTACATGCAATTATCTTTGGGAAAGGTAGGAATCCACCTCTTCTCCCCCATATGAGTTAATTAGTAAAACTTGTAACACTAAATCATTATTATCTCTGAAAATATTCTTACACTCTAAAAATATTTTCTGGCTTTAAATAACCTGTAAAAGCGTGATAATGTAAAAACCAAATTAATCAATCAATATCTGTCTTGTAAGAGAGCATTTGGCAATTCTTCCCTAAGAAAAAATATTGTATAGCAATATTCAAGTAACTGGAAAACTGGAATGTTTATATTTAGCTTTCAAGTTTGTAAGAAAAAATATATCAAATTTGAATTTTTTAATTGGAAGTCTATCATTTTAAAAATCACTTTGCAAATTTATATTTTATACACACACACACACACTCACACACACACACACACACACACATATATATATATATATATATATATATATATATTGACATAATGTTTGTATAGCATATAAATGTATGGCTGGCTGCTAGTATCCAAGTATGACTGTCTGCTAGAATGATTAGCTAATCCCTGTTATAGACGCCTGCACAGGCACATTTGTGTTTCTTCTCCACACACATCCAACCTTTGGTTTATACTGTAAATATACTGAACAGACCTAAGTTACAGTTTCTGTGAGAGAGCATATAATCTGGCAGGATCACCAGTTTGTTCAAGACTTGAACACTCAAACATTTAGTCACAATGACTTGTGACTTTGTGCTAAAACAACCATTGACAGCTTCCATACAGTTTTGTTTACCCAGTTTCAATCACAAGGCTTGGGTCAATCCATGGTGTGGTTTTCAGCTACTTCCCAATGATCCCAACATACTGGGATCATCTCTCTAGGCCAATATTACCAAGAAGTCACTTCCATGACAAATTGACCAGATTTGAACCTGGATCTCATAGTCAGGATGCTAACAATCTAAGTACTCAGCCACACATGCACTACTCAAATTGTAGATTTTCCTACTCATTTCCCTAACAAATCTGAGCATCAGGCTTCTTTACTTTATTTATTCTGACCTCATCTCCTCGCTCTTGTCGAGATTCACAACACTTTCCTCTTGGAATGTCAGATCACTCTGTAGTATCTATTGTTATTTAATTCCAATCATCTATTAAACAGGAACCTCCCATTCATAATACCTCTTTTTGTTACCAGCATGCTGATTGGGACTCACTCTGTGACTTTCTTCAAGATATCCCTTGAACTAACATTTTTAACCTTCAAATTGAGAATTGTGCCATTGAGGTTTCCTCTTGGGTCAAAGCCAGCAAGGATGCTTTCATTCCTTCTTAGAAATACCAGATAAAATCTCAATCTTCTCCATGGTTCACACCAGCATGCTCTGCTGCTATAGCCTACAAGAACCACTATTTCCGGCTATACCGGCATGACAGTTTCCATCACAAGATACACCTATTCAGGGCTGCATGTAATAAAAGTGTCCTCAAAGGAGCTAAGTCTCTGTCTGCTGAGAGAATGAGACACCATATTGCATCTAACAACTTTGGCCCTTTTTATTACTGGCAGCTCTGTAATAGTGTATTAAATAAGAGTAAGTTTTCTATTCCTTCGCTCTTCAATTAATTGAGGTGTTAACATCTGCTGATAAAGCTGAATGTTGACCTGGTGATATCGCTGTAATAATCCTTAAGAAGTGTGCTCCCAAACTGGGTCCTATTCTCTCTAAACTGTATAATAAATGCCTTGCTACCTATTGCTTTCCTGCCTGTTGGAAATTCTTATCTGTTGTTCCAGTATTTAAGAACTCAGATGAACTGTCCAGCTCTTCCAATTACTGGTCTATTAGCCTTTTACCTCTCTTTTGGAAACTATTAATGGCACTAATAAATGCTGAAAAGGTTAAGCATCTCATATTGTAGGGCCTTTTTTCAGACAAGCAATATGGCTTTTGTTTCTCCAGGTCAACTGCTGATGTACTGACAATAATTGTGGAAAGAGTCTATTAAGCACTAGATAAGAATGGTGAAGCTCAGCCTGGACATCTCAAAAGCTTTCAACAGGGTTTAGCATACTGATTTTCTTCACAAATTGAAAAGTTATGGTGTCTTCAGATAAAATTTTGAACAGATCCAGTCTTTCTTATCAAATTGTGAAATGAAAGTTAGCTACAGAGGAAGCATCTAGTTAGCAGTAATTCGACATTGCTAACCAGACGATGTCCATTTGGTTTTTGTAGAAAATATTTGTGTTATTTTTGACTGTATGTTCACTATCACTGTTATTTATTTTGGGAAGAAATAGTCTAATTTGGTCGTCTATAAGGTAATTAGTGAAGCCATTGTTAATTAGTGTCTGTTTTACATTATTGAGTTCTTTAAGGAAGAGTAGTCGAGAGGATGAATTCTGGTGTGCTCTTTTCAGGAAGTTTTTATCACTGTTATTTTGCATTTGAGTGGGCATTCACTTTTAAAGTTAAGGTGGCAAGAGTTTCTGCTAATAGGTTTTTTAGATAATGAGGTGATAAAAGTGTTGTTACTATATTCTACGTTTGTGAATAAATTTGTTGGGAGTAACTATTCCTCCACCATCTATAATAACATAAATATTTTCTACAAAAACCAAATGTACATCAACTACAAAGAAGTTGATTCTTCACTTAGAAATATCATAAAGAAATACACTACCCCCAATTGACCCGAACAAAAAATCAAATTAATTATCTAGTACAAAAAATTTAAAACAGCTAACCTTATCCTCAAAAATAACAACACACCAGCAAAATCAAAATTACAACAAACGAACATAATCTAGAGTTCAAATGACCTTCAAGGAACAGGGTTCCTGATCAAAGCAAAATCATAAATAATTACATCAGTCACACTACTACATGCCTATCCAGATGCCTTACATTATACCTATCCGAATACAGTTCTATTAGAATTCATTTAAACACGCACACAAACTTACCAGATTCCATCCAAAGTATATTAGTAGAAAATACAAACATAATAGCCTCATCCACCTGTAAAAAAAGATTAAAAATAATGGAAGCCTTAATAATAAAAAAGAAAAAGCCAACACTTAATAATATTAACTATGAACACGGCCACAATATGCTGTGTTCGGAAAATAAAACATCCCTATAACTGTAGAAACATACACACAACCCATAAACCCAATTGAAAAGTAAAAACAAAATCATCCTTGATAATGGCTGAAAGTATAGCTGAAAGCACTTGGATTACAGAACATTTGGACAGTTTCTACACACTCTGTATCCAGAAAAGAACACACTTGTTTGAACACAAGAAAAATTAAATAAAAAGCATAATTGTAGTACCTTGTCTATCATTTTTAATGAAACATGCATAAATGAAGGATTGCTGCCTAAATACACAAATTCTTATATATATATATATATATATTTTAGTTGGATTGATGTGAGTTTGTGACCTTGGATTTCACGCTCTCTGCGATCGTCAAACTGATTAATTTTTGAAATTTTGTATATGGTTGCATATATCGATGTTTTATAGTAGTGGGAGAAAAAATTGTCATTGGAATGCCACTGATACATATGCAGACACACATACAAGCATGTTCATGCATTGCAGCAAACACAAGCATAAACATATATGAACAGTGTGGGACAAGGGCATATCTGTGCATCCATATGACATTGTGTGCATACATATGCAATTGGTTGCTGTATTAAGTGATGGATTGTGTAGGAAACTTTCCAAGTGGCAGTGTCAATGCCCAGACCATTCATCTATTTTGTTTGTGGAATAATGTTTTCTTGCACACACACATATATATATATGTATGCACCTGCATTCACACACTTTCTATCCGTCTGTTTCTTTTTTTGTTTTTTTTACTTAAGATGATGTCTTTGTAAGACTATGGTAGGTAAAATTGTTATTATTTTTAATTCTATAATGCTGTTTTGTTATTATTTTAAAGCCAGTTATTTGCCTGTTTTTGGCAATTGTGCTTATGTAAATGATAAAAACTCCAATTTATAATACTTATTGGTATTTATGAAGTGGTATTAATTTTGCTGGGGGCAAAGGAAGTATAATTGTGGACAAATGCAGCAATGGTAATTGTGGTACGGTAGTAATTGTCGACTAATGCAGCAATGGTGATTGTGGTACGGTAGTAATTGTCGACTAATGCAGCAATGGTGATTGTGGTACGGTAGTAATTGCCGACTAATGCAGCAATGGTCATTGTGGTACGGTAGTAATTGTCGACTAATGCAGCAATGGTGATTGTGGTACGGTAGTAATTGTCGACTAATGCAGCAATGGTGATTGTGGTACGGTAGTAATTGCCGACTAATGCAGCAATGGTGATTGTGGTACGGTAGTAATTGCCGACTAATGCAGCAATGGTGATTGTGGTACGGTAGTAATTGCCGACTAATGCAGCAATGGTGATTGTGGTACGGTAGTAATTGCCGACTAATGCAGCAATGGTGATTGTGGTACGGTAGTAATTGCCGACTAATGCAGCAATGGTGATTGTGGTACGGTAGTAATTGCCGACTAATGCAGCAATGGTGATTGTGGTACGGTAGTAATTGCCGACTAATGCAGCAATGGTGATTGTGGTACGGTAGTAATTGCCGACTAATGCAGCAATGGTGATTGTGGTACGGTAGTAATTGCCGACTAATGCAGCAATGGTGATTGTGGTACGGTAGTAATTGCCGACTAATGCAGCAATGGTGATTGTGGTACGGTAGTAATTGCCGACTAATGCAGCAATGGTGATTGTGGTACGGTAGTAATTGCCGACTAATGCAGCAATGGTGATTGTGGTACGGTAGTAATTGCCGACTAATGCAGCAATGGTGATTGTGGTACGGTAGTAATTGCCGACTAATGCAGCAATGGTGATTGTGGTACGGTAGTAATTGCCGACTAATGCAGCAATGGTGATTGTGGTACGGTAGTAATTGCCGACTAATGCAGCAATGGTGATTGTGGTACGGTAGTAATTGCCGACTAATGCAGCAATGGTGATTGTGGTACGGTAGTAATTGCCGACTAATGCAGCAATGGTGATTGTGGTACAGTAGTAATTGCCGACTAATGCAGCAATGGTGATTGTGGTACGGTAGTAATTGCCGACTAATGCAGCAATGGTAATTGTGGTACGGTAGTAATTGTCGACTAATGCAGCAATGGTGATTGTGGTACGGTAGTAATTGCCGACTAATGCAGCAATGGTGATTGTGGTACGGTAGTAATTGCCGACTAATGCAGCAATGGTAATTGTGGTACGGTAGTAATTGCCGACTAATGCAGCAATGGTAATTGTGGTACGGTAGTAATTGTCGACTAATGCAGCAATGGTAATTGGTGTGGTATTAATGGTGGTGGTGGAGCTGGTGATGATAATAACAATTGTAGCAGCAAATAGTTATGGTAAAATGGTAAAAGTGATTGTAGTAATTGTGGTGGAATGGTAATAACAATAATTATAATTATTATGATGGTACTTTAAATTAGAAAATAATTGATGGTGTTATGTTTCCAGTGGTCTTTCATGTTCATAGGGTCAGTAGTGATTTATGTAGCAGTGTTGGTATTTTTTTTTTTTTTTTATCCGTTTGGTATAAATTGCGATAAGTATTTGTTTTTATGTCTAGTTTTAGAAATTATGTTTGGTCTTATGTTTAGTAATTTCTTTTTTTGGGTGTAGGAAATTATTGCAACCTTTTCGTGTAGGTAAAGTAAGCATTTCTTTGTTATGTTGTTGTAGGCAAGTGTGTTTTTCAATATTTCCCAGCTTATTCTTGGTGTAATATTTCTGTCTTTTAATTGCCATATGTATGTGGATAGTGTAGTGCTGTTTGAGTATTTTCTATCAGAGAATGAGAGGTCGTGGTTGTGTTTTCTTTTCTTGAATGGTCCCTCAGTGTCACAGATGTAGTACATTGTGCTGTTGTTTGCACTTACCTTGGGTTTATATATTATATTCATTTGTTGGTAGTTCCCTTGGAGTGGACATGTTGTTTTATTTCTGCAGTTGCATTGAGGTTCCTTGATTGCAAAAACTCACATAAATCCAACTAAATATGTTAGCTCTATCACTGATATTGAATGCTTTCCAAAAAGTACCGTGCATATATAATATATAAATAATATATATAAAAATTGCATATATATATATATATATATATATATGTATATGTATACATATTTATATATATACATATATAAGTATTATAATTATTTTCTTTTTTAAAAATATAATTCCATCATGACACAAAAATTTCTGTTTCAAAACTGAAACTTAATTTATAAATTTAAGTATAAAAATTAAACTATATACATATTTATTTTTCAGAAACTTAATAAAAAATAAAATAAAAATTTACTAAATCAAAGAAATGAAATAGCAATTTTTTTTAGGTACTGTCAAATATTTTCCTTAAGTAATAATTAATTTTTTAATTTTAAGTTAAATGAAACATACATATTTATATTTAATCATTTTCTTGTTTCCCTGATAGCTACAATTCCTAACTATTCAAATGTAATGTCAATCGATGTCTCCAGATGCTCTGATCTATCCCATATCCTTCTCTTCATCCTTTCCTCTATCACTCCTCTTTGCTCTCGCCCCAACTCTCTGTAACCCTTTGCGTGCTTGTGGCTTCCTGCCTTGCTTGGGTGAAATGCTTAAAAAAAAAAAAATTAGTAATTAAATTCTAATATATTTATTTGTAAAAATACTATATAGTCTATTAGTTATTAGAAGGAGGAATGGTAATTTAAATCTGTAGGAATAAAACTTAAATATTAAAAATATGATTATTACACATATTTAAATGACCCTTTTAGAAAATCTTTTCGTATAAAAATATGAATTAAGCAAATAAATAAAAATGCCAAAATTTTTTTTTTCATTGAAAACCCAGACAACTTGCTGAATAACTGATGTTCATGTTTGTTAGCAGGCACCCCCTTCCCACCTAAACTATATATATATATATATATATATATATATATATATATATATATTAATGACCCTTCACCTATATCTCAATGGATCATGATGTGCTAAAATCATTAGTGCTTACACTCCAACAATGGACAGTACCGACATTTTAAAGGCCCAGTTTTAGGAGTCCTTGAGAAGTATACTCTACATGATTCCAAAAGATGACAAGACTGTCCTCCTCAGGGATTTCAATGCCCAAGTTGATGCAGTTTGGGAGACTTAGAGTAGTGTGGGGAAATATGGCATCGGGAAAATCAACACCAATGCTTCTCGAACTTTGCACTGAGTTTAATCTTTTTTATCTCCAGCACTCAATTCAAGCACGGGGTATCATGTCACTACGTGGATGCATCCCCATTCCATCCAGTGGCATCTCATTATGTTATCAAGAGAGATATGCAGGATGTCCATATTGTTAGATCTATGCATAGTGTGGATTTTTGGAATGATCATATCCTAGTGAGGGCCAAGATGAACCATCTTAAACCATCAACTAAAGAAAATAATGGAAAGCCTCCTGCACATCTAAATGTTGTGAAACTGCACTCCCTGGAAACACAGGAATCACTAAAACAATGACTTGCTGAAATCAATGATCATGGGACTTCTTGAAGAAGAATATATATGAAGCAACTGAGGAAATTTTTGGGAAAATGCCAGCAAAACATCGAGACTGGTTTGATGAAAATGAAGATGCTATTAAGGAGATCGTTGCAAGAAAGAATCAGATACAAGTTCTGTGTTGCAAAAAGTCCTGTCAAAAAGAACAACACAGTAAACTGTGCAAGAAGTTTAAAGCTGAAAAAGCAGAAGCTCAATGTGTTCTTCGAACTATGCAGGAAAAATGGCGGTCAGAGCTAGCAGATGAAATACAGAATGAAGTGAATTCAAATAATACCAAGCAGATGTACTACTTGATGAAAAAAGTACTTGGCCTCAGATCCACCAAGATTGCTCCTCTCAGGACAGAAGACAACAATAATCTCCTCACAGACATGGATGGCATGGCCAAGAGATAGAAAAAATACTTTGATGAGCTACTGAATAGGCCTTCAAATGTGGAACCTGAGGTTCTTGAGAAGATACCCCAAAGACCCATAGTGGTAGAACTTGACAGTTAACCATCACTGGGCAAGGTTTTATGTGGAATGGAGTGAAGCAACATAGGCAGGGTTGTTGGGGTTGACAGCCTTCTTGCTGAGATATTCTGATTGGGCGGAATACATTTAAGTCAACTTATGCATGATCTTATTGTAAAGATTTGGAGAGATGGAGAAGTGCCAAAAGATTGGAGGGCTGCAATAATGATACCTATAAATAAAGTGCTCAGGAATTATGTGGTAATTATAGAGGGATTGTTCTCCTTTCTTCAGTAGGTAAGCTCTTAACCTCTGTTCTATTAAGATTAAATCAGAGCATAGTTGACAATATACTGCCTGAGTCACAGTGTGATTTTACAGCACAACAAATCCAAGAAAAGAGATGTGAACAACAAATGGATCTTTATCAAATAATTGTAGACAGGGGAAGACTTTTGACACTGTTAATCATGCTAGTCTCGAGAAAATCCTTTCGAAATTGAGCTGCCCCCCGCCTCTTCTTTTTCAAGATTCTGATGTCCTTCCATGATGGTATGGAATCCAGTGTCAGTTTTGGTAGTACGCTTATGGAGCCCATCAAGGTTGAAAATGGAGTCAAGCAGGGAGATCTTCTGACTCCTACATTCTTTTCTGTATACTTTGCAATTGTATTTCTTGATGCATTCAGAGACTGCCATGATGGTATTATGATAAGGTACATGTCAACTGGCAAGTTTAACCTACAAACCTGATTAATAAATCCCTCCAAATCTGAATTAGGCTTAATTTCCAAAAACATACTAAAAAGAATTGTACCATCTGTACAAGAAAAATACTCTAACAACCTTTGGAAAGATTCTTCTGACACCATTAAATGTTTTCAGAATATCACTAATAAGAAAAATGCTACCTTTATTCAATTTGATATCATAGACTTCTACCCCTCCATTTCAGAAGAACAATTACTTAAAAGTTTAAACTTTGCTAAGAATTATACTAAGATTACTGATGATGAGCTTAAAGTTATTGTAGCATCTAGACAATTTCTACTAATGTATAACAACTCTTCCTGGGTAAAAACTAATAATAATAACTTTGATGTTCCTATGAGAGCATACAACTCTGCTCAAATAGCGGACTTAGTAGGGATATACATATTAGACACACTCAGTAGGATTAGGATTATTATCCACTACCAAGTAGGTCTTTACAGCGATGACAGACTCATAGGTAGCCTGAATAGTAATGGTACCCTTTCTTCCAGATTACAAAGAAAGATCATAAAGGCCTTTCAATTTCTAGGATTTAAAATCGATACATCTTCCAACTTCAAAATAGTTAACTTCCTAGGCATTATCTTCAATCTTTCCAATGATACTTTCAAGTCCTTTCATAAACAAAATCAAACCCCTCGTTTATATCAATGTCCATTCTAACCACCCGAAATAAATTTTAAAACAAATTCCTAACATCGTACTAGAATCAATAAGTTATCATCAAGCAAAAAAATGTTTAATGAAAATAAATTCACATATAATCAGGCCCTTAGAAAAATAATTTTATACAAGAGCTAAATTACCAACAAGATCTGAAAAATGATACACATAACAAGTCTAAAAATAGAAAAAGGAAGATAATATGGTTTAACCCACCCTTCTTCAGGTTATCCAACATCAGCATTGGCTAATATTTTTTAAAGTTAATAGACAGACACTTTATTAATAATAACAATCTTTTGAAGAAAATATTCAACAGAAAAACCTTAAAAATCAGTTACTCATGTGTTGGTAATGTAGAAAATATAATTAATTCCCGCAACAACCATATCTTAAGAAAATTTCACGACAGTGAGTCATGGGGGAACAAACCTCCCTGTAGCTGTAGAGTTAAAGCTGTTTGTCCAGTGGGAGGGATTTACATTTTGGAAAATGTGGTAATTCAGCGTTGCTCCTGAATTGTCGTCCGTTGGCATACAGTCTTCGCTTCATGATGCTCCAAAGGTTTTCAATTGGGTTCAAATCCGGAGAATTTGCTGGCCACTTCATTTTTTGAGGTCCATCAAAGCCTAACTGTTTAAATATTCAGTAGTCTTGTGAGCAGCATGTGAGGGAGCATTATCTTGCATAAAAACAATGACCCTTCTGAAGGCAACTCTTTGCCTTTTCATCCAAGATGCTCCTTCATAAACGCTATGTATGCATCAGCAGTCATTTTGACGCCATCTGGTACTCTCCATGGGCCCACTAATGTTTTTCCAATAATACCACCCCAGATTATTATGCCTCCACCGCCTTGTTGGTGTCTCAAACACTGATGGCGACTCTGTCCGTTCATTACCCAGCATTTGCACCATCTATCTGGCCCATCAAGTGTTGCTCAAGTTTCGTCTGTGAACAAAACTTTAGAGAAGTCAATTTTCATATGGTCCTCAGCCCATTTCAATCGATTTTGAATGTGATTTCTCGTCAACGGAGTCTTCGATACAGGTTTGACTATTGTTGCTATTTCCCTCAGATACTGACACCGAGTACTTTTAGATACAGTAGGATCCCCAATGCGACTGAAAAGTTCTTGACTGGTAAGTCCAGGGTTCTTCGTGGCCTCTCGTTTAAGTCGTGACATGAGACGACATGAAATAACCCTCGGCTTGCCTTTATCTGCCCTTTTGTGTACTTATGTAGGGTCGGCGGTGAACTTTTTCACTGTTTGACTACACCTCCCTATCATTTTAGAAATTTCTAGGGTAGATTTACCTTTTGAGAGTTCTATGGTAATAGTTTTCTTTTCAGCATCACTTAAACTGCTTTTAGGGCACATCTATTCATTAAATTCTTACACTTTTCTAATAATTTGGCATGCTCAAATCACCATGCTGATAACAAATATTGTGCCAGTTTGTTTACATTGTGCAGATCAGTACAAAAATTTCAATGATTGCGCAGGTCAGTGTTGCCAACATTGTGCAAAAATTTTGTGTGAATTGATTGGACGGTTTTTGAAATATTAGAAAAAAGTTATCTCGATAATAATTTGGCACACAGTGTATATATATATATATATATATATATATATATATATATGTGTGTGTATGTATGTATATGTATATATCAGTCACAAACGTGCCTACAAGTAATGTAGACAGATGCCCTCTTCATCTTCGTTTTGTGAAGCCAAGCCATAATGATATATATATATATTTGTGTGTATATATATATATATATATATATATATCCAGCGTCACTCATTGGTGCACATATGTAGCCACATGAACGTAAACATAAACTTAGTCTGATGAAGTTCTAAATGGCAAAATATGTTTCCACTTTGTCATACATCTTTATGCTAGAATTGTTCTTGCTGTATAAAAATTTATGTATCATTAAGTAAATTTTATATATATATATATATATATATATATATATATATATATATATATATGCTAGACACAATCATCAGGTGGCCTGACGATTGTATCTAGCATGAAACAGCCTGTCACCTCTGAGTGTTGACTTCAATGTTCACTTTTATATTTATATTTACATACGCTCTATCTCTGCTATTGAACACTTTATCCCATAAATATAGCACACCTTAAAACTATATTTCTTCATATATATATATATATTTCAATAACCTGTTCATATAAGTAAACATATCTTCTCCCCCATGTTTTTATATATCATTTCTTAATTATGACACAAAAAAGAAAACAATATAAATACACCTGGTGTTTTAATATTCATTACTTTTTGCTTTGATTCACTGACATTTTAATATTGCTTTTCAAAAACCTTAACAAGGCAATTCAACCATGATTCTGAAAAAAACATTTTTAATATGTTGTATGATTAAACAAAAAAGACTTTCAAATTAAATAACCATATAAATGCTTGATCTATAGCAACGGCCTTGAGATAAACACTTTAATCATGGAGCTATGACTAACTGCCTGCAGTAAAACTTAGAATCTTGGTGAGAAGTCATCAACCGAAATTGAATGGTGTTTGAGTTTCTTTTTCACCATTTGATTGATAATATTTATAACTTTGCAAACTGACCGATAAAATGATGTAACTGATTGCCCTAGATTTTTCTTCCATTTGTAAATGAACAAAAACCTTTTCATTTCATGCACCTGAAGCTAATCAAGTCCTTATCTTTTCAAGTGAGGATTGTCTCCAGCACAGATGATAATAAAAGCAAATGAACTTTGGACTTTAATCAACATATTACAAAAGGACACAGAAGGGAAGAATGAACTGAACACGTGCAACAAATATGTCTCAGGAATGATTACTGAAATCCATGTTGTTCTTAGAAGAATCTAGTAGGTTGGGTTGTTATTGGTTGTTTAGGGGAATGATTTGCATCAGTCAGCAAAAAAAGAACGTTTAAGTTAAATCTGTGGAATATTATTTAGGCAGTAAAAAAATGATTTGTGTTTGAATTTCTGGGATGAGGAGGTATCATTATTTCTATTCAGTCTATTTTATTCATCTTTGTTGTTGTTATCACAATATTTCAGGTGTTGTTCACTCCATCCTTCTTCATTTGTTTTTGACTTTTTGTGGTGTCAAGTGTCTTGCACAGTTGATGAGTAGGCACCAGATGGTCAACAAATAAAAAAGGACCATATATATATATTGGGAAATGAAATTCATTCCACGGATTTGGAAAATTATGCCAATATGATCATCCATACAGATTTGGTTGGTTGGTTGGTTGGGTTTTATGGCATATCAACCACTGTGGGTCATTTAATGCCAAATTAAGGTATATATATATATATATATATATATATATATATACATACACACACACATATATATATATATATATATATATATATACATATACACATATACATACATACACATATACCTATACATATATTAAATATACAGTACTATTAAACATATAGCTGGCAACATTATTTTTTCAAAAACGCATAGCTGGCAACATTGTTTCAAAAACACATAGCTGGTAACATTATTTTTTCCCAAAAAAGTATAGTAGCAACATTATTGTTTCAAAAACGTATAGCTGGCAACATCATTTTTTCCAAAAAAACGTATAGCTGGCAACATCATTTTTTCCCAAAAAACGTATAGCTGGCAACATTAATGTTTCAAAAACGTATAGCTGGCAACATTATTTTTTCCAAAAAACGTATAGCTGACAACATTATTGTTTCAAAAACGTATAGCTGGCAACATTATTTTTCCAAAAACATTATCTGAAGCCTTGTTGTTGGACGTAGTTTATCATCATACCCAGGACACGGATGTAGTTTATCGTCATAACCAGGACGCCATCCATACAGAGATTGCAGAATAATTGGACACAGTTAAATGCAACTGACAAAATTCTCAACCAACAGAATTGACAAAGTTTTCAATAAACAATAAGAAAACGAAGAAAAAGGACAGAGCAAAATAATACTAAGCAAACAATATATATATATATATATATATATATATATATATATATATATATATATATATACATGCAAGGCAAAGTTATAGTAATAAAGCAAAAGGTTCACAAAGTAAGAATTGTGTTCACATGCAAAAGGGACGCAGTCAAGTGGTTATAGTTTTCTGACTTTAAGACAAAAAAAAATATTTGTACGATGAGACCAAGAATTGGGCCATTTTTATTGGTTAGGAAGAAATCCCAGCATGCATCTGTAGGATTTGTCTATACATTTGTGGAAGTGAATGTCCTTAGCAGTCATTCCTCTGGATTGGATGAAACTTTTTTTTACCCCAGTATTTATTTGTGTTTCTGTCAAGGGTCTTTTCTCTATGAATTTCTGTGATGAAGAGTTATTGTCATTTACATTCAGTCTGTGTTTCAGCTAGTTTGCACCCTCACCCA
Organism: Acanthosepion lycidas; assembly: GCA_963932145.1. NCBI lineage: Eukaryota > Metazoa > Mollusca > Cephalopoda > Sepiida > Sepiidae > Acanthosepion > Acanthosepion lycidas. The sequence continues at coordinate 95,859,832 of OZ010593.1, read as the reverse complement.
GCCTTCTTCAGGTGTCTTTTGATCCAGGTAACCTTCAGAGAATTTCAAACTAAACCTCTTATTTAATTTACATGGATAATTTAACATTCACATGGCTTATTGAAAGCAAGAGAAACAGTCACAAGCAATAAGAAACTTACTTGACAGATTTGAGCAAATGGATGAGCAAACAATCCCTACAAAGACAAACAGAGGGCATAGAGGAGCAAGTATTGTTAAAAGCAACAAAAACCAGGTAGTTGTGGAGAGCCATGTCTGGCTATCTCCTCAAGGGACATAGCACATGGACAGAGAAATACTACTTTAATATCCAGGAATTAATTTTAAAATTTGTCTGAATTTCTGACATGAGGAGTTATCATTATTTACATTATTTACATGGACTATTGTCCTCATCTTTTTGTTGTTATCATATTTTAGCTGTTCTTCCCTTCATCAAGTGATTGTCAGCCTGAGTAACTATCAGGGAATTTTGAACTGAACCTGTTTTTAATCTATGGTAGTAGATTACCCATTTCTCGAAATAAATTGTCTTGTTCTTTTAGACTCTAGCCTAGTGAATTAAAGCATTAAATGAAGATGATAGTTAGTACCAAATGAATAACTTAAATATAGCCACCTTTTTGACAGCATTTGGGTTTCATATAAAAGTATTAATGAAAATAATGAGAAAAGAATGCTTGAAGAATTTACCACTCACGGGTCTTATTGAAGGCAAGAGATGCAGAATCAAGCAATAAGAAACTTACTTGATGGTTTTGAGCAAATGGATGATCAAACAATTCCCACAGACACAAAGAGAGGTCATAGAGAAACAAGTATTGTTGAAAGTAACAAAAACCAGGTAGCTGTGGAGAGCCATAACTAGCCATATCTTGAAGGAGAAATGCTACTTTAATATCCAAGAATTATTTTTAAAATTTATTTCTGAATTTCTGGGATGAGGAGTTATGATTATTTATACTTGGACTATTGCCTTCATTTTTGTTGTTATCACAATGTTTCAGTTGTTACACCCTCTGGTCTTCATCAGGTGATCTGGGTAATCTTCAGGGAATTTTGTAATGAACCCTTTATTTAATCTACAGGAGTATATTGTTCTTGTTCTGTTCTCCATATCTAATGATATCTCATATTTTCCTTTTAGGCAACAGCCTGATGTTTTAAAGGATTGCTTCATGAATTTGGATACATTGTCATTGTGAGTTCAATCCCTGGACTGGGTAGTGTAGACTTAGATTCAGTGGAAACAGGGCAAGCAATAATTGAGCAGTACTAAAAAGAACAAGATACAATATCCCTAGATAGACAGAATGAAGACAATCCATCTTTGTAGATTAAATAAAGAGTAAAATCATCTGAAAGACTTCTTTCTTCTTTCCATCAGCTTGGCTGATGCTAACCTCCAGGACAATGACTTGATGCTCCTTTTTGGGTTAACATTTCTGGCTGACATGAAATGCAAAGACTATATTGAATCCATTGCTAGATCAGCTGCTAAGAAAGTTGGTTCACTGTGTCATACTCATACTAGATAATTTTTCTCTCCTGAATCTATCTTACATATCTATGTCTACCATTCTCCCATGTTTAGAATATTGTTGCCACATATGGTTCAGTGCTCCTGCTATATATTTAGAGATCTTTGATAAAATCCAATGAAGAATCAGCAATATTATTCGTCCTGATCTGGCAGCTCGGCTTCAGTCATTTTCCCACCACCATAAGGTTGACTCTCTGTGCCTTTTCTATAAATACTTTCATGGTAATTGTTCAGATGAGTTCTTTGCCATGGTACCTAGACTTTTTTAATTTAAGCTCAGTACTAGATTGGCATCAAGGACTCATCAATTCCCAATTGAATTGGCTAGATGTAATCGTAAGTTCTATGCTAACAATTTCTTTTCTTACACTTCTCAATTGTGAAACTCTCATCTGGATCCATGCTTTTTGGCCAACTTTGATCTTCACAAATTTAAATGCAATGTCAATCCTTATCTACTATCTTCCTGATTACTCTCCTATTGTTATTATTGCTCCTTAATAATGTTTCTGTTTTTTAATTCTTTTACACACAGTAACCCTTTGTGTCTTAGTGGCTTTATTGCCTTGCTTGGTGTAAATTTTAAAAAAAGTTTGAAATTCCCTGAATGATACCTGGCTATACAGATATCTGAAAGAGGCTGAAGGGCAAAATGGCTGAAATTTTGTGATAATGGCAACAAAGATTAGGACATCTGAATGTAAATAATGTAAATAAAAGTAGTAAAAATGAAGTAAGTAAACTATAAAAAAATCTATCTAATCTTAATCTATTATTTTAGACTTGTGAGGTGGTATGATGATCATTGGATTGATTCATTTGTTTCCTATGACTTATCAACCTTTTGCAAGTTATTTAAAGCCAGAAAATATTTTTAGACTGTAAGAATTTTTGAGGGGAGATAATAATGGTTTAGTGATACAAGTTTTATTAATTAACCCATAGTTGAGGGGGGGGAGAAAAGTGGAATCATACCTTCCCCAAGAATATTTGTGAATATAATGAACCTGGCAAGAATTCAAAATCAACTCTCTGATTCCAAACCATTATCCATTTCGCCACCCATACATCCAAGCTTATAGCATCTGATTTTTCTAAACAGTCCCCCATCTAAGTACTGACCTGGCTCAGCATTGCTTAACCTCAGTGATTGTACAGGAACCAGTGTTTTAACATGTTGTGGTCGTAAGCCATGATTATCATTGTTTAAGGAATCAGAATTAGTTAACTGAGATTAAATTCTAGATTGAAATTGCTTATTTCACTTTTAATCTAATACTAAAATTCATTTTGTCTTGTCACTGGCATGCCATAAAGTTAGAGAACCAGATAAGTAAATAAGTTTAGTGACAATTCAATTACCTTATTGGGTTACAAATAGCAAATTGGTTGCTATATCCATTGTCAGTTTTGATTCTGTCTATAAAGAATGTAAGTTACTCCTGATAATTTTTTCAATATGCCATATCCCTTCAGAACGTTGGTAATGGTGGCTCTCCACAATTTCCTATCTTTCATAAAATTAGTGAATGATTATCCCCTCACCATCCCTCCCAGTTCATGTTCTGCTATCTATTTATACAAGCTCATTTGGTAGGTTACTTACTGTTTGCCTCTGTCCTTCTTACCTTCAATATGTCCTGTGGGTGTTGAATTTTTCAAGCCTTCTTTCCTCATTGTCTCAGGAATTCCAACTGTTTCTTTCTGCTTAACTCTTTAATATTGGATTTGAGAGGTTTAATTTCCTGAAAAAATGTCTGAAGAGAAATATTTTATAAATTCCGACAGCAATGTTAAATATTCAGTCAAATGTTTCCTGTCTGAGAACGGCTAATTTCACCATTACCATTACGATTTCAGCTATGAGAAGGTAAAATCTTAATATAAATTTAAAGCACAACATGAAATTTGACTAATTAAGTTATGAAAATTTATAAAAGATTAATGACTGTTCTTCTTTGATTAAAACAGATTTAACACTTTAGCATTCATTACATCCAAATCCATCCCATAGATATCAGTTCTCAAAGTCTTATTGTTGTGGCCAAAGATTTACTGTCTGCATGACTTCCTGCATTATTTGCAATGATGCTGTCATATATTATGGCAGAGTATACACGGGACGGGTTACGGTGGGTATTGAGAGCCAATATTTATGGGGTAGTTTTGAGCAGGTTGAATGCTAAAGGATTAATAGTAGAAAGACAAAGCATACTAAATTGTTTTTTATAATCATTTTCACCCAAAGCAAGGTGATAATGACACTAGGACATTGGGGGTTATAGGGAATGAAAGAAAATGAGAAGATTTTAGTGAGGAGAAATGGGGAACAGACAATAAAGGCACAGGAGTCAAGAAGACAGAAGATGGCAATTGGTGTTGCCTTTAAATTTTTTAGAATTTTAAGTGTCAGGGAAGAAAGAAATCAGAAGTGAGTTCCACAGGTGAAAAGTACGAGAAAAGGAACTGTTAGAATAGATGAGATGGTTGCATCTAGCTAGTTCAACAGTAAAAAGGTTGAGACCTAGATGCCAATCTAGTAGCATGCTGAAATTCATGCAGTCAAGATACTAAGGAAAAAAAGCTTGTCAGAAGAGTTGCCATGAAAATATTTGTAGAAAAACAGAGGAAAGCCACATCAGTTAGGAAATGACTGAAGTCAAGATTCCAGATCATGATTGATTACATTACAGAATCTCAAGATATATAACAAGAGCACCAGACTAGATATGGCAGCAATATTCAATGATCATGAAAGATTCAGAATTCTAAATCTATTCCTTAATATAATCTCCTTTCTTCTCAACTGTTTTCCCACTTTTGAATAAGGGCTTGTAGAATCTTTTTGACTGCTTTCTTAATCATGTGCAAATTGACTCTTTAATCTCATCATCTTTGCAGAACTGCTGTCCTTTCAGTTCCTCTTTCATGAGTGTTATCTATGTTGTGCAACTCTAGAACCTCTTAGCACCCAACCATTGCTACTTCATGGAGTCTGTCAGCATTCTTAGAATCCACTTTGTGCAGATTTTTTGAGTAGCCATAAGTCAGCACTAAACTGCGGGCACTCCAATGGCTTACCTGAAGCTTCCACAGATATTTGCAACAGTGATTTTTCTGCTAGCTGTAGTAAGATGATTAGCCTGCTTGGTCCTATTCTCATTCATAACAGCAACTAGAATCAGTTTCTTCTTTCTCTATAGCATTGCTATTAATTCTACTGACATCTCATTATATAAAGTACAGATTTACTATAAACATTCACTAATTTCCTATGAACATTTTCAGCATTCTTCTCCTAAAAGCTGTAAATCTAGTTTTATTTCTTTTTACATGTGTCTAGAGGAAGAACCATTTTGAAAGATTATGGATAGGAAAAGAGAACAAAACTCTCAAATTTTTCACCTGGCCTTGTAGACACTTTATGGTTTATAGCTTTAAAAAAAGACTTCTAATACTTTTAAAATTAAATTAGTGCACACATTACTTTTTGAATAATCCCCATATTTCAAATATCATTAAAGAATACATTAAGTATATAATTCCATCTGCCACTATGCTTTTTATCATACAGTATAAATTGCCTGTTTAAACAATTTCCATTGAGGATAATACAAATAAACCGTCAATAAAAAATCTTTAACAACTCCAGATGAAAAGGTAAAACCTAGATAAATATTTCTGCCCTATTTAATACTGCTGTCCTGTATTGCAGATTTCAAATCATGTTTGTCACAGAGAAAAAGAGAAACGTACTACAGTCATGTCCTAATATTCTCTACTTGCAAGCATTCACTACTTTCCATCATGCTCAGGTTTTCAGTTTTTTGTTTTTTCACAGGGTCACTTCACAAGGTCTTTAGTGGCCAAGACAATGGCAACTGGTTTCAAGATAGACAGACTTGACCATTTTGTCATTACAGTGAAGGATATGGTCAAAACTACTCAGTTCTATACAAAAGTACTTGGCATGGATCTGACCACTTTTAAAGTAAGTATTGATATATATATATATATATATATATATATATATATATATATATATATAGATGTTTGACTATAGCTTGTATGCTTACCCCCCACTGACAAGTGAACTGAGTGATTCCCAGTGTGTCTGTCTACAAAACTCTGAAGTCGGGATGCTGAAGGTAACATCAATCAGATAAGTGACAAACCATTTACTTATATTAATTCTCTCACTCTCTTTATATATATATATAATAATAATTGGTAATTGGTAGTGATGATTCCAATGAGGACATTAATCCAAAGAGAGCTCAATGTAAGTAACAGCGCAATATAATAATAATAATAAGTAACAACAATCCTTAAAAATCCATTTCAGTTATAATTTATTTCATGAATATATTTATTTAAACATTCATCTCTTTAGACCAAAGGTTTTTTGAAAAGCTTTCTAAAAAATTTGGTCTGAAGAAATAAATATTTAAATAAATATATTATTCATGAAATAAATTATAACTGAAATGGATTTTTAAGGATTATCTTTACTTATTATTATCATAATATATATATATATATATATATATATATATATATATATATATATATATACATTATAAATTAATAGACTTAAAATATGGTTTTTCGCTACACAGTTCCAACCATGTTTCAAAAATGGAAGCTAAAAGCCCCAAATTTAATTTTGTAATTAAATTAAAGACATTAGTTCCATTTCATCCTCAAGCGAATTTTGGAGTTTGTGACTGGTACGGTTAATTCCAAGGAGGATATTAATCCAGGGAGAGCTTAATGTAGACTACAGAGCATAATAATAATAATAATAATAAAGAAGAAGAAAACCTTAAATATTCATTTCAATTATAATTTATTTTGTGAATATCAAAATATTCATCTTTTCAGATCAAAATCTCCTTAGTAAATGAAGACAATACACTAGACGGATATATTAGATTAATAGGTGGGGAGGGAAAGCAAGAGAAGAGATGAGATAGAGGTGCGGTTATGGAAAAGAAAAGGTTAAGTAATGGCTGGGTAATAGTAAGCTTAAACCAGCTGACCTGGTCAAGAACTTTTCCTTTAAAGTTTGGAACTTTTTATATTGGGTTATACAATAAATTGACTGATATGACCTGTTGTTTTAGGCAGGACAAACCAACTTAATTCCAAATTAGTCTAATGAAAGAGTCCTTAATACAAATAATAAGTAGAAATTACAATAACAATGCCTAAAATTTCACTCTTCAGACTGAAATTTCTTTGTCAGTGGAGACAATATACCAGACAGGTATATTAGACTAAAAGTGAGAAGCGAAAGCAAGAGAGAAGATATGAGAGAAGGAGGGGAAGGCTGTTTAAAAAAAGTGAGATGGAGGCGGGGGGTGTTAAGGAAAAGAAAGGGTTAAGGAAGTAATGACTAGGTAGTAGTAAGCCTTAACAGACTGACCCAGCCAAGAATTTCCTTAAAGTTTTGAACTTTGTACATTGGGTTATACAGCAAATTGACTGATATGGCCCATTGTTTTAGGCATGACTAACCAACACAATTCCAAAGTAATTAGTTCAATGAAAGAGTCCTTAAAACAAAAAATAAGTAGAAATTACAATAATAATAATAGTAATAATACTATCGGACATAAATTGATTTTACATATAGATAAATAAAACAAATAAATTTGGGGAAATTAAGAGTAAAAGTAAAAATAAAAATACAAATGAAAGTAAAAAATGGTGTATGGATAAAAGATGTTAGTTTAGAAATATAGGTGTGGTGTATATTGGCAAGACAGTTACAGATCCAACTATGTGAAGAACCACACAAAAACAACAAAATTGTGTCATGCTCAATATCAACCCACATACACACTTATACCTATACACACATGTGTACATACCTCCATACATACACATGAATGTATACACATATGCACTATTACCCATATAAACAAACCAACACTTCAAGTGTGCAACTCCCCCACCCCCAAAAAATAAATTAACGTTTTTAGAGGATTTTAAATTTGTTCCTATGTCTACATTTGAAGATCACTTCCTTCCATTGATTTAACAATTGGTTAGCACTTGTGTATTTAATTATTGCAGTGAATTAAATACACAAATGATATTATTATTGTAATCTCTATTTATTATTTGTATTACAAACTTCCATTAGACTAATTTGGAATTAAGTTGGTTTGCTCTGCCTAATGAATATTTGAGGTTTTCATTATTATTATTTTATATATATATATATATATATATATATATATATATATATATATATATATGATTAATGCAAATAAAATTTATCACTGAGCTGATACATGTTATATTCAGCAACTCAAATCTCGAGTTTCACAGACAAACAGTTTTGTAATCATTCTGTCTACTCATCAGGAGGTTTCAGCAATTAACTGCAGATTTTATCATTTTTCATTAAAAATTAGTTTATGTGCTAGTTACTGTTGTTTGGTTGACTTTTTTCTCTTTGTGAGTGTGTGTGTGTACACATGTATATATGTTTTGATTTTGGATATGGATATCTGAGTGTAAGTGTTTTTAAGTGCATTTATCTCTCTGTGTGGGAGGTGAAAAGTTCTTGGGACAATCCACTTCTCAAAATATCTTATTGGTTAGGTTGAGAACTTTTCAGCACTCTATCAGCTATCATTATCTCTCTTTCTCTCTCTTCCCATACAGGATGTGTATGGATAAATTATTGCCTAAATTACACAAAATTTAAAGTAACACTGACATCTCATTTTAACAGATATATTACACAAAAATATCTTGAAATGCTAAAGAGTAAATCTATTCAATAAAATTGACACCAGCTTCAACCATGGTCTCCAGATGACCTTGGAATCTCCTGAAACTCTTCTGGACAGTCTCCTTGTTTAAGTTGGTGAATGTTGCTATGATACTTGCCTTCTATGAGGAGTTTTGTTGGTCTCTCACTCAACTATGGCCCACACAAAATAATCAAGGGGGTTGCAGTCAGATTTAAGGGGAGATGTGGTCACAGAAACTGACAGCCATGACTGGGTTCTCTTGTCTGTGTGGCATGATGGAGTTCTTTTCTTATCAGAATGATCAGAATGAGTTTTTGAAGTTGCCATACCTTTGTAATCACCATTAGACTCATCCAACTCTTTCCAAATCTTCTGCACTGTCCTCAGACACCAAAACACTTTGAAATGTTTATATTGGAGCTCCCGGCACAAATGCCAAACAGTATAGCATGCCATTTCCAAATTTCTGGAAGTGAATTGGATCATGGTATTCTTTTTCCCACAGATGGTACCCAACTGACCCTTCTATACTGTGCTGTGAACAAAATCAAAAACAATGTGCATGTGCAGAATTAAAAAATTAAAATGGTGACAATTTACTCATCTCACCATATATATATATATATATATATATATATATATATTTTTTTATATATATATAGATAGATAGATATAGATACAGATATATATGCATGTTTCATTGAATATGACAGACAAGGTGCTTTGATTTAGTTTTTTATACAATTTCTCCAATTATTCATTTTTCCAAGGGCTTTCGGCTATACATTTAGCCATTTTCAAGGTTGTCTGTCATATTTAATGAAACATGCATGAAAGAAGGATTGCTGTCTAAATATACAACATTCTAGGTATGACGTTAAACTACATCCGCGTCCTGGGTAAGGCCTCAGGTAATGTTTTCGGAAAACTAATGTTGCCAGCTATACCTTTTTGAAACAATAATGTTGCCAGCTATACGTTTTTGAAACCATAATGTTGCCAGCTATATGTTTTTGACTTTTAAAGTCACTCAAAATCATTTTCGGCATAAAGTGACCACTAAGTTTGAGATGCTGTTAAACAAAACAATTAATCAATCAATCAAGAACATGAAGAAATTATTTGCAAAAACTGAACCAAAAATTATATTGGATTTTCTAAAAAGAATTGGTCTCTTATCAAAGATGTAAACTGATGTGTAAACAACATATCCTACCTTTTACCATTTTGCAAATAAAATGTCCTTATCAAATGGAAATTCTTGACTTAAACAAAAATACTTAGGATTATTTTGCAGTGTACAAGCAAATAAGCTCTACCTTGCTAAAAATGTTCCATACAAAATAGGCATTTAAAATTCATATATTTGGCATATATATATAAACTGGGTTTGGCATTAAATAACCCACAGTGGTTGATATGCCATAAAACACAAATAAACACTCTAAATACACAAATATATATACATATATATATATATATATATATATATATATATATATATATATATGAGTGTGTGTCTGTGTGTGAAACACTGACATCTCCAGAAGTTAATCAAACAAAAAGAGAAAGAAAGAAGGAAGAGGAGAGTCTACTGTCTGGATGATAATTGCTGAAATTGCAGGAAGGTGAATTGAAAAGTTGCGAAGAAAGTTAAAAATGAAATGCATCGAAAAATCATGTTTTTGAAATAATTCCAAAGAGAATCATACCCAAATTTAACTAGACAATATTCAGTAAGATTGAGCCAAACCAAGATTACCCATCCTTCCCTGCCAATAAGAAAGAGACCATTATGGTATCCATGAAGATGTCAGATAAAATAAAAACATATTGATGATAAAGAAGCCAGGGTGGTCACTGAAATAAATAACATTCATGATTCATCTGGACAGAAAAGACCAGAAAAATATCCCCACAGAGAGAGAGAGACTGACTGGACGTATTCATCATTATAATTTCAGTGACATTCATCCAGAGAAAATTTTATATCCAAACACTAATTCAGATTCCTTTGAATACAAGTGACAAGGAAAAAACTAATTGTTATTTTGAAGTAACCATGGGCAAAAAGGCTGGGTGGTCTGTTCGATCATACAAAAAATGCGTAGATAGAGAAAAGATTAACTTTCATTTTAAGGAGAGTGGAAATGATTTTTTTTCCTTTTCCAATTCTTGAGTGATCTGGTTGACTGAAAGATCCCAGCATGGGGCAAGCTGAGAGGTAAAGATTAATGACTGAAAATCCCTTTTATTTCGCTGTGCCATCTGGAAGTTGGATTTGTCACTCCAGCCCAGGGAGCAGGCTGAGGTTGGCTGCTGAGAAAGTGGGAGAAGGAAGAGAAAGATTGACACCTCTTATGGTGTGAGGTGAGGCATAAAGAGAGTTGGAGTTAAGGGGTGGCTTGATCCCTCTGACCACTTGTTATGGTGACCTATCTACATTAGAATGAACTCTTCCTCCATAAATACTAACCTATGAGACTTCTTAAGCAGGCAGTCAAGATACAGTGTAACCTGACAGTTCAGATGAACACTTGTATCTGCTGACTAATAACACTCTTATTTTGTATATATGTTCTGTTATTTCAATACACTTATTCAACCTAACTTCTTCTTTCCGTGTTTTTTTTCTGGCTCTTACCAGGCCGCCACAATACTGCTCTCAAAAGGGGGCTGGACAACCCCAAATTTGGAAAACCACTTGACTTTATGCATTTTTATATATGGAAATTTAAAAAAAGTTGATGCTTATGGTAGAAGACAACCAAACCCAGACATTAGTCAACCACACTGGACACAGGACTCCATATAAGCTTGAGATTTTAGACAGACAAGAGACAGAGAGAGAGAGACACACACAGAGTCCCCCCACACTACTGCTGCATTGTTCATCCAGACCTCCTGATTGAGTCTTTGTGCTGGACCTGAAGCCCAGAACTTAGAAATTTAAGTTACTACTAAAACAAACTATAGGGATCCCAGCGGAAAGGGTTAAAACTGCTGTATACAACAAATCATATATAACCCAAATCGTTGTTACATTTTTAACCCAAGTTAATTCTTTATTCAAAAGGATTCTTGTTTTTTATGTCACTCCAAAATTGTTGAACCATCTTCACTTCAGTTTGCGTCATCAGTGATCGTCTCATCCTCTGAGATCAAAAATACCTGTCAAATGTGTGAATGATTGTGAACAGAGAAATGCCAGCTTGGTCGAGTGAAACTGTGCATACTCTCACAATACAAGTGACAATGAGTCATACGCTAACAAGTAAAGAGTTAGCTAAATGATAATGTTGATGGTCTGAAGGAATTTGTGGACCAATGACTGGGTGATATTATTGGTTACTGCTGATTAGAATCAATGACACAGGGGATTACATACATACATACATATATATATATATATATATATATATATATATATATATATATATATATTAATATTAGGCTTTCTTTTAAACATCTTGCGTTAAATATAAAAAACAAGGAAAATTTAATTAATTTTTCATTTAGTTTTTCCAGTGTTCTTATGTTTTTCCGTTTGATGCGAGTTAAGGAGTAAGGGGGTGCTGAAAAGCCCCCACCTTGACCAAAAAGCTCTTTCAAAATAACTCAGATATTTGATCACAAATTTTGAGTAGTAGGATAGGCAAAAGACCTTTCAGCACCTTTTTGTAAAAGTTCCCTATGCTCACTTTTCATAAACTAAACAGAATATACTGTAAAAGAACTTTTTTTAAATAAAAATAATGCTGGAAACTTTTGCACATGCTTTATATATATGTGTGTGTGTGTAATATACAATATATAATAAAAAATAATATACTGTAATAGGAGGCTGAAAACAGACACACTTAAAAGGTATAAACACTAAAAAGTGCCCAATACAAAAATCCAAAATAGAAAATGCAGAGCAAAAACATTTAAGAAAACACTAAAAAACAGTCTACTTTGCAAAAATATGGAACATTTCATGAGTTTCCGTGTCACCCTTGTGCAGGGGCCATGCTAATCTTCTCTGTATTGTTCCAATTATAGTACTGCCAAAGTGATTGTTTGTTTGTTTGTTTGTTTGGGTTTTATGGCATATCAACCACTGTGGGTTATTTAATGCCAAATCCAGTTTATATGAATTTTAAATGCCTATTTTGTATGGAATAAAAAATGTATAGCTGGCAACATTGTTTTAAAAAAAAAAGAAAAAAAAACGTATAGCTGGCAACATTACTTCTTTACAAAAAAAAAAAAACGTATAGCTGGCAACATTACTTCTTTACAAAAAAAAAACGTATAGCTGGCAACATTACTTCTTTACAAAAAAAAACTTGGAGCTGGCAACATTATTTTTCTGAAAACATTATCTGAGACCTTGCTGTTGGATGCAGTTTATCGCCATACCCAGGACGCGGATGTAGTTTACCGTCATACCCAGGACGTGGATGTAGTTTACCGTCATACCCAGGACGTTGCCAAAGTGAGTAAATAACATGCAAATTCATGAAGTGTATCATATTTTTACTAGGTAGACTGATTTTAGTTTTTTCATATATATATATATATATATATATATATGTGTGTATGTGTATGTGTATCTGTGTGTGTAAAGATTTCAGATAGAGTATATCTGTTAAAGAACAATATGAATAAGGACAAAAGGAAAACTTATCTTAGTCTCTGAGGAACTTTATCAAGGCAAAAATAATAACATTTTTGCTCTTGTACATAAATAGTTGTCACAAAATAAAATACTTACATTTGTCTTGATAAAGTCCCTCAGAGGACAAAACATTGGCTAAGATAAGTTTTTCTATTGTCTTTATTAATATATATATATATATATATATATATATATATATATATACAAGGAAGCAAAGAAAGTTCTTTGCTCAACAAGGAAGCACTTCTGAACAAAAACTGTTGTGTCAGATATTAGAAAATGCATCAGGCTGTTTTCAGCCCTACCTCCTCATCTCTGTATGTCTATGCCTGCATGTATGTGTGTGTGTGGATATATATACACATACAAGCATGAATTTAAGTTTACTACTAGATTGTCAACTAGATCTCTTCATTTTACTGTTAAAGTTGCTAGATATAACCATAAATTATATTCTAATAGTTTCTTCTCTCACACTTCTCACCTGTGGAACTGTCTTCCAGCTTCTTGCTTTCCCATCAAAAATTTAAACACAATATAAGTGATCCTCTTCTGTCTTTTGAAATTTGTTATACTCTCTCCCCTGCCATAATGTTTTCTCAGTTTCCTTCAGTCTCAGTAGCCCCTTCTGTTTTACTGCCTTGCTTGGGCAAAATGATTTTAAAAAAAAAGAAGTATACACATCTACACACATACATATGTATATACAAGTTTGATATCCATGGTGATTTTCTAAGTGTAGCTTAGATGTGTGTTGTAACCTAGGAAAGGTTACTGAATAGAATAATCAAACGAAGGTGGTAATGAACGATAACACTTAGGACAAGAACAACACATTGAAGATTCACCAGCAGCACGTAGAAGAAGTAGTCAACTGTTAGAAGTGAGTCAAGTAATTTCACAATGAATCTCAAACTATAGGATATCTACCAACAGCACCATGTGGTCAGATGTGGCACAAGGCAAAATATAATGTGGGGTATCCAAGCCTAAGGTTCAGCCAAAAATTCCCTGTAGATCCTGTATAAAACAGGGTTGGGTAGCTGTTTCCCGAGACATGACACTCCCCTTTGACATAGCCTCATCTGGGGGTCCTCTCTGCCCAGAGGCAGAGAGTTTGACCAGCACAGCTGGAGATGAATCTCCAACTGCAGACCAACATGCAGTATTTATTACTGTACTTATTTGAATAGAGACATACCCATTATTGTCCATATGCTACAACAATATGGCACAAGGCCAAAAGTATGGGGTACCCACTGAGGATCAAACTCAGTACTCAGTCATAATTATTCTAGTGAGACAGGCTTGTTAGCCATTAAACCATGCCGAGATGCCCTATCCATGTATAGTATGTAGTTAACAGGTTGATTCTTTTGTTTCTAAAATTTGTCAGCGTCCCTGTCACTGGCAATGAAAAAATATGTTGGTGAAGTTCCATTTTTGTTTCTAAGATTGGAAAATCTTTGCAGCATCTTATTTTTTAACAGTTATCTTTTCACTAATGAATAACACTTTACAAAGACCTTCCTTCAATGTCTTGCATTCATTGTAAGAAACATTTATCTATTATGTAACATACTGGTGAAGAAATGCAGAGATATGTTGGTTGTGTCTATATTTCTGAGATGAGGTATTGTAACTATTTACATTGTTTGGACTGTTGTCCTTATTTTTATTGTCATATTCACTATGTTTCGGCCATTGTACACTCCAGCCTTCTTCATGCCAATTACATCTTAAAAATAAAACTTCTTTTCTGATATCATTTTCAACAAAGGTTCAAAGATGTCTATTCTGGTTACAGTTTCCTTCATAGGAATTAACTGAATAAATTCTTCAAAGATCTGAAAAGTTGAAGTCCCTCTTTGTACAAAGACAGCAAGTTGTGCAGTGTTACTTAAGTCTGTACTCTAATCAACTGCAATTGAAAAATATTGTAATTCACTGCAGGAATTGATTAATTGATTTTTAACAGCTGCTGACATTTTTTCAACTTGCCATGTGACCATGGCTGATAGTTTCAAATAAAGATGTTTTTTTCTGGACAAACAATATCCAACACTGCCAGGAAGCATTTTTTAAAAATCACCATCTGTAAAACATTTTAATCTTTCAATGATGCATTTTGAGACTTCATAGTTGGTAATTATATTTGCCACATTTTCACCTTTTCTCTTTTTAAAAAATGACATTTGTTTTTCAGAAGTAGACTTCAACCACTTAGCTTCATCTTTCCTGGCTTGTCCAGTAAGTTTGCTAAAATTTTCACAATGGTGCATCTTGTAATGTCGCCTAATATTTGCTACTTATTCACAGCAATGCTTTCTAGACATATGAGACAAACTGGGTTCCCACTGTGCTCAATGAAGAAATAATCTAATGTCCAAGTATCTTAGAAAATTCGGCATTCAACAGCTACCTTACTTCATTTTGAATTAAAAATTGAACTATTACAGTTTTGTACAACAATAAAGAGCCCAATTGCAAGAATGCAGAGCCAAATTATACAAATACATCTAGAGGTTAATCTTATAATTGTTTAAACAAATTAATCATTGTTTAAAAGGAATAATTTGATTTTTTTTACTAATTTTACATCTGAATAATTTGATTTTTTAATGGCAGGCCTTTTATTGTATTTGAAAGCCTTGTCTCTTATATCATAATTTTTATAATACCAGTTAGTTATGACTAATAATTTAGCTATAACTTGTATATATTATTATTATTGTTATTATTTTTGTGTTATGCAAGCAGAAATGATGTGCAGAGCCCTGCATACATGATGCATTTTTAATTGTGTTTTTGCTGTCATAGCATTCCCATCCAGTTGGTGGTGGATATTAGGTGGTGGGTAAATTAGAAGTAGATTTGTGGAAGCATGTAACAGCAGGCCTTTTATTGTATTCAAAAGCCTCATCTCTCATATTACAATAAATTTAAATTTTAAATAAGCACCAAGGTTGAAAAAAAATATTCATACTGAAATTTGTGCACCTCAGCTGGCCAGAAAATCACAATTGTCTATGTTCACTTGCAGGCACTGATATGCAAAATTCGACTTAGTTCAATTTAAGCCAAATTTTAAAAATAAAAAATGATGTAAGTCAAGTTAAAATCAAGTCATGACTCAATTCAAGTTGACTGGCAAGCCAATTACTAAATAATTTATTTACAATATTTTAAGAATGGAAAGACAAAAAAATATTCTTTACAAAGCAACCATATGATCAAATAATTTTGAATTGAATCTAAAATTGTTTCTTCTTCTGTTCTCTGGTTTTCTCTTATTCCAGTGCAGACCAAAGCACAAAATAGCCTGACTGAATGTGTTTTTGGTTAAGCTACTGGTCAGGGGTGGAAGTTGCATCTGAACTTTTCAGACTGGACTTGGACCGAATTTTCAAGTAAATTTTAGTGTCAGACAGAACTGGTTTGGTCCAGCAAATTCCAATTTCAACCTCTGGTTATGACTCACCTCAACTCAAAAGTTTAATGAGTTAAGTTGACTCATTGGGCATGAATTCTCATGGACTGATCAAAATTCCTTTTCAGGCCAGATCCAGCCCACAAATCGTATGTTGCCAGCTCTTGGTCTACAGTATGAGGTGAGGTAGACCCACCAAGACAAATATTCAAAAGAAAGCTTAACTGTGATATAGCAATAATATTTTCAGGTTACTAGGGCAGTTACATCAGCAGAGCCGCTATAGAAAGTAATAATGAATACTTTATAGTTTAATAGGCTTTATCAGGCAGTGAAGATTTGAAGTAGTTGAGGTGAAGTGATTTTATGTACAGATATCTACACATTATCTTGATAACATTCATTTGTTAAAAAATGATGAAATCTAAAATCACTTTTGCCATATTCATTTTTTCATTCTTTTCATTTCAGTCCATCAAATGATCTATATTATTATTATTATTAATAATAATAATAATAATAATAATAATACAAATCAATAACCTATCAAAATATGTAAAAATTACTAGAATTTAACACATTTCAAGGCAAGCAAGATTTTGATCAAGAAGTACTCAATAGAAAGCTATAACCACAACAGACCGATTTTGCATGAATTAAAAATTTAATTAAAAATGGTAAAAATTTTGCATTAACCAAATAACTTTCCTATCATCATCATTTATTCAGTTACCAGATTTTGCACCACTGGGGTCACCACTCCCCTTGTTGTAATTGTGGTTCCTGGTGACATTCAAGGCAAAATAGTCAGCTGCTTCACTGCAAAGTTAGTACCACTGGCAATACACCCCATTCACTCCTAAATTTCATAATAAAATAATAAAAACTCTACATGTATAAAAAAACAATATCAATCTACACAAATACATACACATACACAAATATATATTTCTGTCCACTTTCACAATACAGGAAAATAATTGTTGACAACACCAATACACTAATAAAAATAATAGCAAATACTTCAAATTCTTAAGGCCCTCTATATTAAAAGCAATCAACCAACACTGAACAAAATTTATTATGAGTATAGTAGCAATGTTTTAAAATGCATTTGAGTTGATTAACATTTAACACCATTTTGTAATTTACTATCTCATAATTTTAAAGTAATTTTAGCAGAATATTCACAAATCACTATCACAATGATTACAGTTACAATAAGTCTTTGCAATTCACCTCTGAGGATGATATCAGAAGAGATTAAAAGTATTTGGGTTAACAAAAAATATGGTGCCTTCCTTGATGAATTTCAACTTAGCATCAAGAAGATAATTAGAGAACTAGGAAGGATTATTATATAAATAAATAGATATAATATATGTATATCATTTAATGAAACATGCTTGAATGAAGATATGCTGCTTAAATATACATATTTTAAATATTCATATATTAAATATACATATTTTAAATATACATATATATATAAATATAAAATTGGACATTTCGACTACTCCCTAAAAAATATACCCACCTCATTACCATCCACATACAAACTAAAATTAATAGAAAGCTTCATAAAAAGAATAAGATGGAAAGCACATTTCTTTTTAAACCAAGAATTTAACACAAATACCATACCCAATGAAAAATACAACTTTGAAACAAAAAATGTCCCCTGCAACACAAAGAACTAGACAACTTTGAGAAAGACTTGAATAACTTAGTAAAAAACATAAAATTCCATAAACAACAAGATGCCTACCAATAATAAACATAAAAGAAGATATAACTAAAATAAACAATTCAGCTAACATATTTATCACATCAGACAAAACTAGAAATCTAAGTCCTCCTAAACACAATATGTCAAATTCCATATTTTTGAAAATCTTTATGATTGTTTTTCTAGATTTGTCTGTGTTTTGTTTGTTACAGTTTCTTAAGATTATGAGACTGTCGTCCCTGTAGAGTCCTGTGTCATTTTTATCATTATTTTACTTAGTTTGTGTAGCAAATATATACCTATGAGTTTGCAGGTCTCTGCACCATCAAGAAAGTCTCTAAAATAGCCCTAAAAAATAGTGGATTCCCAGCAACACTCACATACACACCACATAGTACAAAAAAGCCAACAAGAAGAGAAATATCATACAGTTCAACCCACCATATAACAAAAACATAAAAACAAATGTAGGAAAAATATTTGTTACACTCATACATGAACACTTCCCTACATCAAACACTCTCCACAAGATATTCAGCAAAAACAAAGTAAAAATGAGCTACGGTTGTACAGAGAACATGTCACAAATAATAAAAAAACACAGCAGGAAAACAATAAACAAATCACCTGAACAAATTAAACCCATGTGTAACTGCAGAATAAAGAATGAATGTTTCTTAAATGACAATTTCCTGCAGAACAATGTAATATACCAAGCCACTGTAAAATCTGCAGATAACAAAGAAAAAATATACATAGGAGTAACTGAAGAACCCTGGAAACAAAGAAACTATGCACACCAAACATCATTTACAAACAGTAAATACGCAAACAGCACAATGCTTTCTAAACATATCTGGGAGATTAAAAACAAAGACAAATCGCACCAAAAATATGAAATATAAGTAAAAGAACATCAGCCTACAACAATCAATAGAAAAAAAAATACAAAAAAGTATGCCTGGAGGACAAAATAGCTATAATTACCTTCTTAGACCAAAACAAACTATTAAATAAATAATCAGAACTCATCTCAAAATGGAAACACAAAAACAAATTTTACTACGTTACTAAAAAATTCAAAAGTGCAAATGAACAAGGATAATTGAAAATAAATACAATAAAATAAATAAACAAAAACAAGTAAAATAAAAGAATCCAAACAAATAAATAAGTAAATAAACTAAGTAAATAATAAACAAATCAAATATCCACACTCAACAAAATTACCATTACAATAATACAATATACTACCGACAATCCAATTATGGATAAAACATAGTGAATCTTATTTAGTGTTTTTTTGGACTTAGCCTGAGCAAAGCAAATTCACAGATTTGAACAAAAAAAAGACCAAAGAATGATGTTAAAATTTGCAAAAGTTTTTCATCTTTTAATCGTCAGTTGTGCTTAGTTTGATTTGTGACTTATATAAATATAGGTAGAAAAATAGCAAATATTGGTAAGATAGTGAGGATCACAAAACACTGCCTGGTGCCACCAGCCTGTTCCCCCACTTCCCGTTTGGGCTCGGAGGTAGTACCGACCAGCTGTGATAGGTATATTTAGGAAGTAAGTATTCATCCAAGTAAATTTGATTAAAAAGAACTGACAAGGTTTGTCTGTTTAATTTTTTTATTGTATTTTTCCAATTTTTGAATAAGGTGCTCAAAATTTATAGATAAACCATTTGAAGTTTATACTCTGTTAACGTTTTGTACAAGTACTTTTGACCATCTCGGTCATTTTCAAAAACCAATGTGATGTCTGTGTGGTAGGCAGAATTCCTTTGTCTATATCCTAGTATTCTTTGGGAAACTGGAAGTTTGAAATAGTCTATGGTGACATCATGTGTAACAGTTATTGGGAATGAGGCTGCACCAAAAAGAATGTGGAGGGTGCTGAAAAGAAATTGCATTCTTTAGCACAATACTCAGCATATTTTTCCACCAGTATACCGGAAACCAACCTTCACAGGTTTGCATACCCATTTTGGATTGCTTTTATTAAAGATAGCAAAAATCAACTTGATTAGGACTTTGGCCCATCATGCCCTGGTAATGTTTTCTGAAAAAATTAAATAAAAAATTGAACTTATTAAGAAAGTTCAGAACAAAAATGGATACTCATGGGATATTGTGGAGGCCAGTGTCAGATATGCAGTCATCCAGTTTTTTTATATTAAAAATCTGAATGTCTGAATTCTAAACAATAATAAAATAAAAGTAAAGAAAACATGAGTATGCCTGTTAAATAAATCATTTGTATTTACAAACATATTTACAGGAATTCAAGAGCTAAAAAGGAATAAAAATAGTCTTTAGTTAACTTAAAGTCTTTGGGTAGTTGGTCTACAGTAAAAATCTGTGGTTGTCTTTTATGATTAATGAAGATTCACTGACCTTCTTTGTCATTATTGTTGGAGATAATTTGTTTGAAGTTGCCAACGCATGTTTTCAGCATGCACTGTAGGAAAAGGCAAAAGCTATGTAAACATATCTTCTCTTTGACTTGGAGATAGTTGCATCTCTGCTCTTTGAAAGACAAAATCTGCAGGGATTTTATTAGAAATTTTTCCTGAAAGTAGGCTAAAAAAATAGGGTTTTAGTTTCCTCTGATTGGTCAAATATTTCACATGGTGATGTTAATTTTTAACCAACAGGCACTTTGATTTAAACAATGCGTGTTGCCTTGTGGAATATTTTTGGCATGTTTGTAAATATTGTCTATTATTGGGTAAAAAATAAAGTAGAGGCTTACGCCTTGTTTCTTGTTTAGGAAGGGGTTCTCGGTACTCTCTCTCTCTGGCCTCTGTATTAGTGCAGCTCTGTTTCTCCTGTGATGTGTGCAGTCTGTGGCATCACCTCTTCATTCTGAGTGTACACGGTTGACAGTTCTCTGGTTGCTGTTTCCGTCTGGTAGTTAGGAGCCCTAACTCTTGTGTAGCGTCTTGAGCGGATGCTCTGATCAACAGTTGTATAATACTGGGGTGTTTGTAGTGCCATGTCGCTCATGGAAAGGTGTCCCTGCAGTCACCTCCAGTGGGCAACCCTGAGGCCACATTATGATGCAGGTTGTGCCAACTCCTCTCTGCCCATGTCACGGTCGATAACTGCTTCTTTTACTTCAGGCCTCATCTTCCAACTAAAATTCTACATGACTTACAAAGACTGAAAAAGGAATCCTAAACCAGCCCCTCAAAAATCACCTAAACCCCTCAACATTTCCTTCTCCAACATCTGTGGCATTAGATCAAACTTCTACAGTATGGAATCTTTCCTCACTGCAAACTGCCCGGATATACTGGCTCTCTGTGAGACCAACCTTGTCTCGTCTATACCCTCCTCTGATCTCTCAATCACAAGCTACCTTCCTCTCCTCAGAAAAGACTCTCTAACCCACATGCACAGCCTTGGTGTCTATGTCAAGGACCATCTCCCTCTGGCCAGAGAGTTGTCTCTTGAATCGCCAGACCAGTCGTACATGTGTCTCCAACTATCTCTTCTCAATGCGGTAAGCTATCCCTTCTTCTTTTACCACTCTCCATCCTCTCAAGACTGTGGGATACTTGATAGCATTTCTGACAGCATAGACAATCCTTCTCAAATAGTTAACTTCCTCACTCGTTTTGCCTTCAACCGGGAAGGTAAAGCCTCTCTTCTCGATCTGTGTTTTACCTCTATCCCCTAGTCCTGTAGCACCACACAAATCTGCCCTCTTGGTACCTCTGATCATGTGGTAGTATCTGTTAACATCTTCTTCAACTCCACCCCCTGCAAAGAACTTCCTACCACTAGAACTTTGTTCTACTATGAACAAGCTGACTGGGATGTGTTCTGTGATTTCCTCCGCAATGTTGCCTGGGATGTTGTCTTTACGCTCACTGTCCAAGAATGTGCTTCTGAGGTCTCATCCTGGATTAAAGCTGGAATCAATGCTTTCTTCCCCTCAAGGAAATATAGGGTCAAGTCGCACTCATCACCCTGGTTCTCCGCTGCTTGCTCAGCCACCATCGGCCATAGGAACCACTTCTTTCACCTCTTTCGTAGCGACATGTCTGACTGCAATAGACGACTCTTTGCCTCCGCCCATAACGAGTGTAAGCGTGCCCTCAACGATGCTAAGTCACTATTTGCTGCTTGGATTAAGGAGCATATTGCATCTCGCAAATTTGGCTCCAAAGATTATTGGCATCTCTGCAAGAGCATACTGAACAATTGCAAACCCTCTATACCTCCTTTGTTCAACCAGTTCGAAGTCCTGACCTCCTCTGCCGACAAGGCTGAATGCTTTGCTTGGAAATTTTCATTCAACTCAATGCTTGACTCTTCCAGTGTACCCACACCCGACTTCCCTCTTAGAACTGAGGCCCTATTGAGTGGGTTATACATAACCCCATCTTTGGTTTTGGGCATTTCTCCAATTTAGACCCCAACAAGGCTAGTGGTGGAGATGGGATACCAGCCATTGTCTTGAAGAAATGCGCGCCTGAATTGGCGCCTGCCCTCTCTAAACTATATAACTACTGCCTCAAGGAATCTTGTTTTCCTGACTGCTGGAAGTCCTCTTCGATTGTTCCTGTCTTCAAGAACTCTTGCGACTCCTCTGACCCTTCTAACTACCGTCCTATCAGTCTCCTACCCCTCTTCGGCAAAGTATTCGAAGCCCTAATCAATACCGAAGTGGTTAACCACCTCACATCCCATGATCTGCTCTCAGACAAACAATATGGCTTCCGCTTTGCCTGATCTACAGCTGATGTTCTTACGGCCGTCACTGAAACTGTCTACCAAGCTCTTCAAAATAACAGGGAAGCTCATGCCGTGGCCCTAGACATCTCCAAAGCATTTGATAGGGTTTGGCATGCCGGCCTTCTTTGCAAGCTCCAGGGTTATGACATTATGGGTCGATTGTTTGACCTAATACAATCATTCCTGTCAAACCGTGAATTGAAGGTCGTTCTCAACAGATTCTCCTCCAGTTCCTATCCCACGAACGCAGGTGTTCCTCAAGGCTCCATCCTAGGCCCCACTCTATACCTTATCTACATAAATGACCTTCCTGATGCCATAAATTCCCAAGTTGGCATCTACGCAGATGACACCACAATTTATTCCTGCCTCAAAAACAAATCTAGTGTCACTGACAAAACTAACCTGGCTGTGCGTCTCGAAAAGGACCTCCAATCGGTTGTGAACTGGGGCAGGAATTGGCTGGTCAACTTTAACGCTTCAAAAACAAAACTGCTCTCTATTAATCACTACAGAGATCCTTCCCTTCCCTCCATTAGAATGTCTGACACTCAACTTCTCGAGAGCACCTCTCTGCTGACGCTCGGTCTCACATTGACTGCTGACCTGAGATGGAATAAATACATTGAGTCAATTGCTTCATCCACTGCAAGGAAAGTTGGCTCCCTATGCAGCACCAGGAAATTTTTCTCCCCGGAATCAATCCTCCAGATCTACAAATTTAACAATTCATCCTTGCATGGAGTATTGCTGCCATATATGGTCTGGAGCCCTTTCTGTTTCCCTCAGGGTTCTTGATAGGCTCCAGAGGCAGATATGCAATATTATTGGCCCTGCTCTGGCATCTCATCTACAGTCACTTTCATACAGACATGCCATCACCTCTGTCTGTCTGTTTTACAAATACTTTCATGGCAATTGCTCCGAGGAGCTGCATTTGCTGGTTCCCAGACTTCATGAGTTCAAGCGCCCTACGAGGCTGGCATCCCGCTCTCACCCTTTCACTGTCGAAACTATTAAATGTAGCCATCTCTTCTACTCTAATAGCTTCATGTCTCGCACCTCTCGCCAGTTTCCCTGAGAGCTATAATCTCCTGCTATTCAAATGTAATGTCATTCGACATCTCCAGTTGCCTTGATCTATCCACTACGCTTCTCCTCATCCTTTCTTCTATCACTCCTATCTGATCTTGCTCCAAACTTTCTGTAACCCTTTGCATCCTAGTGGTTTCTCGCCTTGCTTGGGGTGAAATGCTTAAAAAAAAATAAAAATAGGGTTTATTTCCTATACTAGCATTCAAGAAAAAAAATGTTACAATTTGTTAAACAAGTCAATTGCACCCCCGCCCACGTCTCATTTAATTGCATCATACTGTGGATTGGTGATAGGAATACCAAGTTTACTCTGTAGGTTTTTGTTTATATGAAAAATTGATGATCTCAGTTCGGTAAGTTACCAATTCAAATATAAGCATGATGCTGGCTATGTAGATAGAATGGGTCAAAGGTTAGAAGCAAGTATCAATCAACATATACCAGCCAATATTTGCAAGGGCAAGTTAAATAGTTTACATACGTGCATGAATACAACTTGTTTGGCAATAGCAGAACATTTATTAAAACCAGCTACATGCCTAGTCTTATAACCAAAACATGTTCTCAGCACTGAAGCAGGCTAATTCTGAATTTCATTTGTAGGTTTAGTGTGTGTGTGTGTGTGTGTATGTTTGTGTGTGTGTGTATTTTATTACTTTAAATGTTATTATAGCGGATACATTGCATTTAAAATAGGTGCACCATTTTTATTTATTAAACAGTGTGTATTAGTTTATTTATTGAGTGGTAAAGCACTCCAATCAAACCATTTGATCAAATGTTGGTTTCCCCTACCAAGGGAGACACAGATTTGATCTCTACTGGAGAATACATTTTCTTTACTGAGATTTCTTGAATGTAATGTTCAGGTAGGCTGATAGACAATACATACTGCTTAATGAATAAAAATGAGGCATCTATTTCAAATGTGAAGTATCCACACACACACACACACACACACACACACATATATATATATATATATATATATACAAAAATTTCTATACAGAAAAATTTCATTAGGAACAAAGAAAAGAGTACTGAGCTGTTATGTAATATCAGTCCTTCAATATGGTAGGGAATAATGGACAATCTCCTTTCAAATGGAGAAGAGACTTGAAGCAATGGATATGTAGTTCTACAGAAGGATACTGAGAATACCATGGACCAAACATGTGAGCAACAATGAGGTTTTAGAGAAAATGGAAATGAAAAGAACATTTATACTTAATATCAGAAAGAGAGAGTTGAAAATTCTAGGGCACTTAATGAGGAAAGAGGGCTTGGAAAATATGATACTCACAGGACAGATTGAAGGGAGGAGAGACTGAGGAAAACAAAGCCTAACCTACCTAGCGAAATTGCATAAATGGATGGTGGAGCAATGTTTAGGAAATTACTGGCAAGTGAACGATTTATTATTTAAGAATAAATCGTTCACTCATCAGTAATTTACCATCACCTGATGAGATGTGTCGATATGCATTGAAACACAACTGCAATTGTGTAGTAATTTTGACATGTTTTTGATGTAATATACTAAAATAAAGAATATTGCTCCATTTTGTATTAAGCTCTTTTTTAAATTAAATGTTACAAACATTGTAATTGTACTCTATTTGTTCTCATCTTACCTGTATATATATATATATATATTCATAAAAATATGACAAACTGGAAAATTTCTTGTGATGCGTTTCATGAATGTTATATCATATATATATATATATATATATATCAACCAAAGGCAGTGTAAGTTTCATAAAAGTATATAAATATATCCAACACTGTGGAAGTATTAAATAAATTAAATTTTTGCCATCATTTTTTGACAGTATGAGTAAATCAGTTTCCATTCATAAAACAACGAATGATTCTGCATTAAGAACAAATTTATTGATATCAACTTCAGTATAAAACAAAGACGTAGCATGCAGGTGGGAAAACAAAAAATGGTGCAAATGAACTTAGTAAGCAGACAGAAAAGACTCTTACATAGAGCATTAGTTAGGTATTCATCTCATAAACAATTATAATATACCTCACCAGGTACTCTGCAAATATAAGCTTGTATAAAACTTTGTCCAATCAATAACTGATATATAAGGTATACCTGTATCTGAGCATTTAATATTTATCACCTTGGGGTAAAATGATTAAGAAAAAGTACTTTCCTTTACTAAATATAAAAATGGCAACAAAATTATTACAGCTATACCCAATAAAATTTAATATTTTAACATAGCACAAAAAATATCTTACTAATGAGGTTCAATGTTTAGTGAGTAACTGGCAGGAAAGTTTTTGTGTACATGAAAGCATATATGTATGTAAGTGTGAATGAAAATTTTTGTATGTATGTGTGTAAGAAAGCATAGTTTCTTCAACAGCCAAAGGAATTAATATGTCATGATATGTACAAGGGTGGGCTGAAAAGTTCATAGGCTGACTATGAAGGAGTGATGCTAGAGCTGTAAAATCTTGTATGCATTAATTTCAACTTTTCTTATTAATAACTGCATTATTTCTTTGCCGATTTGAGGGTGGGCTGAAAAGTTCATAGGCTGACTATGAAAGAGTGATGCTAGAGCTGTAAAATCTTGCATGCATTAATTTCAACTTTTCTTATTAATAACTGCATTATTTCTTTGCCGATTTGAGGGTGGGCTGACTATGAAGGTGTGATGCTAAAGTTGTGGAATCTTGCAGGTATTAATTTCAACTCTTCTGCATTGGTTCTTTCCAGTAAACTGGCATCTGACTGCTCAAAGACTTCAATATAACTTGTAGTCACTTCTCTTGGAAATGGACAAAATTTGGCATCATGGTATTACCAAGTACCTACAGAAAAAGAGTTTAGACACTAAAGACAGCCAAATTTAGGAGGGGGAGAGAAAGTCTTAAAGATACCCAAGGTCTGGGCATCTTACAACAAAAACATTGATTGTGTTTACCATATGTTGAAGGTGCTTGACTATAAATCAAATAGGAAATGCTATTAACATAACATAAAGAGTTAGGATATTTCACACAATGAATTTGGCATGACAAAAGGTTTCTACATGATTGTCTTCAGACTGATTGCATCATGTGAATATCTGGTACTGTTAAAATTCATTGCGTAAAATACACAATTGTGGCGCAAGGACGAAAAGGGGGGAATCGTGTTGAGGCTGGTTGTCACTATCCTATACCTAGTTAATCTGATTCACGACCCATTCATTCATTACAATTGTCACATTCGCCACAAAAAACTCATCCATCGCCAATCAATCCTCCATATACCATAATGCTACATACTCTCAGGGGGACCTACAAAACGCACCCTATGACACAAAAATTTCATTTCATGATTATAAAATACTATAGATAAAAATTTGTACATGATATAAAATGAGAGGGGAGAGGATGAACCCAAAAAACCAAACTAAAATATCAAAATAAATTAAAGATAACTGATGTTAGTTGGACTTGTCCAGCCCTCAAAAAAGAGAAGCCACTGTATTCTGCCCTACAACAGAATCAAGAAGCTCTCTTACTAAGGAATAGGGAAAGAAGAAAATATATATGGACATGGGGAATAAATAAAGCTGACTCAGTTGAGATGAAAGGAGGCCAAAAACAAACTGGGGAGGTTGGGAATCTCAACTTGGATCATAACCAAAGATGTGGCCTAGAGAAGGTCGGGAACAACACTTACATTAACTAGATGCACAAAGCTTGTCTGGTCTGACCAGGGGAGGGCTCCACAGGAAACCCCTCTGATGTGAATTAGGTAGACCTAAAAGAGAAAATTAAGGCTTGCCCTTTTCGCACGAACCAAGCTCACCTCAGTCATCCACCTTTCACAAAAGTCTGTCAAAACCAAGCATTTTCTATCAGTTCTAATCTTCATCTTGAGCTGATGCTCAAAGAATTGAATAAGATCCTGATGAGAAAGATCATTGCCTTGCAAGACTTCCTCCTGTGACATTGTCCAAATCACCATTCAAGCCATGGCCAGCAGTGATAGAAACACCATTCATTTCACCCCAGAATATGGGGGGGGGGGGAGGTGACACATTGTCACACACGCATGCACAATCAATGAGTATGAGCTTTTCAGGAACAAGATGAGTTGTCAACTTACCGAAACACCTCACACATGTCATCAGTGGCCCAAAGAATATGTGCTTTGGGGTTTTTGACCTCACAAATTTAATGACTGAAACCTTGACAGATCTCTTCCTTGCACAATTCTGAACCCATATTCACAGCTTCGGAAGACATCTTACTTAAGATGTCTGATTACCTGACTCATGTAGTGCTCAATAGCTGAATGCTCCAGGGCCTCCCTAGATAAGGCTATCTCTGGGGGATTCCCCTCAGCTACCACCTGGGAAAGATTATCCTTAAGAGCCTTCACCTTGTTAGCTTTATCTAGTACGAGCCATTTGCTAAACTCTGTGGTGAAGGACCTAATCCTATCCTTAAGCCTCTCCCACCACCTATTCCCAATAACCGCCCCCACAATGCCCCTGACATTGTTTAAGGCAGATCCAGCTAGATTTCTTGAAAGCTTGCTAAACCAGGATGAGTGTGGGGTTCATCACTTTGAGCCAGAGACAATCCATAGAATGGAAACATCCCTTCTCATATGCTCCAAAGAAGGCCAAAGTCATTTAATCTGCAGAGAAGCCAAAGTCATTTAATCCTCAGTTCTTTGTGATGAAAAAGGCATTGTGTTTATTGACTATCTTCAAATATGCCACACCATCAATGAAGAGTACTATGCCAACTTGCTGAAGCAGTTACAAAAGACTGTCAAAGCCAAACACCCAGGAAAACTGACGAAAAGTGTTTTGTTTCATCAGGACAGTACTCCAGTACACAAGTTCTTGGTTTCAATGGCTATTGTGCATAACTGTGGCTTTGAACTGATTGATCACCCTCCCTATTCTCCTAATTTGACCCCATCTGACTATCATCTATTCCCTAACATGAAAAAAAAACACTTGGCTGGAAATCAATATCACAGTGATGATGATGACATCATATCTGTTGTTGATGACTGTTTTAACCAACAAGATGGTCATCCTGGGTATGACGATAAACTACATCTCTCAGCATGGACTCTGATCAGGAGGTTTTGAGGAGCATGGAACCAACTCTTAATTGCTGTTGTTCCCAGGTTCACCCTGACAGAGTGTGGTAGCACCTCTTCTGGTCCTGGCTATGGGCAAGTAGTTAACTCCCAAACACTATGAAAGTGTAAAAATAGGTTTTTATAGTAAAAATACCAGCAGTAAATTTTGGAAAAGAATTACTACCAGCAATAGATTGACTCTCAACAAAAACCCTTTTTTAAAAAAAAAATACATCAACAAAACCTGATCTCCTGCAAACTGATTTCTTACAAAGAATACATATTTTGTTCATACAAACATATCCTAAAAATCTTGTGAGCATGAAATAACCTATTGAGGTTGACATACTGTAAAACAAAATAAACCAAACCAAACCAACAATATGAAAGCTTTTTCACAAATAGGATCCAAGTACTGCAATACTGATGGAATAAGTGTGTGGACTACAAGGCAGACTCTTGAAAACAACCTTATTTACTCATATTCCAGGAGAGTATCTTGGTCAGTCTTTTCAGCTGACACTCATATTCTCATGTTATGTCAAATTTTCTTTGGCATAAGCCTATGGATGCACTTCCAAAAATCATTTTCCAAATGGAAGGAGAAAGTTCCACTCAGACAGCTTTTTCCCAAGAACTAATATTTTGTGAAACAGATTGATTGATTGATTGATTGATCTTTTACATCTTATCAATCTATTGCAGGTTATTTGAAACCAGAAAATATTTTTTTAATTGTGAGAATTCTTGTTTATGGAGATAAAAATAAATTTAGTGAAACAAGTCTGACTAATTAACATATAGATGTGGAGAGGAGAGGTAGATTCATATCTTTCCCAAAGGTATTTGCTTGTAAGTGAATATAACAAACCAAACTGGAATTTGAACTCGGCTCTTTGATTAACAATTCCAAGTCATTATCCATTACCCCACCTGCACATCCAAGACTTCAGCACCTGGTATTCCCAAATGGTCACTCATGATGTTGCTTAACTTTGGTGATCAAATGGGCTTTATTGCTTTGCTTGGGGTGAAATGATTAAAAAAAAATTATAACATAATACATTGACTGCCAGAAGTCAATTACAAAATCTAACTTCAAACGTCAACTTCATAATAGCCAACATAGGTAATAAAAAATTTTAATGAGTTGCTTTAAAGCTTCAATTGAAATCTTAACATTGTTTACACACTAAAAGTATCACTGTGAATAAACTTGTTGTTGGCACACGCACATGAAAGTATATCAGAAAATACAAAGCATTAGGTAGCTTGTACTTGACATAATAAGAACTGCTATCTATTAGTTAACTTGTAGTTGGCAATCAATGTGTTAATTAAATTTCATTTGAATTTGGTATCCACTTAGTAGAGATATGTAATCTTATTAATAATTTTCAGTAAACATTGGTTTTATTTTGTCTGAAACTGATTAATTAATAGAATATGTTCTAATAATGTGTCTCTTATAATTTGAATCTAATTTGTTTATTTGAAAGAATAGACTTCATATAATTCATATAGACTTTTAAAGTTTTTCTTCACAAATACTACACAATAATTGCTTAATAGATTACAATAGGGAGGATCAAGTTATATTTATTTTATTGTTTTCAAGTGTTTGTAATTGTTTTGAATGGAAACAATCTGATGAAAAATGTTTCACACACCACTTTATACATTGTTATGACATTTAGTTGGCTATTATTTAAATTTACATGGGATTTTCTTGCTCTGTCAAAGTTGAATTTACAAAACAAAATAAACTTTGAACAAATAACTATAATATTTAACTGTGGAATTTACATTTTTACAACAATATTTTTGCCTATGAAGGTGTGTGTAAGTTGGTTTTTGCGTCCATTTTCAAGAATATACCTTCATCTTTGAAATGTATGGTCTCCAACAAAAGAAATAGATTTTTTTGTTTTTTAGAGTTCATGGAAATGGGAATTAATCAGTATGGTTGATAAAAATTTCACGCAAAGATATTAATAAAAATCCAATCAAACCAAAAATGGAACGTTGCTGGAGCTGCACAATCTTCATTTTCCAGGCTTGAAAGAGTTCAAAATCATATTACATGGCCTTATGTGGCAGGGGTGACTTATTTCACACCCTACAGCCCCTTTCTCACTAATGAAATGTTGCAAGCCACTCTATTGCTACTTCTATGGCAAATGTTCAGATGGGCTCCATTCTTTAGTGCCACCAGCTCAGATCTGCTTTGCTATATCCAAAGTGGGAATTTGTCAGAAAGATTAATAAAAGGTTCTCACAAGGATATAAATAAATGTCCAATCAGACCAAAAATGAAGCATTTCCTGCACTAACTTCATTTTCCAGACTTGAAAGAGTTCAAAATCATATACATAGCCTTATGTGGCAGGGGTGACTTATTTCATACCTTACAGTCCCTTTCCCACTAATGAAATGTTGCAAGCCTCACTATTGCTACTTCCACTTGCAACTACTTTCATAGACAATGGAAGATTCCATGTTCAACACTTTAGTGTAGTAAAGTTTGGTTGTCTTTCTACACAACAAATTTCTGTCTGAATTTCTGGGATCAGGAGTTATCATTATTTATACTATTTACATTCAAACTATTAACCTGACTGATTCACTGACTTCCAGTTATTTAGAATGTATAGGATTTTTTTATATATGTATATATAAACTCATAGAATGATTGCTGTAGCAGCAACAGTGGTGCCTCTAAGATAATGATCTTGGTTTCAGGAATGGTTTTGTGGCCTCAGTATCATTACTATTAACCCCAGCAGTAGTACCTTGTGATATCCCATGGCAGAAGTACCAGGTTTAAGTAGATGTTGCCTAGGCCCCAATTTTTGATCTAGTTTCCTTTAATATCAACTGGAGATCAGTCTGATATATTAAGGCTGATGTGGGAATGGCATCTCTACAACAGGATAAGCATTAGTCATAAAGCTGATTTCTACTCCTTACCCACCAGCTCCAACATAGCCAAAAATAAATGAAAGATCCATTCATAATTAAGTATGCAGCTTAGAAAAAAAAACAAACAATGCCCAGACAAACAGGAAAATAGAACCAAAGGCATAATTCATATGATTAATGAAAAAGGAAAAGTAAATACTAGTGATGGATACTAAAAAAAGCAGTCATCCAAATCAACTCAGTTTCTCATATTCCTTTACCAAATGTGTAAATAGTGCAATAATGGAATTCAGAGTCCAGTGATCAACCAACTGCTAAACCTGTTGCTGATACACCTGGGACAATCCATTTAAGTTGCAAAGAAATGGCTATGCCCACACTGAATTGTCAATACTTACTATACCAATGTGAGCTCAAATTTCATTTTGTATTATTATTTCATGATTAAAATGATCAAAGTATATTACAGAATAAGCTTTCATTCAAATATTTTATATTTCTGCCTTTCAGTTCTCTATTATATGGTTTGAAATTATATATATTTAACCGTCTTCTTGTGTTTTTAATTTTTAATCTATCATGGACGCCATGGTCTTTGTTTAGAGACCAAGTTAATGGCCTTTTAAGCTTCCTTCATGTGAATTGCAGTAAAATTTTGAATATGTAAGAATTAAATATTACAAGGGGGCACCAGAATTTTAAAAATACCAAAGTGGGACATAGCCCCAAATCAGTTGGGAACCACTGATTTAGCCAGAGAGAAACATAGTACATACATATATACATATACATGCACACATCTATATGATAGTATAAAGAACAAGTCGGAAACAGATCCCAATCTAACATGTTTCACTTTATTAAAAACTTCATCAGAGATCAAGATAGAAATGATAAAAAAAGCAAAGAGACACAGATTAATGATATATTGTGTTTGGATATTTTTCATTGGTTAGATGCGTGTCACATGTAATGAAGTAACAGATAATATTTAAATATGTGTGGCAAACATTCTTAATGCTAAAGTGTGTAAAAGTTAGTAAGATGCAGTAGGATGTAGTGATTGGATACATGTCACATGTAATGAAGTAACAGATAATATATAAATATATATATATATATTAATTAACAAATTAAATTTTCTTCTATGTATCATGTCCCTTCAGGACGTTGGTGATCATGGCTCACCATAATTACCTGTCCTTTGTAGCTTTTATTTATTAACAAATTAAGTAAATAAATAATAAACAAACTAACAAACTATGTATGCACGAACAACAACAATTAAATAAGTTTAATGATAACAATTAAAAACAAATAATGAATTAATATGAAAACAACCTAAGTAATCGATAATAAATAATAAGTTAAAATTCAACAGACAACACTATACAATAGCTACAAATAAACAAATTCTGACTCAGAATTACCTCTACTCAATAGCCTTTAGAATAATTTGAAATATAGCTGTTGCCACCTACTGTTAGGATAATACAATAAACCAGAAATAACTGATCTTGCTATCTATAATACCCCACTGACCAGCATATATAAATAAACAAGCTACCACACAACACACAAGGCCGGAAGGTTGCATTCAAGTATGAAACTGACTGTCACCACTCGGTATTGACCTCAGTGTCCACTTTTATATTTGCACATGCTCTATCCCTGATATTGAGCACTCATAATATAGAATACTTAAAACTATATTTTCATCATATATATATATATATATATATATATATATATCAAATATGTGGTGCAGTTCAATTTATTTTACAATGAATCATTCATACAAAAAGTAAATTAGTAAAGTTAATGATATAAAATGGCAAAATCCCTTCACTAACAAAATTTTTAAAGATGCATTAACTAATTTAACACATTTAAAAAAAAAACATATTTCGATTCACATTATATTTTTTCATCTCAGATGCTACCTGAATTTTACCAAAAACAAAATAATTTCCATGCCTGAAGATGACTGAATGTATTTAAGAAAGACCTTATACAGCTTATAATTTAAAAAAAAACAAGGATCATAGCATTCATCGAGTAATTAGTAGGTTAATGCATCCTTAAAAATTTTGTTAGTGAAGAGATATAGTGAAGGGATATATATATATATATATATATATATATATATATGTGTGTGTGTGTGTGGAGGGGGAGTAAAAATTTCAGATAGAGTATATCTGTAAAAGGACAATGTGAATAAAGACAAAAAAGGAAGTTTATTGTAGCTGACACATTTTGTCCTCTGAGGGACATATTCAAGGTAAATGTAAGGATTTTATTTTGTGACAAGTATTTATAGACAAGAGCAAAGATGGTTTTTCAAATTCTTTAGGTATAGGAGTGCTCCTGGATAATCTCCAGGTTAATGGAAAAGTCAAGCAAATTTATGGACATAAGGTGATACAATTCAATATATATATGTATAGAATACCTAAAGAGCCAGAACCTATCTACCTAGGTTTCACCTACCGGATCATTAGAATAATTCTGACTGAAAGAGGGTTGGCCAAAATGACATTTTATTGATATAGCAGCCACCAGAAAGAATAAAAAATAAAATAAAAAATTAGCATTAAAAAAACAACTCACATTCTATTTGACACATAACCAGGCTTTTTATGCCTACAACCATTAAGTATTTCAGATCTCTGGCTGAGTAATTCATTAGGATTATTGTAAGAAGCTATAGATAATTTTTACTCCATATCTAGGAGGTAATATCTATCACCAGCCTTAAATTTAAGGTATTTTTTTACTGTATCCCATTTTAATGTATGACCTATACTGTACTTCTTTTTAATTTCCCATACATAGTTAGATAAACTAGTTCTGTGCCTGTATATTTTGTGTGCAAAACTACTTCTATGGTTGTAATATCTTTTTTAAAAGCTCTTTGGGTAGAACCCATATATACTTTTTTACCATTACTACTACTGCTACTATACACCTCCATCTTATACATTTGCATTTGCCCTTAAGGGAACAAGCTGCCTTATTAATGCAGTTGTATTTAGGGTACTCAATATTTTGTTTACTTTTGAGCTTTTTAGTGTTGCTTTTATTGATCAAATTTGCAACATTAGAGGCATGCAACTATAGCTTAATTTAACAATAATTTTGTTACATATTTTGTATAGGTTGTTTGACAGGAGAAAATACTTCTTTAATAATCTAAAGAATTCCTTCCCTAATTTATTATCTATGGACATATTATATAGCAGCGTGAACCATAGAATTTTCCTTGCCCTATACTTTCCCCTAATACGTATATCGGATGTTTCATCTGTGGTTTTATAAACAAGTTTGGTTTTGTAACCACTATTATTTAGCACCAGTTTATAATTGTGCTTAATTTGAGTAAAGATGTTGATGTTAGAAGAATTAGATAATCTAAACATAATGCCATTAGAGATATGCTTGGAAATCTGTCTAGGGTGGTTAGAATCTACATCAATATAACGTGGGTATTGGTAATTTTTCCTAAATGAGGACACATTACCATTGTATAAGTTAAGTTTAATATCCAAATAATCTGTAATTTTTAAATTAGTTTGGATATCTAACTTGAATCCAAACTTATTGAATAATCAATACAATTTTTTCCTTTCAGATTTTTATAGCTAAGACCCACCATGCCATGTTCACAATGGCAAGTCATCCACATTTCTTTTGTGTTCCTTTGATAATGAATAAGTTTTACTCAGATAGCTTCTTTTTAGAACTGTTACTCCCAAGAGTTTGCATCCCTGACAACTATAATCTGAGTCCTTTCAAATGATATCTGTCCTACTCCTCCTCATAATGTGTACTTTTTAATCCCTCTTTCCCCCATCCTTACAGTAATTTTGCTCAGTAACCCTCTACCTTGAAGCCTTGTAATGGGTGAAGTAACAGTATAAGAAGTAAAACAGATGTATAAAATTCACCAAGGTTTCATCATGATTTGCTTACCAAGAAAAAAGCCACTTAAATGCCTTAGTAACAAACAGTATTCAAAAAAGAAATCATCAAAATATAACAAAATTACCCTAATAATAATAATAATAATAGAAAAAGAATTGAATTCATGAAAATTAAGAAGATGACTTCAGCAATATGATTTTTTTTTAATTGTTTCTCTCCAAACAACGCAATAATGCCACTGAGATGTAAGTGGTTACTGAGAGTGAAAGAAGATGAGAAAACATTAGTGAGGAGAAAGGACAATAAAAGAACAGAATTCAGAAAGACAGATGATGATGACTGATGTTGCATTTAATTTTTTGAAGATGGTAGATAACTGGAATGTAAGAAGCTAGAAGAGAATTTAAATAACAGAGTACTGGATTTAATAAATAACTCGCTATATATCTTTTATTTCAAAGTCTATTGGAAATACAAGAAAAGGTTACAATTTTAGAAATCTAAAGAATTTTGGTAGTTACTATTTAATTCAAGGAACAGATCAAATAAAAAAAGCATGTCCTTCAGAATTACTATGGAAACAAGTATAATTTCACTTTGAACACCTTAAGCCAGACTTTTGCCACAGGAAGTTCAAAATGGCACCTATAGTCATGGCTTTTTAAGCTACCATTTAAATTTAAATATAATGAGATAGTGAAGATGACTTGTATCCTAAATTGGCTCTTTTATTATGCTAAGAGTATCTATAAGAAACTTGAGAAAAGAAACAAAGTAAAGAAACTTTCCTAAACTTGCATATCAATTTATTTCTGAAATATGCCCAAATTACCCCACCATCCAAATTACCCCATCATCAAATTTACCCCACCCAACCCAATAAACTGGTTGTTAATCAAAGCTATAGGACCCAGTCTGTCCTGCTATTTAACCCATATCTGGAGAAGTGATTGGTTCATAACCTTCTCTATGGCATTTGCACATAAGTGAATGTAACAAACTCTTAAAATCAGCTTTGCAATTTCTCATCCAAAGTCATTATCCATCATCACCACTTCTCCTGTACATCCAAGCTTACAACACTTTGTAATGCTAGAGCTGTGAAATCTTGCATGCATTAATTTCAACCCTTTTTATTAATAACTACATTGTTTCTTTCCAGGTACAAGTGTGGGCTGAAAATTTCATAGGCTGACTATAAAGGGGTGATGCTAGAGCTGCAAAATCTTGCATGCATTAATTTCAACCCTTCTTATTAATAACTGCATTGTTTCTTTCCAGGTAAACTGACATCTGATTTTTCAAAGAAAACTTAAAAAGTAACTAGTTGTGACTTCTCTTAAAAATGGATAAAATTTGGTATTGTCATGTTATCAAGTACCTGCAGATAAAGGGTTTAGCTCCCATGGACATTCATGCAGACATGGCTACTACATTAGGGAATGACATTCCAGCTTTATCAACTGTGCAAAATTGGGCAGCTGAATTTAGGAAGGGAAGGGAGTGTCTTGAAGATGACTCAAGTTTGAGACATCCTGCAATTGCCACCACAGAGGAAAGCATTGATCGTGTTCACCACAAGGTGATGAATGACAGGCAATTGACTATAAATCAAATAGCCAATGCTATAAGCATATCTTGTGAGAGAGTTAATATTCTGCACAATGAACTTGACATGACGAAGGTTTCATGCTCGGTGGGTACCACATCTTCTAATACCTGATCAAAAGCACACCATGGATCACATCACAGAAAAATCTGTCATTGATTGAGGTGATGGCTT
Organism: Acanthosepion lycidas; assembly: GCA_963932145.1. Lineage (NCBI taxonomy): Eukaryota > Metazoa > Mollusca > Cephalopoda > Sepiida > Sepiidae > Acanthosepion > Acanthosepion lycidas. Next base: position 95,822,097 of record OZ010593.1, on the reverse strand, counting down.
CAGTTTTTTTGTGATGCAAAAGACATTTTGCTTATTGACTATCTTCAAAAGGGCCACAACATAAATGGAGAGGAGAATGCCAACTTGCTTAGGCAGTTACTTAGGCTATTGAGACCAAACGTCCAGGAAAACAGATGAAAGGGGTTTTGTTTCATCAAGACAATGCTCCAGTACACAAGTCCTTGGTTTCAATGGCTGCTGTGCTGTGGCTTTGAACTGGTTGATCAGCCTCCCTATTCTCCTGATTTGGCCCCATCTGACTACCATCTGTTACCCAACATGAAAAATACTTGTCTTGGAACTAGTATCACAGTGATGATGACATCATATCTGCTGTTGATGACTTTTTTGAGCAACAAGATGAAAACTTCTTTATCAATGAGATTCAAGTATTGCAATACTAATGGAAGAATTGTGTAGACTTTAAAGGGAACTATATTGAAAAATAAACCTCATTTGGTCACATTCCATAAGAGTATTTTGGTTAGTATATTAACTTTCCAGCCAACCCTCGTATGTCCTGATTTCACTTATTTTGAAAATGTTGAAATATCCAACCAAATGTTGCTATAAGTGAAAATGTTCTTCCATTACACACACTCTATTTGGGTCATGACTGTTGAAAGAGAAAGTGTTGATTCCAATCTACCTGGGAATAACTACAAAATATTTGCCCCTCCATTTTTACAGACTGTTGAGATGTTGAGTGTTTCCGCGTGAGTGTATTGAAATAAGGACAAACACATACGTAGGGAAAATACTGGTATATTTGAAGAGGTATTTACAACAGAGAGAGTAGTAGTCAAACGAACGCAGGTTAGTCAGTAACAATAAGAAAGAGTATAAAGTCCAACTGTATCTTCCGGCAGAGAGACGGAAGTGTGATGGTCACCTGATCTCCCCTGAACTCTATAGAACTGTCCTATTAGTAGTAGAGAGATCAGTCCATTCTGATGAGAAGGTGCATGTGCCCCAACACAGACAGAAACACACAAATGCATGCTGGGATTTTTTTCTATCAATAAAATAGGCTGGTTCTTAGTTTCTTCAGATTCAGTCACAGTCTGTCTTGTTTTGAAGTCAGAACGCTATGTTCACTTGTCCAAACTTGATTTTGGCAGTCAATGCCAATTCTTAGTTTGTAAACTTTTTGCCATATTACTGTTGATTTGCCTTATTACTGTTGATTTGCCTTGCATATATTGTTTGCTTGCTTTATATTATTTTTTGCCCTGTTCTTTTCTTTTTCTTTTTGTTATTGCATATTGCAAACTTTTTCAATTCTATTTGTTGGACAGTTCTGTCACATATTTTGCATTTGACCATGGCTACTCACTCCACAAAAGTATATTTATTTTTTTATTTGAAATATACACCAAAACATATACAAAATATACACATGGTTAAAAAATGAGGGTGAGGAAAGATGCTGGTTTTCACTATCCAAACATTAACTTATCTAGTCGCATTCATTGGTCCAAATTTGTATGAGTTACACTGAAGGAATAAATAGAAAAACAGCAACCATGTTGATTAAAACAATCATTAAACTTTGCTGTTGCTTGTTATTTTAATATCAGATTTATATATTTCAGGGTGGAACTCGGAAAGCACTGACATTTGGCAACCAAAAAATTAATTTGCATGAGCATGGAAAGGAATTTGAGCCAAAAGCAAGCGAACCAAGACCAGGTTCTGCTGACATCTGCTTCATCACCCAAACTAATATTTTAGATGTTATGAAACACCTTGAGGTAACGTTTTTTACATTTTGAATTTTAAGTAACTCCGCTTGATTAGAAAATATTAAAATTCATTTCTAGCACAGAATTCTATTGAGTGCTACTAAATAACATAAAGAGCTCAACTATCACAAATTTATTTTGGTTTTGTTTGTTTTGTGTTTTCCAGGTAATTCAATACTGAATTATATTGTACAATAGATGGGTAGATAAAGGCTTGTTTTGCAAGGGAGTCAAAATAATTGATATAGGTTTGGTTTTCACAAGAGTCAAAAAGTTAGATGTAGGTTTGGTTTGCATGTGAAAACAAAGTTAGTCATCAGTTTGGTTTTCAGGAGAGTCAAATTAGTAGACATAGGCTTGGTTTACGTGAGTGCAAAAAAGATAGACATAAGTTTGGTTTACATGAGAGTCAAAAAGGGAGACATAGGTTTGGTTTGGATGAGAATCAAAACTGTAGACATAGGTTTGGTTTACATGAGATTAAAAAAAGTAGACATAGGTTTGGATTAGAATCAAAACTGTAGACATAGATTTAGTTTGGATGAGAATCAAAACTGTAGATATAGGTTTGGTTTGGATGAGAATCAAAACTGTAGATATAGGTTTGGTTTGGATGAGAACCAAAACTGTAGTTATAGGTTTGGTTTGGATGAGAATCAAAATTGTAGATATAGGTTTGGTTTGGTTTGGATGAGAGTCAAAAAGGTTGATATACGTTTGCTTTATATGAGAGTCATAAAAGTAAACATGGGTTTGATTTACGTGAGAGTAAAAAATCTAGGCATAAGTTTGTTTTGGACAAGAATTGAAAAGTTAGATATAAGTTCAGTTTGGATAAAAGTCAAAAAGCTAGACATAAGTTTTGCTTGCATGAGAGTCTATAGCTATAGTGAACAGATGTCTACTTTTGAGGATGGAGTTACTCTTTTGCACAGGGATGCAATCAGGGTATTGTTGGTCTCAATCAACAAGATGCAAGAATCATTGAGTTTTTCCTTGAACTACAACATTGTACCAGTAGCACTCATAAAGTGACCTGATATCATCCTGGGTATGACAATAAACTAAATCTGGCAGCAACATTTCTGATTGGAAGACTGGAGGTTTTGAGGAGTGTGAACCACTATCAATTGCTGTTGTTCTCAGATCCACCCTGATTCAGGGTGGTAGCACCTGTTAGGGTTCCAGCTATGGTCAAATAGTGAGCCCCCCACCCCAAAAAATTAAAACACTAGGAAAGTATAAAAATAGATTTTTATAGTAAAAATAGCAGCAGTTTGTTTTTATAGAAAAAAAATCAAAAATTTATTTTTGATGGTAAAATTACCAACAACACATTTTTATGGTAAAAATGACCATCAGTATATTTTATAGTAAAATTGAAGACATGGCATGCAAAAGAAACAATTTTCTATGATTAATTTTATTTCTGGTAAGAAGAAACAATTTTTCACTACTCATTTGATTTTGTAAGATTATTTGATAAAAAAAGTGAAGCTAAGTAATTATAATTTAATCATGAAATAATGTCATTCTGTTGAATTAATTATAAAATTTGAATTTTCATATTTAGAGTTTGGTTATTAAATAATCAATATGGGTTGATATGCCACTAAACAAAAACAACCACCCAACCTAATCATGTCATCTGATATTTAGAGATGAGACAGGAAACTGGTTATAATATGAAGGAAAATCAGAATTCACTGAGTTGTGATATTTCTCTGGGAAGAGCATCTCAGAATAGTGAAAATCCAAGTTTTATTTAACATGTAAGTATCAAAATAGAAGCATGTCTGTCTAATCAAAGTGAAACATAAATTCTCCAAACAGAAGTTCACAGTAAGAATTTCTAAGATTCTTCTCAGAAAAGTCCCCTGTTTTTGCAGTTGTTAAAATCTTTTTTCTTTCACCTCAATCGTTTTTGGTGATCAAAAACTATTTTTATTTTTACATACCTTTACTGCAACACTTATTTCATGTACCTGTTTGAAGACTATCTATGACACCACTATATATTATTATCCTATTATAATTGTGTTTGTCATATGACCGTTACACCCTGACAATACCTTATAAAATAATGGACTATTCCATTTTGATCGCATGGAAAAAGAAGACTTATCAGAGACACTACTCGGTTTCAGTGAAAGAAAGATAGAAGTGTTTAATGTCTTCTGCTAATAGCTCATAAATAATGGAATATTTTGTTTTGATTTTATGAGAAAAACATATGAAAGACGCTACTTAGTTTCAGTGAGAAAATGAAAGAAAAAAGGGAATATAGAAGTTTTTCTTTTCAATGAAAAAAGTTGTCAATTTCAAACCTTTTAATTTGTACCCCCTTACTTCTTAAAATAATGACTAGCATTCATATTTATGATTGCTATTGCAATATTTAGTTAAAGTTGTTAACCACAAATATTTAACAATGTGATGGGGGAAATTCTACAGATATTTTATTGTCATAGAACTTGCCATGAGCTTATTCAAGCATTAACTGAAGAATTAAAATTCATCAGAAAATTCAAATAATCAAATCATGAACTTTTTGTGGGGTTAAAACTAGTTATTATTATCTTCATTCACATGGTTTTTGGTGAGGACTTGTATTGTGGGTATTCTCTGAAAGAGAACACACCTTTACAGTGCTAAGCAAAGCAGATTTCTGAAGTAATGGGATACTAGGAATTTTTATTCCAATTTTCTCATTGTAGGATTTTAAGTTTGGTCTTATAGACCCCAATCATAACTGGGAAAATAGTTGACTGAATATCCCATATCCTGGTAATTTCAATTGCCTTCATGTGTCCTGTGAGTGTTGAATTCTCCAAGACATTTCCTCATTATGTGTCCCAGAAATTTCAACTTTATTTCTGGTAGTGTGTGTTTTATTTTGATTTTTTTAATCATTTCACCCCAAGCAAGGATGTAATGCCACTAGCACGCAGGGAATTACAGGAAGTGAAAATGAAAGAGAAGACTGAGAATAGCGAGAATTGATAAGAGGCTAAAAGATGAATGGGGTTCAAGAAGAAAGAAGATGGTGATTGATGTTGCATTTAAATTTTTGGAGATTGTAGTTATCAGGGAAGCAAAGAAATGGAAGAGTTCCACAGGTGGGAAGTGTGAGAAAAGAAACTGTTGATGTAGAAGTGGCAGTTGCATTTAGCTATTTCATCAGCAAAATGGTGGGACCTAATTGCCAATCTTGAAGCATGTAATCAGGACACCAGGGAAAAAAGCTCATCAGAACAGTTGCCATGAAAATATTTGTAGAAAAGACAGAGGGAAGCTATGACATATTGTTGAAAAAGCAACTGAAGTTGAGATGTCTGTTCCTAAAAACTTCCTCATTATTCATAGTATTTTCAGCATCCTACTATAGGGCCACATCTCAATTACCACAAGTTTTTGCTTCATCTGTAGAGAAATTGTCCTGCATTAACAAATCATGTGCAGCATTATGTAAGCTTAAAAATATATCCAAAACAAAAACACTGCTCTTTGGTGACATTAAAAATGTCTTGTTTTTATGACCTTTTCCAACACTTGCTCTTCATCTTAGCCTCTTGATGTGAATTGTATCATCTTTTCATGTCATCATGTCTCACAATTTAACTTACAAAACAAACCAGTGTGATAAGAAGATTGAAATTGGAAAGAAAAACTTTCAAAACTATTAAGACTTATTTTGAGAATTTCCAGAAAAATGATACAGCATCCATCCTACTGATTACTTCTTTTTTATGAGCCATGTCCACTCAGGACATAGGCGATCATGGTTCTTCACAACTTCCTATCCCTTGTAGCTCTTATTTCTCCTCAACAATGTTCTGCCATCAACTTACTGAAGCTCACTAAATATGCCATGAATTGTTTTCCTCTGTCTCTCTTGCCTTCAATCTGTCCTGTGAATATCAGATTTCTTGAGCCCTCTTTCTTTATTATGTGCTTAAGAAACCTCAACTGTCTCTTCCTGATGTTAAGTATGTTTCCTTTTTGTTTCAGTTTTCTCTAAAACCTCATTGTTGCTCACATGTTCGGTCTATATATTCATACTTCAAAAACTCAAATAGCAAAGTCATTCATCACTCATAGAAAGTCATTCTTTTTCTTTGTCAATAGGTATCAAATAAGATAATGGTATACAGTGTAGTGACTATTAGTGATAGAGGAAATTATGTAGAAAGAATACAAAATAATACATGTAATGTTCCTATGAAATTGTGAGAAGAAGTCTTTGTTGGTTTGGAAGAATTATTAGGGATATATAAAAAAAATAAGCAACATTTCAGAAGGCTAAATCAAACAAGTACAACAATTTGAATATATGGGAAGTGATTTGACAGTGGAAAGAAAGTGTGACACTGAAATCTGAAGGTGCATTGAGATAGCAAAAAATGCCTTCCAAAAGCTAAGCAATGTATTAAGAAATAGGAAATTTCATTAGAAATAAAGAAAAGAGTAATATCAATCCTCCTATATGTGAGTGCTGGAGAATTTCCTCACAGATGAAAAGGAAACTTCAGGCAACAGAGATGTGGTTCCACAGAAGGATGCTGAGAATACCAGGGATGGAGCATATGAGTAATGATGAAATGTTAAAAACGATGTGTACAAAAAGGCCACTTGTACTTAGAACCAGAAAGAGTTTGTTGAAATTTCTAACTCACATGACAAAGAAAGAGGACTTGGAGAATTTGCCACTCATAGAATATATTAGGTTGGTGCAAAAATAATGACGTAATAATGTTGTTTTTTGACGTATTTTTTAACGTCAAAAAACGACATTATAACGTCATTATTTTTGCACCAACCTAATATTAAAGACAGGGACAGAAGAAACAGCAAGTAACCTGCCTAATGAGCTTGTGTAAATAGATGTCAGAAAATGGAATAGGAGGGTTAGTAAGGGGACAAACACTGCTTAGAGCTATAAAGAACAAGAAGTTGTGGAGATCCATGATTACCCATATTCTGAAGGGACACATAGAAGAAATCTAGAGAAAATAATGTCCTTGGCAGACAGTGAAACTTCTCTACTGTTTAAAAATCTGACACTCTGATACCAATCCTTTCAATAACTTTACCATAATATCAGCTCAAAAATATAAGTCAAGTTTGTTATTCTTTTAATTAACAAATTATAACATGAAATTCTAATTATGTCTTCTTTGCTTTCACTGATGTCAATTGGTCTAGGATTTGTTCAAAGTTGGTTTCTTTATTTTTTTGTTTCTTCTCTTCCTATATTAGGTGTGTGTTTTGAAATATGGAGGTTTTCAAATGTGGTTGAATTACTGCTAGCACTATATATTTAACTAATAATTTAAGTGGTTTAACAATCTCGACAGTCTAGTATTTCTCAACATGATAATTACTATAATGCTCATATCAACTTGTAGTTCAGGTTAATAATATTTCAAATGAAAACACTGAATCACAAGATCAGTAAAAGAAAGCTTTAATCACGTGGATTAATATTACAATACAATAGATACTTTATAATGCTCACATCAACTTGTAGTTCAGGTTAATAATAAAAGGAAAACACTGAATCACAAGATTAGTAAAAGAAATCTTTAATCACGTGGATTAATATTACAATACAATAGATACTTTATAATGCTCACATCAACTTGTAGTTCAGGTTAATAATAAAATGAAAACACTGAATCACAAGATTAGTAAAAGAAATCTTTAATCACGTGGATTAATATTACAATACAATAGATACTTTATAATGCTCACATCAACTTGTAGTTCAGGTTAATAATAAAAGGAAAACACTGAATCACAAGATTAGTGAAAGAAATTTTTAATCACGTGGATTAATATTACAATACAATAGATACTTTATAATGCTCACATCAACTTGTAGTTCAGGTTAATAATAAAAGGAAAACACTGAATCACAAGATTAGTGAAAGAACTGTTTAATCACATGAATTAATATTATAATACTAGCAAATATCATCATTAGTGTGACATTATTTGCAAGACACAGTGGAGTAATGGATAGCAGCTTAGATTGAGGAATCGGAAAGCAGAATTTGAATTCCAGTTGAATCCATTACATTCACTTACGTAGTAATACCCTTAGGAAAGGTGTGAATCCTCTTCTTCTCCCTCCAGCTATGGGTAAATAGCAGGACAGACTGGGTTCTATAGCCTTGGATGGTAACTGGTCTAGGAGAAGGAAAACTCTGAATTCAAAATCTGCAGAGGGTTGTTTGGGGACCTTGTGGCACGTAGTACACCAGGTCTCTGTAATCGGCCCTTCAAAAAGTGTGGATGGTCCTGCACGAAACCTTCACCACTATAATCAAATCTCATGTGCTATACATGCGGGTTGGTGACCTCTTGTGAATTCCAAATTCCCATGAAACTTCAATATTGGAGCTGGCTCAACCCACCTCGGGTGAATGCCGTTACAAGAACAAGAGAACAAGGAAAGAGAAGCCACATGCAAATGCCAAGCATTGGAAAGTGGAAAGTGAAAGTTACCAGTGGATGGGAGAAACTAACATGCCCTAGATGGGCCGTCTTTTTTCCACATTTGCTATGTCAGGAGAGAGTGAGTGAGGCAGAAAATGTTTATCTTTTTATAGACTTCAACAGCATTTGATGAAGCGATATGGGGTAACATCTAGTTCTTTTACTCATAGCATCATAAGAAAATGCATTTCTTTTTCTATTTTTATTATTCATTATTATTACTTTTTTATCAATTTTATTTCATTTTTCCACAAACTCCATTGATTTTAATCCTCATTATATTTTTCAAAAGACAGTCAGGAAATGAAGTAAATATGGTATCATTAATGTTATGGTCCGGTTCCTTGTACCTCAGTGATAGTCCAAGGTAGAACCAATAAAGAAGAACTCGAACACAGGTATGGAATAACACAGATATATTACAAACAGGAATATATACAGAGAAGTAGAAAGTGTTAGTATGAACAATCAGATTTAGTAGAGAGAACAATGTAGTCTCGACCAGTATCACTATTCCAATGTCTTGCAGTAATTGTCTGAACGCGACTCTGTTTCAGACTGCCTCTGACTCGACTCTTGACTCGACTTGAACTACTGACTCCCTGCCTACTCCTGAGACACAGTATTTATTAAGTATGGGATAGTCCATTATTATTATTATGGGTAAGATCCCATAACAATTAAAGAGGCTACAATAATAGTAATAGTAATAGTAGACATTCTAATTTGTAGGACATTATTATTATAAATAAAAGTAAAATATAAAATAATAATAATAATAAGTTGTTTAACAGAGGATGGTAAGTACGACACTGAAATCTGAAGGAACATTGGCATAGTGACAATTGCCTACCAAAAGCTAAGCAAAGTATTAAGAAACAGAAAAATTTAATCTGTGGCATCACTCACATCATAGCAGTAAAAATTAGCCTTGTGTTCATGGAGATAAATCATACTTGACAGGGAATAAAGCATACAGAAATAACAGGAAAGCATGGTAAATAGTATGTTAATTCCATACAATTTATTTATATTTTTTTGTATGTATTGGTGTGTGTATTTTTTTTTAGGTTACAATTGTGTCATTGTATATGTAATGAGAGGAAAAAGTTACTCTGTATTATTACATGCCATATCACAGTGAGAAGTTACAGATGTGTTACCCACACAAAGGTTTGTGGTGAAGAGATTGAATTTAAAATCTTTTGGTGAGATGTCTGTATTTCCAGCAGGAGTATTTTTATTATTTTTAATTTTTATTTCATTTATTTTTTATAACATTTTTATTCTATTGTTTTATTTTATTCATAATTTTCATTATTATTATTATTTTATATTTTAAATTTTATTTATTTATAATAATAATGTCCCTACAAATTAGAAACAAAGAAAAGAGTACAGAACTATTATGTAATATCAGTCAGTGGATACTGGGCAATCTTGCAGATGAAGAAGAAACTTGAATCAACAGAAATGTGGTTCTGAGAATACCATAACAGAAATTTTCATTATAGCTTCACAACCTGCTGAAGCTAGAAAGTGGTCAGTTATTTCATTTTCTCCCCTCCACCCCACTTTCAATTTTTTTACCCTAGCCTGTGCTGCAAATCACTGGATCTAAGTCTCAACAAATTCTGGTTCATCCAAGCAATTTAAACATTCTATCTATGATACCATAATATTAATTAAATATTGTTTAAAAAAAAAATAGTTATAAGAAATTTTAATTAAAAGAGAAAATAAGGCAAAAATTTATAGAAAGTGCAGTAATTTTTGTTCACTTTCAAACAGTATTTCACCTTAAAACTACTGGATGTCCAGGTGGTGTAATGGATAGTGGCTCAGGATGAGAAATAAAAGAGCCAAGTTCAAATTCCAGTTGGGTTTGTTACCTTCACATGAATAAATATCCTTGGGAAAGGTATAAATCAATATCCTCCCCACTGCTATGGGTTACATAACAAGATTTGTATCTAGAAATGTTATCTTTATTTGCAAAAAAATCATTAAGAAATTGTTTTTACTCAGAAAAAAAAGAAGCTAGAAATGCTGAAAATGCAGAGACATTTAATTTAAAATTTAAAATTTCTGGCATCAAATGTGTCTAGATGCACAGTCTAGCTGACTTCATTCACCAATCTACTGCTTCTTTTGTTGTTTTTATTTGTTGTTGTTTTTCATTGTTGTTGTTTTTAAATATCCTACTAATTGTAATAGTAGTAAATTCTGTTTGCACCTGGACATAAATTTTGTAAGATTTACAAAATCATATCTTTTCAGGTTTGCCAAGTTTCAGTTCTTGAAGGACCTGTTGAACGAACTGGTGCCAATGGGCCAATTATTTCTGTCTATGTACGCGACCCTGATGACAACTTAATTGAAATTTCAAATTACCTCTAAACACTTGTTAAAATAAGATTTAAAAGAAATAAATTGAAATTTTAAAAAAAATGTGTTGCATATATGATTTGTCCAGCTCCTCACTGAGTGTCACATTACTATAGCCTTGTGTCAAACAATACAAGACTGATAACAAATTTGTCTTCAAACCAATTTGCTACTTTAGTGCATTCAAAAGTGTTTGATAAAATATGACCCAAAGAACTGTTTGAACTTGTTGCATGTATTATCCTGTTGTGTCCATAAAAAATAAATAAATAAAAATTAATTATAGTGTCAAAAAATAATTACATTAAAATAATTATAACAATTCTAATTATCATTAATTGACTTATTCTAAACCAATGAGAATCGACCCCACTTTTCTTCTCTACACAAACATGTGACATTCTCACTATCAGACAAGCAATTCACACAGACAGGTTGCTAATGTGTGTTATGGAAAATTTTGTCACCTTTTCCTTTTTCAGACCATAATAGTAACATTTATTTCTTGGCACTCAACAAAAATTCAAGGTAAAATATACCCAGATGTTTCTTGAATTTTATAACTAAATTACATATATCTAAAAAAAAACAAATGAGAAAAAGGGCATACACTTTGATTATTTTTTATCTTATCCTTCTGTTGGATTCCAGTCAATATTTGATCTACATTTGACCCCAAACTCGGTATTACTGACCCTCATTTTTCCAACACCACATAACAACCAGATAATAAATAATACTTGTTTTGTTGTTTACATGTCTTTTGCTGTTTTTCATTTTTACAAGTATTTTTGTATATATATATATAAATTTTGGTGGGTTTATAATTATTTACTCAGAGTTATAACTCCCCTACAATCCTTTTCTTAGCTAAAGCTTTTAAAGCTAACTCCTTAAACTATGTTCAAACAAAGACACATGGTCATGCTGCTTGAAAGTAATAAGTGATGTTCCCTTCTCCTGTTCCTATTAATCCTTCTTCTTCTTCTTTTTCTTCTTCTATGTACCATGTCCCTTCAGGATGTAGGCAATCATGGCTCTCCACTTCCCCTATCCCTTGTAGTTCTCAATATATTTTGTCCTTTTGCTACTTCTCCCAAACCCTGTTCTGTTATCCACTTGCTTAAGTCCACTAGGTATGTCACATGTTGCTTTCCCTTGTCTCTCTTTCCCGCTATCCATCCTGTGAGTATCAGATTCTTCAAGCCCTTTTTCATTACGTGCTCCAGAAATTTCAGTTGCCCCTTCCTGATGTTAAGTGTAAGTTTCCTCCTTGTTTGCATCCTCTCCAAAACCTCATCATTACTCACATGTTCAGTATATGATATCCTTATCATCCTTCTGTAGAACCATACTTCCGTTGCCTTGAGTCTCTTCTTCATCTTTGAGGAGACCGTCCAACATTCACTGTCATAAAGTAGGACAGATATCACATAGCAGTTCAGTACTCTTTTCTTTGTTACCAACAAAATCCTCCTGTCTCGTAATACTCTGCCTGGCTTTTGGAATGTCTTTGGTCATCCCAATATGTCTTCAGATCTTAGCATTGCACTTATCGTCTTCTCTCAGAACACTTCTCGGTTATTTAAATTTCCACACCTGCTTGATTTTAGTGTCCCTGACCTGTAAATTGCATTTTGGACTCATCATTTTACTGATGACCATGCTTTCTGTGTTCTTGTAGTTTATGCTTAGTCCTTTCTTCTCACTCTTCTTCGCTACCTTCTGTAGGAGGTTTTGTAATTTCTTTTCCATGTCTGTTATCAGTACCACGTCATCTGTGTATCTTCTCATTCGGGGAGGTAAACCGACCCTGAACCCGTTTATACGGGTTCAATGGGCATATTTTTGGCAGAGCCCACAGGCTCGGAGATCCCATGTTAAAAAGGCCTTGTGCCACATGATTCCCTCGTGGGAGGGTGACTGAATATCGTCATCTGTGTATCTTATGTTGTTAAGATTGTGACTGCCAATGATGAATCCTGGTAGGATTTCCAGTTCTCTCAGAATTGCCTCACTGTTGAATAAGTTCAGTGAGAAGCCACATCCTTATGCCTTTTTCTATTTTTGCTCATCTGATGAATTCATTTTCTATATTTATGCAGGCAGTTTGCTGCCAGTATAGGTTCTTGATTATTCTAATATCTTTCCCAAATATATCAAGGTTGCTGAGCAGTCTCAATCGATCTTTGTGGCATACTTTGTCGAACACCTTTGAGTAGTCTATAAAACATAGTTGCACATCCTTCTGCATTTGCATTGCTCTTTCTGATAACATTCTGAGCATGAATATCGCGTTCCTTGTTCCAGTATCTTTAATGAACCCACATTGTTCTTATCATCTCTCTGGCTTGATTCTGCTGAGTGCTCTATTCGTTAGAATACAGATAATGAGCTTTGTTATATGGCTCATTAGGCTGATTGTTCGGTGGAGTTCACATTCATTTGCACCTGGTTTCTTAGGCAGTGCTATGAAAATAGATCTGCTGAGATCACCACTGTTGTAGATTTCATTTATTATTTCCATAATCTTGTCTATGCCAAAATCAAGTGCAGCTTCTACTTTGGTTTTTAGAATTTCAGGCAAGTCAGTAGTTCTGTCTATTGCTCTTTTGTTGTGGAAGAGTTCTCCAAGATATTTGTTCCAGCACTGAAGAATTTTTTCATTCTCTAATATGAGCGTTCCATCCTTTGATTTTATGCAGCCTGTTGAGAAGCATGTCCTAGTTGTAAAAAGCAGATTTGGAGAGATAAAGACAAATTATGCAAGACTGGATACAACCAGTAAATAAGACTGAACCATTTAGTGTGGACTACACAGAAAACAATTTATAATAAACAAATAATAAGAAAGAAATTTACAAGTGTGGTTGCCATATAAAATATCTGTACCTGAAATGTGCAACTGTTTGAGTCTTTTTTCAGGACAGTGAAATGTGTGCTGATTGTGAAGGCTTTTGGGAGATGTTAGCACAATATCTTTCTACAAGGACAAACCAATGAAGAAAATTTGAGCCTCCTAAGCAATGTCTGGAAAGAGTGAAGGAAAGTGAAGGAAAGAGTCTTGCTGCTCCTTTTTATATGCTCCTGCAAGCAATTCACATTAGTTCTGTGGTGGCCTACATAATGTTTATTTTTGGCCATGAACATAAACATGATATGTAGATTTTAATTTTCACTAAACACCACAAACTGCAAGGTGAGCTTCATTCATTTAGAAAATTATTAGAATAATTCAAAATTCTTCCTGGGGTTGAAACTGCCAGCATATGGATAGAAAATGAATTCAATAAGTACGCAAAAATAGAAAGGGGCATAAGATAAGGATGCATCTTCTCACTGGACTTATTCAACCATTACAGTGAGACAATCTTGAGAGAACTAGGATTCCAACCAGGATTCATTATTGACAGCCATGACCTTAACAATATAAGATATACAGATAAAACAGTCCATTATTTACATTATTCGGACTATTGTCCTCATCTTTGTCGCCATATTTATTACATTTTGGTCGTTGTACACCCTGGCCTTCTTCAGGTGGTTGGAATGTCAAACTGAACCCTTTATTTTTCTCACTGGGGTAGACTGTTCTAGTTTCACATGCCATGTTTAATGGATGTCAGTTAATTTCCCTCTGAAAGTTCTCCACTGCCTTAACTGGGTATTGAACTCACACTCTTAGGATACTGTCACTGGATCTAACTAATGCCTTTATCCACTGTGCCATGTGTCCTTGAGGACATCTGTGTAAGAGGGAAATTCAATAGTTTGAATAATGTAAATAATGTACATAATACCTCATCTCAGAAATATAGACAGTTATTGAAATAAATAATAATAATAAACAGTTCAACATTATTTCGCTCCCTGGGGTAGATTGTTCTAGTTCCACGTGCCATATTTATTACAATGTTTCGGCTGTTGTACGCTCCAGCCTTCTTCAGTTATAATAAATATGATGACAAAGATGAGGACAATAGGCTGGATAATGAAAATAATGTACATAATACCTCATTTCAGAAATATAGACAGATACAGATAAAACAGTATTAATGACAGAAACAGAAAGTAAATTTCAAGAACCTCTAGAGGAGGAGTTTACTAAAGGAAAGTGAGAAGAAAGGAATAGTCATCAATTGTAGGAAGTTTTAAGGAAAATGGAAACAAAAAACACATTTATACTTTGAAGCAGAAAGAGAAATTTCTAGGGTACATAATGAGGAAAGAAAGCTTGGCAAATTTGACATTCACAGAACATATTGAATGCAAGGGGGCAGAGGAAAGCAGCAAATTACCTAGCTAATGAACTTGTGTAATTGGTTGGCAGAACAGGAGAAATAGCAAAATGACAAACCTTACTAAGAACTACAAAGAACAGGAAGTTGTGGAGAGCCAATATCGCACATTTCCTGATGGAACATGACATATAGAAGACAAATCTCCATAGGATACCCTATTGTGACTTTGTACCTGACTAAACTAAATTTAGTAATTATGTGGCAGATCAAGTTTATCTTGAAAACCAATTTATGAGTATAATAAATTCAGTTTCCAAAGGGTGTCCCAGTATACTAACCTTGACTATACAAAGCTTAGTAAATAAACATACACTGATTCTTAGGGAATATCTATGCAGGTGATACAACAGTTTATTGGTGCACTTCCAAAAATATGGATGACCCTAGCAGCTCATCTCCCCTCTGACCTAGCCCAGGTGGCTCAATGGGGGAAGAACTGGCCTGTAAAATTCAATATGTTCAAAATCAAATTAGTAATGTTTCACCATCACTGAGCAGACCCTAAACTTTCATCTCTTATGATGGATGGGTTTTCTCTGAAAGAGGTTTTTTTGCTTCAAACATCTATTGGGATTCAAGCTCACTCCAGATCTCAAGTGGAACTCATATATATGATCTAGTGTTAATATTGTGGAGTAAAGAGTACACAACCGGTGCCTCTATGAACTCATTCAATACTATAAGGAGTTCCATGGCATGAGGTTGGAGTAGTCGTATTGGAGTTAGTTTTCATACTAACTATACAGGTATACAGCAATAACCTAAGCATTACATATAGAAAATACTTTAACAAATTGCATTATACCAAATACATGTATATGTTATAATAATAACCTTACAATAGGAAATCATAATAGTTAAAGATACTGGAAAAATGGTTGGTTAATTCATTGTAGCATACCAGTAAGTACCTTACTCTTCCTGCTACACTCTATCTTTACAAGAGCCAGATCAAAATAAAAATGATGTATTGCTATCATATCTGGGCTGGAGCTGCCCAGCCCTTACTTGTGTATCTTGATAGAGTTCAAAAGCATTCTTGTAGGTGATAGATTATTTTCCACCCTACAACCACTTTCATAGATACAAAACATTGAGAGCCTCTCATAGTTTGTTTATATTTCCATGGCAAGTGTTCTGACATGCTACATTCCTTGGTTCCACCAACCATTGCAACTGGGACCTGCCCTGACATGTACACAAGAGTGAATCATTCTCATTCTCTTCATATTCTATTAGTAAGGAGTTAGTTCCACTCAAACAGCTTCTTCCCAAAAACTGATGCTTTGTGGAACAGACTGCCAGCAGGATGTTTTTCCAATCACTAATCTTAACCTTACGATAGTTATTACTCCTACAACATTTATCGTATTGCTGCTCTATCATAACTCCAGCTGTTAATCACAACTAGCCAAGAATAAACCAGATATTTTTGTAACACAGCCCAGTACATAAAGATTGGATTTTTCTCTCTTCTGAATTGTTTAATAGACTTGTTTTCATTTCTACACTTTCATCCATCAATGTAGCAGAAGAATCAATTCACTTTCTTTGTTAGTCCTGGGTACGATTATAAAATATGTCCAGCAGTAAGGCCTTTGATCATAAGATTTGAGGTTTTGAGGAGCATTGAACCACATCTTAATTGATGTTGTTCCCTGGTCCATCCTGACCTGTGGAGGTAGCACCTGTTAGGGTCCCAAGCTATGGGCAAATAGTGAACCCCCAAACAAAAAACAAAGCACTATGCAAGAATAAAAATACATTTTTATAGTAAAAATACCAGTGACATACTTTTATATAAAAAAATGACCAACAATACATTTTATCTGTAGTTGAAGGCATACAATTGCATTCAAAATATATTTAATTAAAAGCATAAAATTCTGTTTAAAATATTTAGATTAGGGCATTAAATAACCCATAGAGGTTGATATGTCGCCAAATAAAATCAACCAAAATTGATCTTTCTTTGTTACATTCATTGTCTTTATAGATGCAGCCATCTTACACCTGGCATGGAATCATTTCATTCATTAATGGTTGGAATTTCACCTAAAAGATAAGGAGTTCTTTATGCAGAAACAACATTATAAGAAGATATCAGTTAAGAGAGAAGCTTTCTTATTGGCAGTAACTCAGTTCTACTTGCAATGTGATACATTAATATAGTTTAAAAACACACACAGAGACTCACTTGATATTTTCTCACATAAAAAAATACCACTCAGCTACTTGGAATATTACTGTCTACTTTTCTTTTTTGAGAAAATAAACAGGATCCTAAAAACAATTTCAACAATGTTAAAATTGGCAAAGTAGTGTCTTGTTAACAAGTTACCTAATTGCTAGCAGCAACCTTGAACTAAAAAAAAAAAACAATTGTATTGAATTTAGAAATACCCAGTGTTTCTGAGTACAAGTAAAATAAATTCTTCTCAAAATGTGATGTCACAGGTATAAAGATCACAAATCCCAATATTTGCTTTGATAAAATGTTCCTTTCTCTTTGAATTTCTGGAATGTGGACTTATCAGTAATTAAAATTGAACTAAAGTAAGAGAGAGAAGTGGCAGGCAAAGGAGGTCAAGCATAACAGCAAAGCAGCAGTGGCAGCAGGTAGGCAATAAAACTAGGTTTAAGGTTTCCAGTTCTAGATTTAGGATTGTCTCATGGGATAATACCATAGACAATTAAAGCTTTGTGTTGTGAATTTGGGGATGACATAGTAATTGTAAGTTGAATCCTTGACCTGGATAATACAGACTCAAATTCAGCAGAAACAGGGTGAACAATAAATGAGCAGTAAATAAATAAGAACTAAATGAGATATCTCTAGACATGGACAGTAGAATGAGAACAATCTCCCTTTGTAGATTAAGTAAAGGGTTCAGTTTGAAATTTCCTGAAAATTACCTGGATTGAGAGACATCTGAAGCTGGAGGGCAGAATACCTGATTAAGTTGTGACAACAAAGATGAGGAGGTTAGCTTGACTGTAAATAATGTAACTAGAATTTGCCTTTATTATGGAATAAGCAATGGTCTATCTCTAACTTTGTTGAAAAGGTTAAATCAAGCAAAGAAATGGTCATCTGTTCAGGGATTTATTTTTAATCATTTCACCCCAAGCAAGGTAAATCATCACTGACTGACACATTGTCATGGTAATGTGTGTGAAGGTAGGACCTTGTTTATTGACTGACTGTTTCTTGCTGGTTCTGAATCACTATCTGAGTTTAGCACAGGAATGTACTCAGTAACCAGAGCCCTGAACCATTTCCAAGTCATTTGGAGTTCAACCTCACAGATGTTGGAGAAAGCATATCATGTGACTTGTCCTATCCAATCAGGTTGCAGACACTACTTATTTAATTTGGATATCTGTTTATACAGAATTGTAAAAACGTTTTCATATGTACTGAATTTAGTAAGATTTATTTGTAGGTGTCTCTTACTTGTTTATTGGCCATAAAATATAGGAGTTTATATCCTGTAAGAGTTATTAGCTTCCCTGCCCTTTCTTCCTTTCTGTCTTTCATTCATTCTTTTTTCTTTCCCTTTCCCTAAAACCAACAGCACCTTTGATATAACTTCTATTTTACTATCATATAGGAATGGTCCATTGTTTATCTTAGGCAATAGCAGGGTATAAGGTATTTACTAATTAACTAAGGAATAAAGGGACAAGCAGAATTATGATATGGTGTCTTTTTTGTCACTCACCACAAACTTTTATTTGAAGCTGATTCTTTCTTATGTGATATGAAAATGTGTTTTGGCCTGGATAATATGAAAATGCTGATTCTTACTTTAATATTATGTTTAATATTTATGTAACAATCTAGTACTCATTTCAAAATTGTGTAGTCTGTATCTCAATAAAATAGGTAAAGAAAGGCTCTTTGTAGAGCTTAATGTTGTCATCAATCATGTAACTGTAATAAACTGTGCAATGAGAAAATGTTAAAGAAAATAGGGACAGTTGAAATTTCTGTGACACATAATTAAGGATGGTTTGGAGAAGTTGACACTCACAGGACATATTGATGGCAAAAAAGGCAGAGGAAAACATCAAGTAACCTACCTAAAGAGCTTGTGTAAATGGATGGTAGAAGATAAATAGGACGGAATAGTAAGTAACCTTTTTAAGCAACAGCACACCTAGAAGAAAAATGAAAGTATCAAGGCATACTTAGCAAAAAATCTATATTGGTCTTGTGTAAGGAATAAAAGAAAATGCACAAAGTATTAATATATACAAAATAAAATTTTTATATAACACAATATATGCATGAAGGGATAGAATGATAAGTTGGGGTGGTTCAAGAGTTCAAATGTAAATGTCCTGGTGCATAAGAGAATTCTGGGAAAATGCAGATATTCAAATGTAGTTGTCACCTTGCTTAAAATATGTTTTAGTGTCAATGTAGGACTGTGTGAATGTCTAGGTCATCAATCGTGGAAGGTGGTAGGTATTGTATGAGTCTATGTGAGACTGTGTGGTCCATACGTGTCATATTTCAACTCTGGATATGTTATGCTAACCACAGCATCAGAGAATTGATAAAATTAATTAATCAATTTTGATTTAGGTTGATTTCCATCTAGTTATATACATATCTACAGATCCACTTCGAAACTGCCACTTAGCTTCCAATTGGTTCATAATCAGTGATCTTATGTCTTGGTTTGAAACAACTCATTTCTGATTCGCTCACTAGACTATGATGTTCATATCTTAGTCAGGATGCTGCTGTGTACTGGACAATTAAATTGATATGCTAGATGGTCACTTTTTCTTTGGATTTTATAGGAGTACTGTTTTTTGCAATTATGAGGTTGGCAGTTTTTCATTTTTTATAGTATATGGTAAGTTTTATAAGTTTGCTAGTATCAGCAGATGAAATGCATTGTCTAAGAATGCATCATATGACAATTATAACCTGTTTATAATTTGTTGTGCATCATGTAATAAAAGTTATTAATATTTTGTTGTATTATATTTTCAGTGTTATTATCATTTAGTTTCTGTAGAAATAAGTATGAACATAGATCACCAGAAAGCAAACGCAGGTGATCACATTTCGAATAAGTAGATCACGTGATGGTAAAGGAAATGTATATATGGGAATTAGCATGGTGTCTAAGTGTTCGTTATATGGATTACTATATGGATCACTATTTGGTGGTTACTTTTTATAGCAAGTATTATTGAGCAAGTACTATTAGTGTGAGTGTTATCTGAGGGTGTCTGACACACATATTGTTCAATGGCATTACTATAGTTCTATCTGCAATTACAAAGTCTCTACTACAATGAGCATTACGAAAGTGACAATGAGTATTCATTGACATTAAAAAAGTGGTGACGAGGATTCCTTCAACTTACATGAGGATTCATTCAATTTACTCAAGGAAAAAATTAATCTGCAAAATATTCAGCAGAGTACAGCAGAATGGAAGAATTAAAAGCTATCATGATTCAAATGTTGCAGCAAAAAAAACAACAAGAACAACACTTGCACAAAAACAACATGAACAGCAATTACAATAACAACTACAACAACAGAAGTTTTTTGAGTTGTTTACCAAAACGATGGAAGGAAAAAATTCAGATTCATTCACTCCAGATGCTGTTGCTATTAGGTTGGTGCAAAAATAATGACGGTTTTTGACGTATTTTTAACGCCAAAAACCTTCATTATTTTAGCACCAACCTAATAATTCATCAACGAATTTATGTACAATCCAGATGAAGTGATAACTTTTCCAGCTTATTATAGAAGATATGAAAGGCTCTTCAAAAGGGATTGTTCACATTGGAATAATGAAAAGAAATTTGGTTATTATTAAGGAATGAATAATATGTAAATTATATTTTGCTGAAAAAACCAGGAGAGATAAATTTTGATGAGACTGTTGTAATACTATCAAACATTTTTGGTGATAAGAGTTCATTATTTAATACATGGTGGCAATATCTTAACTTAGTAAAGTCCGATGATGAAGATTTTGTCACTTATCCAGGAGTCATGAATCAAGAATATAAAAAACTCATGTTAAATGAATTAACTTCTGATTTATTTATATGCCTGATATTCATATAAGGTTTAACTTCTAATAAGGACATGGGGATAAGATCCAGGATACTTGCTAAATTAGAAATGGATCCCAAATTAACTCTCCAGAAAATAGTGGAAGAGTGTCAACATATTGTGAATTTGAAACTCGATCCTGCAAGGATTGAGGAAAAAGGCGATTCAAAAGTACATAGTGTCTGACCATCTAAGAGAAAAAAACTACAAACATTTTTAAAAATAACAGAACAGTAAAAAAGCCTATAAACCCTCCTCAATACCTAATACTTGCCATGGTTGTGGAGGTAAACATTTTAAAAGTGATTGTTTCTTCAAGAAGAAAAGATATTATGAACGTGGGAGATTAGGACACAAAAGTACGTGTTGCAGGTACAAAAAATGGAGAAAAAATAAATCATATGTAAACATGATAAATACATGGAGTAATGACAAGAAGGCTAAAAGGGAAATTACCAAGACATCTCAAAAGAGGAAATTTGTTTTTGTGAAAATTAATGATGTAAAAATAAAATTGCAACTAGATACAAGATTTGTTATCACTATCATAAATGAATGGACATGGAGAAAAATGGGTAAAACCCAGTTTTATTGACTTCACATGGAGTCTCAGGAAAGAGATTGAACTTTTGGGGTGAATTCAGCTGTAATGTTTCTTTTGTGGGAAAAACCAAAAAAACGTTGGTGTTTGTATTTTTGTACTAAAGGATACTGCTAATTTGTTTGGAACAGACTGGATTGCATTGTTTGATCTCTGGGCCCTTCCAATTAACTCTTTTTGCAACAAGATAAATATTGTTACCCCTAGTACTAATATGGCAACGGAAAAATTGAAAAATGAACTGAAAAAGAGTTTTCCAGAAGTTTTCTCAGAAGGTCTAGAGACATGGATGAAAACAAAATCTAAGTTTGAGTTAAAAGACAATGTAACACCAACATTTAAGCCAAAAAGGAGTTCACCTTTTGCGGCCTTAGATCCAATTAATAATGAATTGAATAGATTAGAAAAATTAGGTGTGATATCAAAAATAAACTATTCCGAATGGGCATCACCAACAGTCTACGTTAAAAAAAGGAATAAATAAAATCCGCATATGTGCTGATTTTTCAATGGGGTTAAATGAAAGTTTAAAACAACATAACTACCTGTTACCAAGTCCAGAGGAAATTTTTGCCAAATTAAATGGAGGTAAAATTTTTCCTAAATTGGACTACAAGTACTAATGGATGAAGACTGCTCAAAATTATTGACAATTAACACTCATAGAGGGTTATATAAATTAAACTGACTTCATTTCGGTATAAAGGTAGCATCGAGCATATTCCAACAGATAATAGATACCATGCCTGCTGATTTGGATTGTGCTCAAGCATATTTGGATGACGTACTTATTAAAAGTAAAACCCGAAAACAGCATACAGAAGATGTAAAAAAGTATTTGAGAGAATTAAAGAATATTGTTTTAAGATTAATGAAGGAAAATGGGAATGGTTTATGTCCAGATTTAAATATCTAGGACAAATTATAGATGAAAACGGTAGATGACCAGATTCTTCAAGAGTGACTGCAATAAAGGACATGCCCGCTCCAACAAATGTAACAAAGTTACAAGCATTTTTAGGGTTTTCTGATTACTATCATGTGTATATATATATATATATATATATATATATATATATATATATATATATATATATATATATATACCTAATATGCATGAATTAAGAGCACCCTTGAATAACCTGCTTGAAACATATGAAATGGAATTGGACAAATAAATGTCAAAGTGCTTTTGAAGAGATTAAGATGTATCAGTGCAGAAAGGAATTCTGGGAAGATGGCTTTATAAGAAAATGGATCGACAAAATGACATACACGGTACAGGAACAAAGGTGGAAATGTAAGCGACACCATAAGCAGTTGAAACGAAGAGTCACTGATTTAAAAGGTTCCTGAAAATGGAAATTCTGTATAACATGTTTAACGTACCTATGCCATCAGAAATTGTTGAAACAAGGGTTTATGGTAAAAGAAAAAGAATGCCAATAGAATTTCTAACTTTAGAACTGAAGCTGAAGAAGTATAGCGTCCAGAGGAAGTCATCTCAAAGGGGAGGTCTTATATACAGATAAAGTGTCACTGTCGACACTTGACTTTGAACATAGATCCCCAGTGAGCAAACACAGGCAATCCCATTTTGAATAAGTAGATCATGTGATGGTAAAGGAAATGTATATATGGGAATTAGCATGGCATCTAAGTGATCACTATTCAGCAGTTACTTTTTCAAGTGAGTATTATTGAGCAAGTACTATTAGTGTGAGTGTTATTCAAGGGTGTCTGACACTCGTATTGTTCAATGTCATTACTATATTTGTATCTACAATTACAAAGTCTCTACTACAAAGAGCATTACGAAAGTGACGAGTATTTGTTGACATTACAAAAGTGGCAACAAGTGTTCATTGACATCACAAAAATAAGTAGATGCTAAATGCATTGGAGTTGAATTGTATACAAATGTCAAGGAATGGTATTTTATTATTAACACTTAGTTTGTACAAAAATTTTAGGACAATTATTTTCAGTTAATAAGTTACATTCAGTGTTTAATAAAATACATTTAATTTTCAAAAATTTCATAGGATCTAAAGACAGGGTTTAATTTTTCTGTCAGTGCTAGTTTTCAAACTGATGGCCATTCCAGTCCATGCACTGCTGATAACACAAAGCAATAAAATTGCAAACATCAAGAAATATTTTGTTCAGTATTTGTGTGCATTCTAGTTCAATGGCTGACATCAATTCATTGACTATTGTCAATTTTGTACTGTATTTTATTTATGTTGAAAAATAAAAATTTGTTGCATAAAATATATTTTTTCATCATTACAGCATAGACTTACTGTTGTACTTATGTATATACAAACATGAGCCTGCATATACACACACTGTATACAGGTTACTGTGATAATATAAAGAGGAAACTAATTTGCTAACATTTAAAATTATCCTGGTTTTATATTGAATTAACATAATGTGCAATGTCTGTAATTTATTTTTAATACTTCAAACTATACTTGAATACCACACAAAAAAACACCTTTCTTGAACTGTAAAACTTATGAACACCTTCACTTCAGCAACAAAGTGTTTTCACTGACTTGTTGGGATCAAGTCAAGATCAATGTGGGTTTTTGCTGGTAAATAGGTATTGGTAAAAACAATGTATGGAAGACAAAATGAAGACATATTATGGATTTCAAAAAAGGGGACATTATGCAAATAATGGCTTTTGTCCCTTAACAGGTAAAGTAATGAAAACATTAAGGTTGTTGTAGTAGTCTAAGTTTAATAAATAAAATAGAGTAAAGATATTTCTTAAATCCTTGGGAAAAGTATCATCTACTTGTCATTGCCTTAACACCTCATTAACAATACCCCCAGCCTTCTTAAGGACAGATCAATTAGCTGAAAACAGATACTTGGAAAAGTGGGATAAAAGATCGAAGACCCAGTACCAAACCAAAGGACCACCCTACACTCACTCATTAACCACTTACCAACTTCAATATAAACCCAGAAAAAGGTTTGGGGTCAGTTCTCTCTACCCATTCGAAAAAAAAGCTGGACAGGCTGGTCCATTCCTCTAACCACCAAAGAACTAATCAGGACAACTACCAACTACAAAGAAGGAGAGGTCTCGCTATCTATCTATCTATCTATCTATCTATGTTGCAAGATAGTGTAAGCTACAAACTATATCTGATACAATTTATATTCAAAAAAAGAAAATAAAACTTCTAAAACAATATTCACTCATTTTGAATATAAAAACCAACTTTCTGTGCCAGCCTTCACAAAGTCAATTGATGTCAGCAAACAGTTAAAATGTTTTAATATAACACTTTGATTGATCCTGGTTCACAACACTTCAATCCGATACTGGTTCACAACAAATGGCCACAGATGTAATCTTTCATCGCAGTCAGCCCGAGGTGGATCCTGGCTTGATCAATGGAGTGATCTCTTTGATCTTGAGTTGCCTTACCCCATGTTGTGATTATTTTGATTATAAGGTGGCCAAGGTCAATTCATCTCAGGTATCTTCATGCTGGGCTGATCCAAGTTGAGCGAAGTTGCGCAATAAAATTGAAAAAAAGAACAGAACTTGAAATATATATAAAAAATAATTACTATTTTTATATCAATTCTGTGTACAAGGATTTGTTAGTGGTTGTATTTGCATACAGGTGTTTGTCGACCCAACCAGTTTTTAAATCAGACACTAAATCAACACTTGGGTAAGCTGGTAAGTTTTGGCCTGGAAGTGCTATCAAAATTTGTTTTACTGTTCTATAAATTTGGCTTAAGGCTGAAGTTGGAGGTTCTTGTCTTTGGCAGGAGGTGTGGAATATCTCAGTGACCTCTGTCACTTATCTTGTCAGTTTGCAACTCTGACTCTGCACTGACTGTGTCTCACTATGAACTCAACTGTCTGAATGGCTTTTGTGCATTCATTTTTATGGACTCCTACTACAGGGCAAGATGTAGGTTGGGTTTCAGTGAATCCCCTGATTTCCAACAAAAGTCTATTGGTTTTAGTCTTGGGAAATCAAATTAATTCTTAATTTTGGGAAATTCTCCTTCTCTCATTGCAGGGGGGAGGGTGGTTACAGACATCGCTCTGCCCAGCTGCTTCCACCATCTCTTGGTGCCACCTCTCACCATTGACCCCTAGTGAGCATGAGCAGCTCTTTCAACCTCCTTAATGTGTCCTCTGTCCCTGCTACCCTTCAGTGGCTGCAGACAACCCCTCATCCTTCCTTGATCGCTCTTCTGTGCCTGTCACCTCCAACATGCCCCCAAAAATTATGGTTTCAAATGTACTTTTCTCATAAGTGAATTGACACCACACTTGGCTTTCTCACCTCTGACCCAACAGACACTTTCTCAGGGAAATTTTTTCAACTCACATTATGGCAACAATTGCTCAACCACAGGTGTTCAATTTATTGTTTTTCTTTCTGACATCCCACAAAATAAATTCATTTAATTTTAAGTCAATTCTTCTCTTGCCAGATCCAGGCATTGGTTGTCACAGGCTGTCAACAGCTGATTTGCTCACACAAACTAAGAATTGCTTTCAAGTGGTCATCGTACGTATTTTGATTCTCCGGGAACAATTCTTACTATCAGACTTTCTTCCCGATATTGGTTAACCCTTTTCATGCTAAGTTATTTATCATTATCTTGTTTTCAGTGATATTTTAAGTCACCATTTTGATTATTAATTACCAGCAACCCAAATAGTATTACAATAATATCATACTTGTGTTCCTTTGTAAGATATACATCAAAATCCAAAAGAAAAAAATTAAATAAAGCTTTAAGAACTACCCCACAAAATATTAAATAAAACTTGACATAACTACCAAACTGTGCAGAAGGTAACAGGAAATGACTCCACTGTCAATTCACAAATAATAAAGAAAAAGGATCTATGAAGAGTCATGACTGACTACATCCTGAAGAAAAATGTCATTTTACCTGCATACTCCTGGCATAAGCTTAGACGTTTACATTTTTATTTCTATATGACAAAACTCTACTTCAAAAAAGTGAAAATTTCACTGAAATATGTTGGAAGTTTCCCAAGTTTTCATTTTGTAGGTGAGTTAAAACTCTGAGTATATAGTTATAAGCTCCCTCTTACATTTTTATATACAATACAAATTTATATATACAAAAATGAGAAATAGAAAAACATGAAATCAATAAAATGAGTATTATTTATTATTTGGTTGTTATGTGGTGTTGGAGACACGAGAGACAGTAATACTGAGTAAAATTGTGAGTTTGGGGTTAAATATAGATTAAATATGGGTTAGAATCTGACTGAATAAGATAAAGAATAAGTAAAGTTTGTACAAGTCTTTCTCATAATTTTTGTTTATAGATTTATGTTTAATTAATGTCCAGATAATTTAGTTGGAAAATACAAGAAGTGTCTGGGGTTTTCTTACATTGAATTTTTGTTGATTGCTAATGTATAAATATTACTATTATGGCCTGAAAAAGGAAAAGTAGCTGAAACTTTCATTGACACATGTGTTGACGGTCTGTCCATGTTGATTGCTAGTCCAATAATGAGAATGTCATGTGTTGTGCATAGAGGAGAAAAGTGGGGTTGATTTTCATTGCTTTAAAAAGAGTAAATTAATAATAATTATAATTGTTATAATTATTTTTGGCACTATAATTAATTTTTATTTATTTATTTTTTATGGACACAACAATTTGAAAACAACAAAATATAAACTTTAAGCAAGATGAACACACTATATGGAAAAAAAGGTGGATATTGGTTTTAAAAACTGATACCTGCTGACAGAAATTAGCCAATATCATGTTTTCTTACTTTTTTTGATATAACTTGTGATAAATTCGATTATCAGTTCTTAAAGCTGGCGCAAGCTTTATCCGGTATCAATTGAACAGAATGTAATAAAATATACTGTTTCCATCTCTTTCTCCTTTCCTTTCAGTTGTTTTTCTTTTCATTTTTTTCTTTCTTTCCTATTTATCACATTTCTTCTTCCTCATCTTTTCTCTTTTTCCAATCCTGTTGTCATTTGGGAATGAACAGATTGGCAACTGATGGCTATATATAATTTGGACCTATTACACTTTCCACAAAACGCACAGATATTGCAATGAACCTGTGAAGCAACACTTTCACCCTAAGCAGAATACATAGATACTCTGGATTCCTGACAAGAAGTACCAATTCATATGGAAAAAAATCTCACCATTTTTTATGGTTGCCGTGCTAATAATTATGAAAATCTCAATATAAATCCTGAAATCCTTTCACTTTAATAATCTCTACCGATTCAGTATGAGATCTTTTATTAATATCATCTCTTCATGATGTAGGTGATCATGGCTCTCCACATGTTCATTTTATTTGTTATCTATAAATTACTATGATTTTTTGGTTAAGACAACAGAGTGATTTTCTGTTGAGTTATTCTTCTTGCAGACTGGCTGCTAGCCAAGGCTAGAGAGTACATTCTATTTAATTCTTTATAATTAACAGGAAATTTAAAGCATTTTAACATATTTCTTTATTTTCTATATTTTAATATATCTCGTGTAGGGAACATTGGAATAACAAAGATCATTTTGCATTTTATATAGAAAAGAAAACAGCCTTCTTTTTTGTCATTATTGACAAATATCTTTCAGTGTATATCTGATGTAAATTATTTTATGTATATGGGGAACAAAATTCCTGGAAATTTCATAAAAATTTTTTTTGCAAATGTCTTTTTTACAATGTGGTAGCTTTAAAAACACTGATATGAGATGTATTTCTATATAGAACAAGAAATATAGCATCATGACGTCAAACTGTAAAAGTTTCAACACATTCTCAATTGCAAAATTTTAAGTTATTCAAATTTCTTAGCTGAAGTAGTGTCATTGTTAATTTTAAAGACGAGTTATTATTTCCTCTTATTTTTGTTGCAATGGTGAAGTTGACAGTCGTTTAATTCTGATACTAGATAAATTGTCTTCCATCAATAAAAATATAGCCTTGTTGTAATTGAGTGAAAACAAAAGTTTGAATTTTAAATTCAAACAATTTGTTTAAAAGGAAGACAATAGTTGTAGTTTCAATAACAATTATTTGTAATAAATGATACAAAATATATTTCTGAAGATGGTGTTAAGTGAAATTGATAATTTCTTATTGAACAAGAAATTACAGTTAGTTGCTGGAGAAAGGATGCCATATAAATGATGTGAGAGTATGTGGAGTAGGTTACAAGGTGGACAGTTGACTCTCTTTGACTGAATGACCTGTATATTTAGTGAGAGAATGCAGGCGCGTGTGTGTCTGTGTCTTGGAGAGACAAATAAATGGACTCTACTCTGATACTGGTGGACAATATTCGTTATATAAAGGTTAGTTGAATCTTTTTGTATTTTTTTTTTTTTTGAGAATTTTTTTGATTGTTAAGAAATCTAAGAATGGTGTTTCTTTTCAGGTTATAGCAACTTATCCAAACATTTTAGTTTGAAAGATGCTTGTTTCTTGGCTCTAAAATAATTGTTTATTAGATTAGAATTTGGACTTACTTCAAGTTACTGCATTGTGGTAAAAATAAGATGGAAGGAAACAAGTCTTTAAAAATTAACAGTGCAACAAGAACATAAAAAGTTAAAACTTTAAAACTGGAACTTCCATGAAGAACACATCTTTTGTTCTTTAAGCAAAAACAAATTTTTTTGTTGGTAATGAGCATCTTACCTCTATGGCATAAAAAACTTAACAAAGTTTAACCTTCATGCCTTCAAAAAATTAGTCTGTCAAAAGGACAGTTATTTCCTTGACACCACTATTACTGTATACACTTTTGACTCCATTAGCAATGTTTATTTACAAGATTATGAAAATATGTGAATCAAGTACAATGCCATATTTATTATTTACCTTTTATAAAGTTTTATTATTTACCATTATATAAAGAAATGAATTTGAAAAGAATTTTTTTTGTTCAAACATTTATAAAAATTCACAAAATTATCCAAATATATAAACCAACTACTATGTAAGATTCATTATTTATCATTTTATAAATAAATATGAAAACAGGTTTTTTATTCATAATTTTATCAAAATATCAATGAATTATAAAACAAGAAAATTTGAATGAACATAATTTTTCAAGCATAATACATTTTCTTCTCAAATTATTTTATACTAAGATTATAAGATTACTTTTTGTTTTAATTTTCCAATTTTCTTTTTATAATTGTGATCTCAGATCAAGGATGCCCAGTCAATAGAAATTCAAGGCCTTCAGTAATTATAGTTTATCCCCTTCTTACTCATTTTTGAAAAACATTATTTTGAAAAAATGTTAAATCATTGCTAAAAATGCCTAGAAAATCTGTTGACAGATTAAATAAGCAATCTAATAAACAAATAGTGTTTAATATCTTTGTACTCATTTTTCAAGAATAAAGTAAATGTATAAATCCACTTTCATATGTTCGGGTTTTATTAAAATTCTAATTATCACTTTTTAAAACAACAAACATTGCCGAGAAAGTCAAAAGTGTATACAATAATAGTGGTGTCAAGGGAATAACTGTCCTTTTAAAACACTTTTTTTGCAGGCATGAATATTAAACATTGCAAAAACTTAATCTACCCCGTTTCCTTTCTTTTATGTGCCATGTGCCTTCAGAACATGTGCAATCATGGCTCTCCACAACATCTTACTTTTTGTGGCGCTAAACAATGTGTATGCCTTTAGTATTCCCCCGCTTAGTCTGCTCTGGGTAAGTTAAAGGGAATACTAAAGGGATACTCACTCACAGGATATAATGAAGGCAAGAAGGAAACATCACGTAACTTACCTGATGAGCTTGTGTTACATGATGTTTTCTTCTTGCCTTCATTATATCCTGTGAGTGTCCTATTCTCCAAGCTCTTTTCTTGTTACGTATCCCAGAAATCTCAACTGTTTCTTTCTGATTCTAAGTATAAGACTCCTTTTTGTTTCCATTTTCCTTAAAACTTTCTCCATGTTATTTTCAGCATTCTTCTTAAGAACAACATCTCTGTTGTCTCAATACTGTGCTTCCATCTGTGTGGAAATTGTCCAGCATTTGCTGCCAGAAAGGAGGATTGATATTATATAGCAGCTTAGTACCATTTTTCTTTGATTCTAATATTTTGCTTAGGTTGTGAAAGGTATATTTCACTATTCCAATATGCCTTTGGATTTCTGTGTCACATTTTTTGTCTGTTCTACCACTTCTCTGATAGTTAAATTTCTGTATTTCATTGATTTTACCTGTAGCTTGTATCTTGGACTCTTCCTTTTGCTAATGACCATATATTCTGACTTCTTACATTTGAATACCAACTGTAAAGAATGACAGGTTTGTTTATATATGAATTGGCATTTTGGCCTGGCATATGAGTATCTGCATGTTCTGTTAAGGATCAAAATAGGTTCACCTATCATCCAGGTCATTGGGCTTTTGAACAGGAGTAAAGGTTTTTCCTTTATTTCATGTTTAGGATTGGGTTTCCAGTTCTTTCTAAAATCTATTTCACCTCTATGCTTCTAATATCTTCACCTAAACTCTGTAAATTTTACTTACTATTTTTTTTTTTCCTCAAGTAGGTTTACCTATTGTTCAATTCACACTATTCCCCAGTCTTTTGAAAAGGAATAGAAGTTTATCCCTTGTTGTCTGTTTAGGATTAGGCTTCCAGTTCTTTCTAAAGTCTTTTTCATTCTCTTTCACTCCAAGTAGACCCTTGTGTTTTAGTGGCATTATCACCTTGCTTGGGGTAAATTGATTAAAAATGTATCAGTTTAATATTTGAAAAGTGTTCTTCTTTTGTGTGTGTGTGTGTGTGTGTGCAGTGTAACAAAAATTGGAATTAGCAAGCAGAATCTAAGTCCCAGTCAATTCTGTTTAATTCACACTAATGCTCTTGGAAAAATCATGAATCCACCTTCCTCCCGCCAATAGCAGGGAAGAGTTGACTTGACTGCCTTGCATGGTCACCGGTCTAGGAGAACAAAAATTCCAAATTCAAACCACGTCTTTCTGGGTTGGATTATGCTTGAGTACACATACTGTCCTCAAGTTTTGATATTATTTTGCAGTGATTAAACTTCATGATAGTCAGACATGAAATAAGCTATTCAAAGATTTTGTTATAATTGTGAACTATTTCTTTGTTATCAGTTCCTCCAAAAAGTGTGGTTGTTTTTTCACAATTCTGTTTTAAGAAGTAAATTATATATATATATATATATATATATATATATATATATATATATATATATATATATATTTAAAAGTGAACATTGAAGTCAACACTTAGAGGTGACAGGCTGTTTCATGTTAGACGCAATATTGCATCTCACATGAAACAGACTGTTGCCTCTAAGTGTTGACTTCAATGTTCACTTTTATATTTACACACACTCTATCTCTGATATTGAGCACCTTATTACATAAATATAACACACCTTAAGAGTATATTTCTTCATATATCTATATATATATACATATCTATCTTGGAAGTAAAGTCTGATGATCCGCAGTCCTTTAAAAGGGCTGTGGTGAAATAATTTATTACATGGAGCCTTAAAGTGGTCTGTTTTTATTTAAATTATTTGCTCTGGATTTACATTGAGCTCTCTGGATTTTATCCTACTTAGGTTTACCCATACGGATTACCTAGTTTTTCATAAACTAAATATATATATATATATATATAGTTGGAGCGCTGGATATAACATCAATCAAATGAAGTGACAAATTTTATATTCATATTAATCCTATATGTGTGTGTGTGTGTGTAATATGAGTTTGAATAAAGACAAAAGGAAACGTTATCTTAGCCAATGTGGTTTGTCTTCCAAGGGACTTTATCAAGGCAAATACAAGGATTTTATTTTATAACAAATATTACTATATCTTTGACCTGGTTTTATCTAAAGGTCACCTTATATGTGGACAAATACTGTGTATATAAAATAAATTGAATGCAGCTACTCAATTCTATTTTATCACTCACAGTCTGATGATGACTCATGTGAGTCAAAAGCTTAGACTATGCAATATTAATTTTTTAACTAATTTATACACATACAACCACCTCATTTGCAAAAGGATCTTACTTACATTACTAAAAAAAGGTTATTAAATTTAATAAATTCAAATGTCTATCATTTTTCACAATATACATATAATTCAATCTGCACCTGACAAAACTGAGAGTTCTCCTAATGGTGAGGGAAAAAGTATATATTTATTATTAGTATAAATTTTAACTCTTTTCGATTAGTCAAGAAATCCAAAGGTATATAACTTTTTCAAATTTGAAAATTAAATCTTAAACCGTCCACCTTATTTCAGCAATTCTTTTTTGAGCCATGCTATTTTTAGAAAATTTTAAAATGTTTCACATCAAATTTATTAATTATTTATTAATTGTCTGGTTTTCTCTTAAAAGCAAGTACAATAAAAAAAAATCTAATGTTTAAATATTTATTTATTTCTACACTTTTTTATTAATCATTTATTTAATTTACAGTTTTTATATGAATTTTTATATTCTCCCTCTCAAGAGGAAGAGCAATAAACAAACTTAGTGTATATTGTATTATTGTTAATTATTTTATATTTACATTTTAATGACAAAATTTAATTTAATTAATCTATTAGCTTGAAATTAAAACTAAAAAGCTTCAAGAAAGATTTTTCATATATTTTTAAGTAAGTACCTATACTCATTCTAAAAAAATATGTGGAAAGCAAAAGAGAAAAAGAATGAACACAGGAGTGAAGGAAAAAACAAAAAAGCGAAAAAAAAAGTGTGCGAAAGTAAAATGGAAATGGAAGAGAGAGTAACATAGACAGACTTGCTGTCTTGGATTTTTATTACTATTTTTAATCTTTCTTATTCCTGTAGTGTACAGTATTTCTTTCTTTAGGAAAGTGACGCAATCCTTAGTACCGTCGGGAGTTAAGTAACCGACAGACTGATTAAATTAAGTAAAAAATAAAAATGCAAAATGACGGCCCTCTGTGCCTACACAAAAAGACTTTAAGAAAAAGGCACGCACCGAACTCCCTCATCAATAGTATTTCATTGTGAATATTTATTCAGAAATGAACTTCAA
This sequence comes from Acanthosepion lycidas, assembly GCA_963932145.1. Taxonomy (NCBI): domain Eukaryota; kingdom Metazoa; phylum Mollusca; class Cephalopoda; order Sepiida; family Sepiidae; genus Acanthosepion; species Acanthosepion lycidas. The sequence continues at coordinate 95,788,333 of OZ010593.1, read as the reverse complement.
GACGTGTTTTTGCAGCTAATGAAATATATACCAGTTTTGAAATAAAAATAAAATGAAAGACGATACCTAAACTATCGCTATCCTAACTTTTTTTTAAATATTTAAGCACGGGGTGGGGCATTGTTCTGCATTTTTTACAATAAAAAAAATTATTTCCAAAATTAACGGCACATCCAATTTCCCCAAATGACCATATCTCCCTACCTCACCAAGGGTTTCGTTTCTTGGACGGATTGAGGACTTTTCGGCACCCCCTATTAAGGTGTACGAAAGATTTTTTTCATTAATTTATTTTGAAATATCCAATTTTTCATCATCTTGTTTCGTTGTCAGTATTTATTTTTATCAGTCATATGAACCGTGTACTGTACAGTACACACACTTTAACTTTCTCTCTGGTCATTTGAAGATTTTAAAAGTACACAGTATGCATGGGTATATCTTTTTCTCTAAAAATCCTGGTTTAAAGTATAAATATTCGTTCTTAAGACCAGAACTAATACGTTATTGTTTAAAATTTAAAAGTATGTTTATTGTAGATGTTCACAAATAAGGTTTATGAACTTCACTTCAGAGTGGGTGGCTGGATGCTCACAGGACAGACAAGCTTGCTTACTTGAGATGTTGAGAGTATCAAGCATCACTAACCTCAGCTGGCTTTCAGAATTAAATCTAAGGTGTTTTTTTAACTTTATCCTTTAATCCAATCTTACATCTGAGAGACTTTTTTATCTAAAAATTAAAGGTTTTTTTAAAAAATAAGAAGATGGTCAACCTTCTCTCGTCAGCTGATTTAGAGACGAGAAACTAAATGCTAGTCCCAGCACAATTTAATGAATCAACTACCTCCTGCTAGGGAGAGGTACACCTATAATTCTGCTCCAAAATCTTCCTTTGCGATTTTCCTTTTTCAAATTATGAATTAATTAATAATATGATAAGAAATAAGTAACTGTCTTTACTAGACGAGCAACCCCTTTATTCGGAGTGAAGTTAAGTTCAGTAGCAGACAACTTTTAGTCTTTATCCTTCTTCGTTGTGCCTTATTTCAATTTACCACGACTACATAACTTCAAAACTACTATTGTCAGTACGATATCGGTCTTAATAAATAAATAAAATTCTACAACAAATATTGTTTAAGTAACAACGGCAAATCGACCACGTTATTAAACCTTTTACTATCACTACTACCATCATCATCATGATCATCATGATCATTACTGACTTCATTGCTACTCCCACGGTTTCAACTACTGCAACCACATTTTCTTTGTCTACTCTTACCACTACCACAAAAAAGCAGCAGCAGTTCTTCCCAGGTATATTTATAGGCGCCGTCAGTATCTTTGCTCCTTTGTCATTCACGTGCACGCATCTGCTAGCAAGATAGTGGTGCGGCTTATCAGAAATGCTATGTCGGTTCTGTTAGGAGTATTCCTCATTTGCGTCCTTTATGGAGTGATTCGTCTGCTTAACCTGTGCAGTCCCTCCCTCTCTCCGGAACTTTATTACAACCAGAAATCACTGTTTGTCCGGAATGTGTTAGATTCCTGCTCACTACTTCGTGAACCGTAAGTTTAGCTTTGAAACTTTCTTTATACATTCACTACTTTTTTTTTTTTTTTTTTTTTTTTTAAAAAAGCGAGCAAGAAAGTTATCTCCAAAGTTTTAACTCGACAACAATATATATATATACGTTAAAAAAAACTTTAAACCGATCAACACACTTCAAGTTTAAATAAACAACACAAAAAAAAGTTAAAAAACAAACAAACAAATAAAAAAAAAAAATAACTTTTATCAATAATTTCAAATGCCAGGTTAGCGAATTTCTAATACTTTTAAAAAGACACTTTACTTTTGGTTTCATTTTTTTTAATATTTTATTTTGCCTTAAAAATAAAACCAGTATCCGCTCTCAAAGTTTAAAAATAATTTTTTCCGTTTTCAGTTTAACTTAGAAAATTAAGCCTTCTTATTTGGCAAACAAATCGAAACGTGTCGTCAATTTTTTAAACCAAAAATGAAATAATATATAAAAAAAAAAAAAAAAAAAACAAGAAAAAACTCAGAAATTAAACTAAAATAGGGAAAAGTATTTTTAAAATGATTTTTCTTGACATACCAACATGAAGCGTCCATTTACCAATGGATCAATTTTTGAACGTCAGTAAAGAAAGATCAAGTGACAATTTTAAAAAAAATAAAAACAAAACTAAACTGAATCTTAAAATTTGGCAATTATTTAATAAAGAAGCAGTATTTGACGGCCTCCTAATTCGTGTGTCTGTGTCGACTAATAAAATTAAAATTCTGTTTCTGGAAACGTTTCCACTCCAGAAATATTTTTCAAAAAGGGTCTTGCGTTGTTGATTTTATTTTTAATTTTATTTTTAATTTAATAAAATAATTAATAACATATGCATTCCTAGCCTTATGGCAGAAATATTCTGATTTAAATCGTGACAAAAGAATAGTTCTGGTCAGCTAGAAAGAAAAATATGTTGATTGAATAATATGGTATACTCTGCATCCCCAAGAGTTGTGACAATAAATTGACGTTTCGTTGTTTTGTTTGTTTACAAAGTTTTTAAAGTGGGTCGCTTCCACCTCCTAAAAAAATGATATTTTAAAAAAAAAAAAAAAGAAAAAAAGAAAAAAACTTAACTGTATTTAATTCTTAGATTCATTTCTAACTTAATATTCTGTAAAGAAAATGCATAAATTTCTTAAACAATAAAATTATAAATTTAAATGAAATCCTACGTTCCCCCCACCATTTTCAATCATTAAAGAATGAAATCGTTGTCTTGTCTTCAGAAACTACCCCAAATACCCGAGTGTATTTTTTTTTTTTTTTAAAACAAACAAAAAACGCGAAAGATTTTTAAATGCTCTTTCTTAATTTTCATCTCTTAGCACAAAAAGGAACAGTTCAGTTTTTAAAACGCACAAAAAAATCATGTTTTTTATTTATTTATATAGTTTTCTGTTCTTTTATTTTTGTTTTCAGCTTTTTATTTTTCTCAACTGGAATACTGATTGTGAACGACTCTCATTTATTTTTATAGTTGACGTAAAAATCAGTTTCTGAAATAGTTTTAGTTACTAAAACTTAAACTGTAAGTAAACAAACAAGTTACAAATAAATCTCTACCTTTTCAAGGTGTCAAACTTAAATAAAATTGCTAACCGCAAGCCATTCTGAAAATTTAAATTCCCAAAAAAAAGCTAATTTAAAATTTGAAAATTTAAAAAAACATTTATTAGATATAAATTTTTTTTTCCGTCTGTTAGAAGATGAAAAATAAAAGCTATGTCCAATAACTTGAAAAATTTAATTAACTTCCTTATCCTCCAGCAAGTTGATAATTATTAAAAAATGAAATTAGTAAGAAATGTTTTTTTTAATATTTTTAAAAATTGTATTGATTAATTTTACAAAATGTGTAAATTACTCTCGGTCTCTTCCTTTCTCAGAACTTAATTATTTTATCTTAATTTAGGTTTTGTTTTTTTTGTTTTTAAATTATTGATGAACCCTTTAACACAGCCAACCATAACGTTATTCAATTGAGAAAAATATTTTAAAAGAAAATTTCTAATCATCATTTATCAATTCCACTTAAAAATGAGAATGTGATTGGGAAATTAAATCCATTTATCTTGATTGCAACAACAAAGTTAGATATTTAATTTATTGCACTTCTTGGATAATTATTTTTAACTTTCCAATGAATTAAACTTTAAAGTATCAGATTTTTGTTAGTTGTTCGTGAGTGAAATTCTAGTTTTGTTTCCTCCTTCAACAAAGCCAAGAACAACATTCAAAGAGAATTTTGAATTAGTCAAAGAAGCAAAGCCCTCAAAAAGTATTAAAATTATTTCCATTAACAAAAATTATCGTCGACGCAATTAAATCTTTCTCGATTGCAAATTTTAATTTAAAAATATTTAGCTGGCACGACAATAATTTTTTTTTTTTTTTTTTTGGTTCTACTGAAGTATTGAATCAATAATTCATTTTATTCTCTAAAAAAAACAAATAAAAATATTGTCGTGCCGGCTAAATATTTTCTTTATTAAATGGCGTGTAACTTTTTTTTTTTTACCGCACACACTCTCAACAATAAGAAAAATGTCTTTAAATATTAATTTGGGTGATGTGTCTCTAGTCTATGCTTATGAATTTTTTTTTTTTTTTTCCACCCAGTATGAAAAATAAAATAAAAAATTACGTCAAACCGAAAAGTTACAAAAAAATCGTCAGTTTTTTTTTAAATTTAAAATCTTTCTATTTATTTATTTACTGAAAACAATCCTTGTACGAAAAAGACCAATTTTATTTACAATTATTTTCAAAACAAAAAAAATGATTGTCAAATTAAAATTAAATAAGGAAGAAGAGGAATAATTGGTGACTGTTGTTGCCACGAGTGATTCATTGATTGAAAAAAAACAGAACAGCTGATTTTTCTAATTTTCTTTGTTTTCCAAATAGTTTTTTGGTCTTTTCTCTACCGTACAACTTAATAAAAAATTTGTTTCCAAACCAATTTACATTCTGATATTACAAAAACAGTTAATTTAATAAGTAGAGAAGCGTTAGGTAGGTGCGTGTGCGTGTAGAGATGCTGATGATTCATTCATAAAGCTGCGGACTGCGTGCAAGTTTTTTTGTAATATTTCTCAAGACGCTTTCTTGTTGCTTTTCATCACATTCATTCATGGAATATTCTTCTTCATTGAGGTTTTGAATACTTTTAAAACCTGTGATTATTTTTAAAAGGCTGCAGAAAATTATTCCTATATAAAAACTTGCATTTTTAGTAGAAAGAAATGGGGTGGGGAACACTGGTTGTATTTCAATTCGAGGTGAAAAACTTTGAAGATCATTAATTTATTTTAACACAAATCACTCACCAGAGCGATTTTTTTCTGTTTTCAATGTGTTTCTATGATGGTTACAGATTGTCACTGGCAATATGGTAACGCCGGTGGTGGGGCTTTTGCTTTTCACTTAAAAAAAAAAATAAAATAAAATAAAATAAAAATCATGCGTCATATTCAAAGGTTTCGTGACTTAAATATTTTCTTGAAAATAATTAGTTTAAATGACTTGCACAAGGTAAATTTAGTTTTTTCTTTTTTCCCCGTGGGTGGGGTAACACTTTCCCGTTCGGCGTTATTCCCGCCTATCCTAGAGTTATTTTTTGTTGGTAAACCTAAAAGCGAGTCAGAAGGTTAGTAAATAAATCAATTCACCTACGCGATTATTCGGAATTATTTTAGCCTTTTGCTAGGCATTAAAACCAGACTTGCTAACTTCGGTAATAATAATTTTGTTTTTCATATTGAATTGAACTCCTGCTAATAATCATGACGTTCGTGCGTGTTGTTTTCCAATATTTTTTTTTTTTCTGTGATCCGAAAAGCTCTCTGTCTGTGGTAAATTCAAAGACTTACAAATGTTTGAATTTCAGTATCCAAGGCAATGAATTTTAGAAATTTTTTTTATTTAATATTTAAAAAATGCTGCAAAAAATTAAACTTATCCAGCAAAGCTAACATATTGAGAAATTGCTTTCAATTGAATTAAAAAGAAAAGAAATAAAACTTTAAATTCTTCGAAATATGTTTAAAGAAAAATCAACAACTTCAAAACTCAAAACGTTGCATTTTTGGGAGTTGTCAGAGAAAGGGTAAACCACCAACTAATAATCATATCGATCCATTGATATACTTAAAATTATTTTTTATTTTTATTTTTTTTCCTAAAATGAATAGTCCTAATTTTATTTTCCTTTGTGGTCGGGCGAATGAAGATTTCGAATCTCAATCATTCGGCCACTGTCCAGGTAAATTAATATAAACTGACCCGGGCCTTTTACATTCTTTTTTTTTTTTTTTCATATTCTGGTCGTATATGGAAATGATTGAATATTCCCTTTTTAGTGACAGGAAGATGGGATTGTCTTTTAATGCCTACATAGCTCCGGACAGATTCCATTTCATTTCAATGAAAATTTCATCTTCGCTATTTTTTTTCTTCACAATAATTTAAAAATTTAATTTATAAACAAGAAAGCAAAGTAGATGGCAGCTGTGTACAGAAGGATTTTTATTTTCTAAAAATAAATGAATGTTGAAAAAATGCTTTTTGGTAGATGTCAAAAAACCAAAAGAAAAATAAATTAAAAAATATCCGAAGATAAATCTTTGTGTGTGTAACTGTCCTAACAACAAATCTAGAAATATCTGATATTTAAAACCACATGGTAATATCAGATATTACCATGTGGTTTTATATTTGAATCTGTTTTACGAAAAACTTGACTTCCAAGTTTTTACGGAGGGCTAGAAATACGATATATTGCTTTAAGTAAAGTTTACTCTTAGTCTTGGTCTTTCTTTTTTGGAAATAAATGTACAAAGAATTTTCACTTTTTTTCTTTTAATGTCTAAAGATCATTTAAAAAAAATGATTATAGATTTTATTTTAGGCCTATAATTGGTAAATAATGACAATACGTCTTGCTGTTTATTTTTAAAAAAGGGTTTCCACCGTTTTCTTTTTTAGTATCAAACAAGCTACGACTGGAATCGAGAAATTTCCATGTACAACTAAAAATCTTTTTGTTGGCCCGTCTTTTTTTTTTCCTTACTTTTTAATTAATCTGGATTTAATTTCATAACTAAAAAAACTCTTGACATTGTTAAAAAAAAAAAAAAAATCGAGGGTTTTGTAACTTTTGTTCTCATGGAGACACTCTTCTAAGTCTTAAGCTTTTTAGCGGCGTAATTGATGAAAAAACTGAAACTATAACAAATTGTCGTAAAATGACAAAAAAAAATAAATAAATAGCATTTTAAGTACCAGACTTAAAAAAAAAAAAAAATGCAATTCAGAATTGCCAATTTCACACATTTACCACAATGAATTTGGCAAAATTATCAATTTTTTCCCCAACAATTACAAATTAAAATAAATCGATATAATTATAAATTAAAATTTAACAATTTCTTTTTTTTTTTTTTTTTTTTAACATTACGTACGCCTGGAACGTTCTTTAAGGAAAATAAATAATATTGAATAATGAAGAATACAGTACTGTTTTAGTTTACTTAGTGTTTAATTAATTTGTTTTTAAACAAAATTCTAATTTTTAAATGCCTAAACATTTTTTGCTTCTACTTACTTAGGAAACTGCTTTTGAAAAATAAATTCTCTTCATGAAAAACGAAGCTTTTTGATCCTTTTTCTTAAAAAAAAACAAAAAAACAAAAAAAAAAAACACTCGCGGCATGAATCATTTTCTGCTAATTAGAAAAAAGCCACATAAATTCATGGAAAATAAAATTATTGATCTCTCCGGCAAGGTGGACACTTGTTGACTTATCAGTCGGTATGGGAAAAAGAATGAATGGTCAAGATTAGAAGAATGACAAATCATTTATATATTTACAATTTGTTCAAAAGAACTCTGGATGTCTTTGCCAATCTCTTTGTTATGCATTTTATACTGGTGAAAAGTAATGTCAAAGATGCTCATTCTTTATATACTATCAATTAATGAGGCTAATTAACTCTACCTTGTGCAGAAAGTATTTCAGGATATCTGTTCAGTCAGAGCAATGTAATCTGATTAAATAAATACCATCAATAAATATTGAAGTGAATCATCTTGATTGTATTCTTAGAGGAAACTAACCTTTCTGAAAAGATTAGTGACAAACTGATGTTTTCTTGTTTCTGGAGTCAAGATGTTTTCATAGTATGTATTACTGTCAGTAATTATTTATTGGATTTGAATCTATAAGGACTTCATTTTTCTTTTGATGTCTAGAAAGTAATACTTTCTAACACATTGAGAAATATAAAACGATATGACACAATTACTTTTCATCTTTATTGTGGGATACAGATGAACATTTACTGAATTACCTAAAAGAACTGATATCAGCTGTACTGGCTGCTGTATTACTAATTTGAAAGATGAGAAAGCTTATATAACAGAAACAATTTAAAATATGCCACAATATCTAGAAATTTAATTCAATAAAGGTTTAGATTCAATATAAAAATGTTAGTCTATATTGCAAATGGATGTCTTTGATTAGTTCAAGGAGCTGACAGTCTGTACAGGCTTATGAACATGTGGCGGATTTCACATTAATTTAATTTTAGATTAGGAAACCAGGATAACCAAAAACATTGTAAAAGGATAACCAAAAGACATTGTTACACATAAAATATGTATTTAACAAGATGTACAATATCAAACAATGTGAACGAAAGCATTTTAAGAAAAGGCTGAATTAACCAAGACTTGTCTCTCTTTAATTGTTATTTTAGTGTTCACTGGAAGAATGTTCAGGAGTCTCTTGTAATGATTGTTCTTGAAAGATATTCTTGTGTAAGAAGAGTTTATATGAGTGAGAAAGTTGGCGCATGGTCTCACCTGTCATGGATTCATTTGGTAGTTGAATTCTCACTGTGGGATTAGAAAAATCTTGGCTTAAATAAGCAACTATAGGCTCCAAATCGTTGCGTGGGAAGAATTATTCTTCACGTGCAAATGATCTATGGTTGGCATTGACCAGTCAGTGAGCAAGCTTTGGAGAGACTTAAGAAAGCTTCTGTGATCTGCTTCTCCCAAAAGTGCACAAAATTGACTACTTAAAAATAGAGCGATTGCAAAATTGTCACATTACTGCAATTTCTAAATTGCCTGTAGTAATGTAGTGGTGACTTATTAACCAATGAATAAGATTGCAATAAAGGACTTGCTAAATTCTAATATTCAAAAAATTAAATTTAATCACTTAATATGAACAAAAAAATAATTGGATTATTTTTTACTTAAATGTCAATAGTTTCTATTTTGAGTGACACTTATAACAAATCCTTTGGATTTGAGGTTGTTTTTAGATTTGCTTCAGTCAGAGGGGAAAAAAAACTGGTTGTTTTAACAGAATATGTTGTCATACTAGAACAAATGAAGTCTTTTTTTCTGTTTTCTTCCAACAGAATTATCTAATATACCAAAAATATATAAAGACACAAATCCAGGTCTTGGTTCATTAAAATGTTAACTTGTTTTGCATAATGAATGTTGATAGAACAGATTGTCATTTAGGTGGTTTGGAGACTGTTTACATTTTGACACATCTCGGTTAAATTCTCAAATTCTATTCAGGTGGCATAAAGTGATTTCTTTTCAGTTTGTTCTTAACTTTAGTAAACAATTTAATGAAGTTATCAAATGTTAAAACTTACCTTTTAATAAGGATTAGAAGATGCAGTAATCATGTGTGCATGTCAACAAAGTATCATATTTCTCTTTTGCAAAGAATTTTGAAAAACAAAGTAAAATAAGCATCTGACGAGCTACCTCCATAGGTGCTCAGCTCTACAGCAACCACACCCAGTCATGGAACTGATGATGAATAGGTAAAATGTTCTTTATCTGGTGTTACAAACTATTTTGCCATAAACTAAACAAAAGGAAGAAAACAATTTAATTTTTTTTTTTTTTTTTTTTTTTTTTTAAGTTAATTTCCATTCTGTTGTCATTAATTTTCTGTCATCTCAATACTCTGCTAGCTTTTAAAAATGCATATTGATACTGACATTAATTCAAATAGCAATCATTGCTTGCTTTTATATTCATCTCCTTTATTATAAGTTAGAAAAACTTTACAATGTTGGTTACTATGCTGGCTTTGTAAATTATTGATTTAACATGATCTTCATTTCTTACAAGAAACTCTATAAATATGTCTGTGTCAAAGCTGGTCTTGTCCTACATATCTGTAATAACAAAGTTGAAAGAATATTTTCTATTTTGACATTTTGAAAGTACAGAGAAATATAAACAGGTAAGAATTATGTTAAGCCATTTTATGAAGCAGTTCAATCCTCATTGGATGTTAAATAATTTTAACTTTGTATTAAAACTTAAAAGTTAAGTTTGGTAAATGATAGGATTTGTGCCTAAAATTTTATTTACATCTTAAAATGCTAATTTTTTCAAGTATTTAACATGATAAATTATGAACTGTTCAAGAAGGATTTTTCCCTGTTTTGTGTAATCATTTATTTAAACATTTTCCCAAAGTTTTCTTTTTTCTTAGGAAGCATTTCTTGCATATTTGCTAAAATAGCTAGCTAACTCTTTTCTACTTATCTTGTGTGCTCTTTTATTGATCTGTAATTGATAAGTTGGCAATAAAAATATAATTGATCAACAAATATCGAAGACTGAGACCCTAATTCCTTTGAGGATATTATCTTTGACTCTAAACATTACACATGTATGAATTTGTATATAATACTAATAACTTTTAACCAGCAATAAATTTTTTTTTTTCCTCAAATATAAAATTTTCTTTATTTTCAGTTGTGATGAGTATATTAGTAAAACTGTTTCGGTTCTTTTTACTTTTACATATAACCAAAAGATGTGTGTGCACACTTTCTCTTGTATATGAGGGATGCTTTGAATGTAATAACTGCATTTTATTTCTACTGAAACAAATGATGCAAGATGCACAAGGTTTTTGGATAGAACAAGTCTTCAACTAAAAAATACAATTTCTATATTGTCACCTCCATTGGCTATACATTTTCCCAAATAATGAACAAATATCTGTGCTGTACTTGGGTGGCTTGGTACACATTCTTAGTACTGCAAAGACTTATTGTCCATCACCTGTGTTCTCATCCACTGTTTGGCCTTTAGTAAACATTGGATGTAATGGATATTGGCTCACAATGAGAAAATGAAGAACTAACTCTGACTAGCAGTCTGATTAAGTGCCATATTTAGGAAACAGCTTTTATCTATAAAAGTAGACAAAATTCCGTTTTTTTTTTGTTTTTTTTTGTTGTGTGCTTGCATAAACTTTGAATTTATTTTATTACAAAGTATTTTAGTACTTATTTCAGATGAGTAAGTGAAACTTAAAAAAACAATTCAAGTAATCCTTCCTCCAAAGGAATTTTTTATTTTCAAAATCTTAACACCTTTTGCTTAGACAGGAATTTTATCATAGTATATCTACAGAGTCCTATTTCTTTAAAAGCTTTTTGTTTCTTATTTATGGGTAGGAGTTGATATCATAAATGTCTGCTAAAATTACAATTTGCCAAACACAGCTGATAGCATTTGTGATTCTTTTCTGAAATGTTAGTTGCATTTTCTGCAAAAATATTGTTAGGGATGTAAACTGGAAAGTTTCTACACTGTGGTTGATTCTCTGCTACCTAAAGAAATGACACCTTTTTATTAATTACTGCTTTTATTTCGTCTGGTAGCCACTTTTTAAAAAATCTTTTGTGAAACCTCTGAAGTGTTGGCCAAAACCTGCATCCAGTAACTGAATTTTATATTCAAGTTCTATCTAAAATAATCGCTGCCCACAAGATTGGTAGGAAACTCAGTCAGGGTTTTTTAATATTAAGAATCTGAACATCTGAATTCTAAACAATAAAAAAACCAAAAAAAAACCTGGATATGTGTAGCAAAGAAGCTTTAAACTTTTTCTTGTAACCAATGCCTACAATAAGTTTCTTCTCTCTTGTCTACGTGTTTAGCCAGATCAACGCACCAGTCAACAGTTTTTGTTCCTTTTTTTTTTTTTTTTTTTTTTTTTTTTTTTTTTTCTCTCGTCACCTTGTTCTTCCCATTTTTATGTATCATTGACAAAAATTTGCATATGTGCAAAGATAATCTCATGAGAGACTATCTTAAATGTGTAACCAGTGAAGCCACCATTTTTCTCCTTTGGGCAGTTTACACACAAGGCATCTTTGAATCTTTGTTTGCATTGGATGTGCGTTATTTTATTCTTGATTTTATTCTAGTGTTGCAAAAAATACATGCAACTCTGGGCTTCTTTACCCTCTGTGGTAGTTCACTAAAATATGCCTGTTAAATAAATCATTTGTATTTACAGACCTGTACATGACTTCAAAAAGGATTAAAGTCTTTAGTTGAGTTGGTTTTTTTGGGTAGCTGGTATACAGATAAAGCTGTTAATGAAGATTCACCGACTCTTTGTTGGAGATACTTCATTTGAAGTTACTGATGCATGGTCATAAGCAAAGATTCACTGACCATACAAATTGTTGTAGTTGATTTGTTTGAAGTTGCCAACACCTGGTTCTTTCAACATGTGCTGAGGAAGGGGTAGGAAAAATATATGTAGCCACGTCTTCTCTTTGGCTTAGAGAGGTTGCTTCTCTGCTCACTGAAATTAGAAATCTGGTATTTTATCAAATTTTCCTGAAAGTTGGCACAAGAAAAGTAGGGTTTTAATTTGCTCTGCTTAGTCAAATATTTCACATGGTGATGTAATTTCTAGCCAATAGACAGTTTTTATTTAAACTGTGCTGTATCGTGGAATCTTTTTGGCATGTTTGTAAATAGTCTGTTATTGGGTAGAAAATAGTTTGGGCATATTTTAATATGGTATGTATGTCAATATATAATAGGGTTTATTTCCTATAAAGTTCTGATTTCAATGTAGATTTATGAATAATCAGTACTTTGCCAATTATTTCTTTATAAGAGCTTTATAAATAAATACATTTATCAATACTTTTATATTATGAAAACCTAATCAGTAACTCTTACTAAGAATATATACCAATTATAATACATAAAGTACTTCAGGGATTCATGTTGGAATCACTTCACACTGTATTAGGTTGGTGCAAAAATGTCACTTTTTGACGTCAAAAAACCGACATTATTTTTGCACCAACCTAATAATTAGTCAACTAAACTGCAAATTGAGTCTTGCTATTTGTAAAATTTCTTTCCTAACATCCATTTTGGTGGATATTCTTTGTTCCGGATTGCTTATTTTATTTCTGACATCAAATTTTTAAGCTAATGTTTTTTTAATTGTGTATTAGTTTCCGTTTTATATTTTGAGAGTACTCCTGAAAGTACTAGTTATTTAAAGTCAACTGATTTTACTGAATAATCTGTTATTATGGCAATTTTAGGAAAATGACTTCATATGAATTTAAATTAATGCTATTTTTAAATTTGCTTTCTATTAAAATTGTCAAATATTTCTTGTAGAGGTGGGAGTAACCTATGTGCTTGTCATTTGCGAAAATGGTACTGTAATCTTTCTTGAATTATTACAAATATTAAGAAATTGCACACTTAACTATAAATAGCTAAGTGACTTATTTTTTCATAAATCTTTTGTAACAAAATTATTCTAATGTTTATTATTGAAATACAGGTAAATGGTTTTAAGTTTTATGTGCTATACTATTGATAAGTTTAGTACTAAAGCAATTGGTTTCTCATTAACATTACAGATGAAGAGAAAAGTAACAGTACTATTGGTTATTTTGTTCATCTTGTCTGGTTTTCTAAGTAAACTTCAACTCAAAAACTTTGACCCAAAATTCCAACAGTCTGCACATAGAGCACTCTCCCTTGACTGAGAAAAAGATGGTGTTGTATAATTCTCTCAATCCCAGACCTATATTGACTAATGGCTAATATCTGTCCAGTATTGTAAATATGCAAATTTTGTCAACACCACCTACTGTAAGTAGAATGTCCTCTCTCAACAGCCAATTGTGGAAGAGGACATAACTCTTGGTGCTTACTGCACCACATGCAACCAACATCTCTGGGTCTCTTGTTTGGTTGCCTGGATTCTCCATTACATTTTGCTTAGTCTTTCTTCCAAATAAATCTAACTTTGTTGCAATAAAAAACTTTGTCATTTTATAAACAAAAAATTACAAACATCTATACCTGAAAACCTTTTCAGATATTGTTTTGATTAAACTTTAATATTGGGCAAATATGCATTCTTTATCTGCTACTGTAAACTATTTTCATTTAGAACATATTCAAAAGTAAATACAAGTAAAACTAAACTTTGTAGTGTCACTGTAGCTCTACTGCTTGTGCTGATGCCCCTTCAAATAAGTTAGAAATAAAGCAGAATGTCAATCTATTGGTTTCTGTATTGGCCATGTTTTGAATTTGTTTGGATCTTGCAATGCTGTAATGGCTGCTTATCCTTTCTATCTTGAGTTTCAGTAATTATAAAGAAACTTATAAGATTTTACTTGTGCTAAAATTTTTAACTAATAATGAAGCTATTATTGCACAATGTTAAAAAGTTAAATACAGTTTGGAATTAAAGGCACATCTTCAAAAATGAACCAATGTCATGTTCACCATTTTCCAAGGAAAAAGTATAAAAAGCCATCCAGAAAAAAATACAACAGGATAATGCTTACTTGAGTAAACAATATTCCATGTGTTGGCCTGTCCAAAAGAAAAATGACTTGCATGGCCTACATAAACTTTTGTCAGCTTGAGTCTGGAAAGGATATATAAATTCAGAATGACATTCACATTTCACTATGCAAATTAGATTCTATAAAATGGATGACACGATTACAGTTGAAGTTTGTCTAAGAGTTGTTGTGTGGAAGATTAGTTCTAGAGACATGTGACTGCTGGATTGAATTTTATCCTAAACATGAAATTTTGCTATAGCTTTGTCCTGCATAAATGCACTTGAGAAACGGATAAGTTGAGTCTATTATGGTGAAAGTAGTAATGAATATTTTACTAGACACTCAACTTTCTATGAAAGTTAACTTCTAACAACCCAATTTGGTTTTCACTCTGGCAAGGGATGCAATGGTGGCATAGATTCCCTCAAATGACTATGAAATAAACTTACTGAATAGAAATTTGTAAATCTATGTTGATCTCACAGCAGCATGTGATCACATTAATAGACTTTTCTGATCAATCAGAAATGGTCTTCCAAGCTCTGATTTGACTGTCGATCTGATAGAGGAATTGTATTACAGTCTTTACAGCTATCTATTGACATGAAAAATCTGTCTGTTCTGAAAATGATTAAATTGTATAGTTATGGCCTACTAAATTTTATTTGACAGATACCCAATCTTTTTATAAAAGGAAGCTGAAGTCTAATGCTTTAAGAATGTACTTTAGTACATATAAATATTACATTCACATATACTCATGTACAGAATTTGTTTTTTCTTAACTGTATATTTTAACTTTAAATTTAACTAACACAGGATTTTCCAGAATTAAGCCTTTAAGCTGGTACAACTCATTAAAATTCTGATATCAATTTTATTTCTATAAAATTAACTTTTTAAAAAGTTCTAATGCAAGAATAACCAGAAACACAATGGTTTTGATTTGTGCATTAATTTGTATTATGCTTATGAATCAACATTGATATAGAGCCTGATTTGAGCTTACTGTGTTCTATCTGATCTTAAAGTAAATCTGAACTTTGATAAAATTGATTTGATCCTATACATTCTTTTTCACACACACACACACACACACTTGTTCTCTCAAAGTACTTATCTACAATCTCTTTAAACCACCTACCAAAATATTCACTAGATTATAGAAATGCTGGTTTAAAACTGTGACATTAATTCTCTGTACTGGTCACTTGAAATAAGCCATTGGCAAAGATATTTATGTCCACCTAAAGATTAAAAATTATTGAAGTATAGTGATGCCTTCTTAGCTTTATATTCAGGTATCATTGGATTTCCTTAAACTTTCAGGTTTTCTGAAATTAAATGTTGCTGTAGTGATTCATTCATGCTATATGATTTCAGGTTTTTCCTTTTTATAAAAATACAAGTTGGCATGCATGATTTCATCTTTTGTACAAGGACTTCTATATAATTAATGCAGACAATAAATTGGTATTACCACAAAACATTTTCTCTTAAAAGTGCAAAAGGATTTCCATTGAAACACTTCACTCTGACTTACAGCAGTAACGGCTTAATCATTGGAATGATAAACTGAAAACTCTTTTAGAAATAACAATGATAAATCTTTAAGGTGAACCAGTTTTTTAAGTTGGTCAGAAAGCAAGTGAATTTCTCATGTCTTCTATTCTGTTCATATATTTAATATGAAAGTGTGTATGAAGTAGATGTGCAAAGTAACTTCACAATGCAGAAAAAAAAAGTTGCACTCATTGACATTCATCAATGCTTACTGAATGTTTGAGACTAGACAGTTATGCTGTGGATTATGTTTCTGCAATGTAGTAGTATACTATGCCTATGAATGCAGTATGCAGTCAGTTGTGCATTCCTGGCAAAGATGCATAGCCAATGGTGGTGACTTCAGTTTCTCAACTGAACACTTTTGCTCTTTTCAGTATTTCTGTTATGTTCACTGTATTTTTAGTTTCTCTGGGAATAAACAGGAAGCATTATTTTTGGAGCAGCATTTATACATATATTGAAGATATAACCAAGAATTGCACAATTTTTTAAATAAAATTTATGAGTCTATATTAAAACAAAGAATTATTCTTTTTCTTTGTTATAGTACAATTTTAGATTCAAGAAGCATTCAGAAAAGTCATTCACTCAAATATTGAGACTTCAAATATTAGTTATTTTCAGTGTCAAATCAACAAGTCTAATGATCCTGACACTTTTTTTTTTTTTTTTTTTTTTTTTTTTTTCCATATTTGGTACTTATAAAGCTTAATGATAGAAATTGAATGGTACCTATTTTACATCTCTAGCTTAAAGGGTTTCCAAGATATGACCTTTTGACCACTTACCAGAATGGTAAATTTTAGAAAATAGTTTATAATATCAATATCTCGGTTGTTCAATTACAAAGCTAAATTATATACCAGTCTTAGAGTAGTTTAGATAGATCTAAAAGTTTGTCTGTTGAATAAGATAATTTGACTTTAACCATAACCTTTTTGACCTTTTTAATTACTCTAATTTTTTTTTTTTTTTTTTATTTTAATTTGACAAATCTGTCTGCTTTATGGCAAGATGTACAAAATTTTGTGGTGGACTTCTGACTGTGGCCTGAGTTACAAGAGTTTTACTGAGTTTGGCCAAATTCAGTATGGCAGATTTTGGTATTTGCCATTATATGCCAACATTTTCATATCTCCCAATAGTCAAGTTATATATCTTTAGAAAACTCATTGAATGCTGATTATTCACATGAGACCTATGATCATAAAATCAATAGAATTTGTTTTTGTTGAATGTTGACAAATTTGGAAAATAAACAACCTTTTTTTTTTTGGTTTTGTTTACATTTTAGTACAAATAGATTTTTATATGAAGTGATGTAATGAAAATAATTATTTTAAATATTATAAATTTGTTAACATAAAATAATTTGAAAATATTTAACAAATGGTGTTAATGGTTAACCAATTTTTGTTGACATGGTACACCAAATGCACAAAACAATCTATATATATATATATATATATATATATATATATATATATATAAATTTTACCTTAAAAATGAATATTTAAAGATTCCTAATATTTGTAAAGATTAACAAGCAAACTTATTTTGCTTGTTGGAATACATGTTTAAATAAAAAATTAAAAAAATTGTATATGTGAACCACTTACTTTTTTTTTTTTTTTTTTTTTTTTTTTTTTACTCAATTTTTTTTGTGATGACCAACTTTGGTTATATCTTAAGGTGATTTCAAGAAATTCTTTCCTAAAATATTTGAAGCTTTTTCTAAGTTCTTCCAGTGTCAATTATTGGATCAACTAAACTAAGAATATCAGAATAATTTAAAATTAAAATATCCAGATGTAATGGATAAAAGATGGGAAAAGATCTTCAGTTGCAAAAATGTCAATTTTACCTCCTTGATTATCAGGATATTTTTCAAGCACACATCCTAACTACCAATTCCTATCACAGATTGCTGTAACAAACCCCTTAATGTTTTTAAGCTCTATATTGTCCCATTTTATAATTTTAACTCTTTTCATCCTGAGTGGATGCTTTTTTTTCCTTTTACCTCTTCCTGAGACACACCTATCCCAGTTTTTTGGAGCTGCTGCCATGTACCCAGGGTAGTTATGTTGTAGGGTACTACTTATACTGACCAGTTTTTATCTAATGTCTCTGGGCCACCACTTATGACTTTTGCTCTATTTTGTAAGCTGTGGACGATCCCTTTCTTTACACTGTATGGATGGTGGGAGTTGAAATTGAGGTACTGTTCAGTGAATGTTAGTTTACAGTATACGGATATCTTGAACCCATGCTCTGTTTGAGATATTAGAACATCTAGGAATGGGAGTGTGTTGTTTCTTTCTCCATCATGAACTGTATCAAAGGTCTTCCAGTAGAACCTGAACATCTTCCTGATAAAGGATTGGTCAGTATCAGTAGTAAACTACAATGTAACAACTACCCTGGCAGCACCTCAAAAAGACTGGGATAGGCAGGTACAAGAGGACAACAACACTCGGAAAACAGCCTGCCTTATGTGAAGGGGTTATCAGAGAAAACACAAAGGATCTATGGTCTATATAACATCAAGACAACCTTCAAAAGCGGGATGACACTTCGCAGATATCTCTCCCGAGTAAGACCCTCCCCCCCCGAGGAGAACATGACTAAAGAATGTGTACTCTATCCCATGCAGCTGTGGAAAGAAATATAAAGGGGAGACAGGCCACCCCCTTAAGGTAAGGCTTCAAGAACACCAGAAAGCTGTAACATGAGGTGAAGTGGAAAAATCAGGTGTGGCTGACCACATATGGAGAGAAGAGATCACCGCCTTCTGTGGGATCATGTTGACAAAGAACATCATTGGAAAATTCATAAACTTAAGGAATCGGCACATATGCTAGACCACAAAAATCTCCTGAACTGACCAAGCATAGAAATACACTATAGGAACCAGTAATAAGGAGTGCCAGAGAAAAGCGATAACAAAAATTGCAATATGAGCTCTGGTAAAAACATGAAATGATAACAGCAAAAATTGCAATATGAGCACTAGTAAAAAATGATTGCTGAAGACATTAGGTTTATAATACCCAGAAATTCATACACTGATGTCTTCAAGGATAAAGATGTTAGTTAGATCCAGTGACAGGACCCAAAGAGTGTGAATTCAATATCTGGTTAAGGCAGTGGAGAACTTTCAAGGGAATTACCAGGAGATAACCGACATCCATTAGACATGGCACATGGAACTAGAACAGTCTACCCTAGTGAGCAAAATAAAGGATTCAGTTCAACATTCTAACCACCTGAAGAAGGCCAGAGTGTACAACAGCTGAAATGTTGTGATAAATATAGCAACAAAGGTGAGGACAATAGTCTGAATAATGTAAATAGTGTACATAATACCTCATCTCAGAAATATAGACGGGTTATTGTTTATTGTTTTGAATGACCAAGGAATAAATGTTATGGATTGGCCACCTCTGTCCTGACATGACTTCCATAGAAAACTTATAGAAGGCTTTAGGACAAAATATCATGGCTAGGAATTCATCAAATGTTGACGGTCTATGGGAAAAATTACAGGAAAAATCTGCTAAAATTACAGTTGACAAATGTCAAAATTTAGTGAAATCCTGTGGACATTTTTGCATTTTCTCATTCAATTATTTTTTATTAAAAATATTTTTTTTTTTCTTAATTTTGGACACTTGATACTTGAGTAAAGAATTAAATGACTTAGAGTTCTCTCTGTCATTCCAAATAACTTGCAGATTTAAAGCACAACTGAAGTATCATTTGTCTACATTCAGTGAAAATTGCAATTATATTTTTTGTGATTGATGTTTTAATTTTTGTTCCTTAATTTTGGACACTACTGGGATATAATTTAGCTTTGAAGGATGAAAAAAACAACTGAACTATTTATATTTAAACATTGACAAAAAAGTGAATTTTGGAAAATAGTCAAAGGGCCATATTTTGGAAACCCTTGGACCTAGAGATGTAACACTTCAATTTCTGTCATGAAACTCTAAAAGTGTACTAAGTTTGAAAAGAAAAAATCTGTTGGATGGTCAGACCCTTGTTGACTAGAGACTTCAAATAACTGATATTTGAAGTCTTGATATTTGAAGTCTTGATATTTGAAGTCTTGATATTTGAAGTCTTGATATTTGAAGTCTTGATATTTGAAGTCTTGATATTTGAAGTCTTGATATTTGAAGTCTTGATATTTGAAGTCTTGATATTTGAAGTCTTGATATTTGAAGTCTTGATATTTGAAGTCTTGATATTTGAAGTCTTGATATTTGAAGTCTTGATATTTGAAGTCTTGATATTTGAAGTCTTGATATTTGAAGTCTTGATATTTGAAGTCTTGATATTTGAAGTCTTGATATTTGAAGTCTTGATATTTGAAGTCTTGATATTTGAAGTCTTGATATTTGAAGTCTTGATATTTGAAGTCTTGATATTTGAAGTCTTGATATTTGAAGTCTTGATATTTGAAGTCTTGATATTTGAAGTCTTGATATTTGAAGTCTTGATATTTGAAGTCTTGATATTTGAAGTCTTGATATTTGAAGTCTTGATATTTGAAGTCTTGATATTTGAAGTCTTGATATTTGAAGTCTTGATATTTGAAGTCTTGATATTTGAAGTCTTGATATTTGAAGTCTTGATATTTGAAGTCTTGATATTTTTTACATTCATTGACATTTTCCTCTTAGTAATACTAATCTATTATGTAATGTCACTGGGTGGTCTATTTCTTCATTTTAGAAATAAATCCCTATTTTCTCCATTTGTAAACAAGGTGCTTCCTGATACCTTTTTGTAACTTTGTATATATTTGTATGCTTTTCATAATCTGCTAATCGCTTATTCATTAAAAAAGTGCTTTTAAATCTGACAAATCTTGGATTAACAGAAGAAAACCTGGATTATTTTTTTTATTATTTTTTTAGCAAACATTTATTGTTAATGAAACCTGATTTCGTTGTGTTTATTCTTGTTGACAAGTTTGTGATTATTATTCACTAAATACTGTTTTAAACAATGTGCCTGCTTATTCAGGCTCAGTTCAAACTAGATATTAGTCAGATTTAAATCTGACTCATTTGTTGTATTTTTATTTTACAACCGTGATTTACTAAAAACAAATAGGTTAGCTTATCTACATCTAATTTCACACTTTGCAGTTCATTGAAAAATTGTCGTATGAAATTAATGTTAAATTTTCACTCATGATATTCCAACTTATTTTTAAGTTGGTTTATACTCCTGTTTAATTTGACAAGTGCCTAATTACCACACCCAACATTACTAGTCTAGGTCAGTCTTTAATGGTTTAAATCTTTCTAGAATCAACAGCCTAGTATTATGATTTACATAACCCACTAAAACTTTCATCTCTGAAAGTTGTTGCTAGGGCTAAATGTAAAAAGCATTAGTTATAATCCCAGGGACATAATTGGCTTCTATACTAAATAAACTTGGTCATCAGAATTAAAGTATGTGAATGCATGCTTAAATGCATGTTTATAGCTTAGATTTTTTTGAAGATCCCATTAATAACTTAACATTTTTGCTGTATGACAGATTTCTTTAACTTATGAAGTGCACTGACAAAAGCATGTTTCAAAACACTTTGATTTGTTAATATGAACAATTTGATTATATATATATATATATATATATATATATATATATATATATCTAAATTTAAATACCTATTCTATTGAAGTGTCTGTTGCAACCATCAACACAGCATGTGATTGACTGGTTGGTCATGTAATAACTGTTTAGAAGACTTTAGTCATGCTCTAAAAGTGAACCTTTTATAATAGTTTTTTCTGTAATTATAATTTACTAAAATGTTAAGTTATTTATAATTAAAGCCAAGTAATGAGCCATGTTAATGTGTTGTTTTTTTGGGGGGGGTATTTTATTTTTTAACAAAATAAACTTGGCTTTAAATAACTATTTAGAGCCTAGTAAATATATAACAATCTTGATATTTTTATCATTAAGAATTTGCTGTGTTGTGGTATAGATATTAATATTTCATGGTTTTTATAATCACACTATAGAAATGGCTTATAAATACTTTCATTACTGAACTCTTTTGAGCAACCATATTAGTTGGGCAGTTCATTACTGATTTCTCTCTGTTCAAATTCTTTCTTATAGAAAACGTACTCCACTTTTCTTTTCTATGTTTAAATGTGGCTCAGACAAAACTAAATGAGTGAGTAATGAAGAGCATGAAACTACTAAAAACATTTCAGTACACAAACTGGGTTCTTTAGAATCATTTAAAATAAAGAATATTATAAAGGTACAATGATACATCATTTATAAAGTGTACTAGGCCAGAAATTTCAGCTTGGTTTAGTGCTTATAACCAAGATAGTAAATGACAAGAACACTTGTTTCCATTGATACATTTAGGTAAAAAGTATCACCAGTGTTTGCAGAAGCAGTTTGTGTA
Source organism: Acanthosepion lycidas (assembly GCA_963932145.1). Taxonomy (NCBI): domain Eukaryota; kingdom Metazoa; phylum Mollusca; class Cephalopoda; order Sepiida; family Sepiidae; genus Acanthosepion; species Acanthosepion lycidas. The sequence goes on along the minus strand of OZ010593.1, from coordinate 95,766,017 downwards.
TTGTGGACGTTCATGGAGAATAATAAAATAGACAAGTTTTAACTTGTTCCTGCAGTCAGGTTAAATATAAAAGGTATAATTTAATACTTGAGTGCACATTTGGGGATTATGTAACCAATCTTAGCAGCCTGGTTGTCACGTAACAAAACTTAAATAAGCATTTAAAGAATTATTGAAAGCCATCTTTAATAAGAATTCATATGGAATTATTTGTTACTTATTTTATTGTGCTTAATTATATAAACTTTTCATGTGTATGGGGAGAATATGTATGGTTCAATACAAGCCATGATTTCAGCATCCACTGGTAGCCTTGGAACACCTATGGGTAAGTGGTGTGGATTACTGTATATTTTTAAATTGCTCTTTAAAACTGAACTGCTGCTTTGTGGAACTGACTTCCAAGAGGATGATTCTCTGATTACTACAATTGTAAGTCTATGGTTAACTGTTATCTTCCCTACATCTCCACATAAACTGTGCCTCTTATGTAACCCTCTACTTCCAGTGGCTCTCGGGCATTGTGCAGAGTGAACTTCATTGTAAAGACAAAAACAAATCAGCTTTTTTTCTTTTTTTTTTTCCCTTTCTTCTGTCATAAAGAGTGGGAATTGATGTAACGGGAACAAATGTCCTCTACTTCCAGATGTTATTAATTTGTCACATTGACAAAATTCTAAGAAATGAAAGACCAGAAAATAAATAAGCTAGCTACAAAATAATTTTGTTTCAATTGAATTCTCATTTTCCAACAAGAAATGAAACCTTCCTCTTCCACCTTCCTCACTTTCCCTATTGGATTTTATTATGAGTCAATATTTTCATTTTAAAATTGCTACTAACAAACCAATGTTGGTAAAATTTACATATGTACTTACACTTATAAATATGTGAGCTTAGATTTTTTTTTTTTTTTTTTTTTTTTTTTTTCAGAAATTTAAAATAAGTCTTGTTTAAAACAAGTGTAGGGTTTTTGGCAGCAATAAATTTGGATACTAAAAATGAAACATAATTTTAAGTAATGTTTCATTTGAAACATTTTGCTAGAAGCTTATCTACAGGGTATTCAAGTTGGCATTTGTCTGATTTAATAGCCTACCAAAATCTTTTTCAGTTAATAACCAAGCATTAAACTAAAATTAACAAGACATTTCACTAGGTTGTAAAATGACACTAATCTGAGCTTGGGATGAAGTTGTTCACATCAATTTTCATAACTTTGTTAGCTCAACTTTCAACACCTGAAAAACTTCAACAGCCTAAAAATTGTTGAATTGCAAGAAAACTTTCTGTACTTGGTAATATTCACCTTGAAATTACTGTACAATTTTACAAAATGAATTTAAATGATCTGAAATGTACAACAGATTTTCAGTATTTGTTCTCTTGTATGACAGTGGAAAAGCTTATTTGGAATGCGTCTTGTCCTTCAAGACTTCATCAGACTAAATTTATGACTACATATGCACATGAATGAGGGGTGCTGGGGATTTTAGAATTTTTATTTTATTTTTATTTATTTATTATATATATATATATATATATATATATAGCCGAATTCACTTAGTCATTTTCTTTTTTTTTTTTCTATCAATTTTGTTAGTAGGTATCCCATACTGTGATAATAGATCTGCCAGGAATTGTGAAGTGTAAGAGCTAGGGCGCAAATTTACTGTAGATGACCTTGCAATGTATGTTTATATAATTAAATTCTTCCTCATTATGGTTAACAAGATCTTGTTTTGCCAAAAGTTATTACATTTGCTACTTTCTTGTACATGTGCTCTCTATTTACAAACCTTAGTTATGAACTTTGAGAGATGCCATTCCCATTTTGAAGCAGCTCATTGTCACCCTTTCAATACAATGCAGTCATCTCTCTGCTCTCATGTTTATGATCACATGTGGCTTTCAAAAATATGGCAGGCATTTTAAAAAAAAAAAAAAAAAAAAAAAATCTCACTCTACCAAAGCAGTCAAAATAACTCTGTGTGAAAAATACATTTTATTTTTTAAGCAAGACAGTACAATAGCATACTATCTTGACATGATTCTAAACATTTGTATTTACAAACTCCAGGAGCCTATCCTGTTTGTTAGTCAAGGAGTTCCGGTATATATGTTTATAAATTCAGACATGGCTCCTAACCTGCTGATGGCTAAAGTCCATTACAATGGTAATGGGAAGATAGTCAACAAGTTGATATATAGATCTCTCACTTATTCAATATATTCTTCTTTAAACTTTACATGAAGGTTTAGCTGACAATTTAAACTTTATTTTATTTTTTTTATATTTTTACAGTGAGTCGCTCTTTACAAGACCTGGGGCACACTCGAGGTAAATTGTTAGGAGGCCATTTGTGTTTATAGGTGAAAGAGATAATGATTAACCCTAGCCTTGGGAGTCGATTATACAAGGCAGTGGTTTGTGGGGAGCTGTTTGAGTGGAACAAACTTCTCACCAACAGAATATGGAGGGAATGTAGTTCATCCCATGGAAGTAGCAGTAGAGCAGCAAGTGGCTTGTCACATCTTCACTCCCCTCTCATGGGAGAGAGAGCTGAAGAATGAAGAATAATTTGTCAACCACAATGTTTGTAGACACTTTTGAACTCTATCAAGGCTGGAGAGTGAAGTCTTGGCAGTTCCTGCCTAGATATGACGACAGTACTGTTTTGGGCCTGATCTGGCTCTTATAAAGGTAGAATAGCAGGAGTTGGGTACTTACTGGATCAGTACAGAGAGCCGACCATTTTATCTGCATCCTTAGCAATGGATCATATGTTTGGACTTCCTTGACATAATTTAAACCCTATCTGTTCTTCTGCATGTGTTGTCTGGGACTTGTTGATAATACTGATTTTTTTTTTTTTTTTTTTTTTTTTTTTTTTTTTCTTTTCTAACTTCAATGTGAGATCATGAATTGTCGTCCATTGTCAAGATTAAAAATGGGGTAAAAATCCTTCCCAATTATGGTATGCCAAGAAACATAATTTGTCAATAGAATTAAACAAAATAGAGAACCAATAAAATGTGAAAAGGATATTTATACAGTTGCTTGATGAAACTCCAGCAATAAAATATGAAATTAAGAATTTTTAGGTTTAATGGCTACAGAATACATTTGGTCGACAAGCTGTTTAATGAAAAGTATACACTTATTGTACTTTATATAGATTCACTAATGTAATAGAAGCAAATAGTTGATGGGTTTTTAATAGTTCTAAGATTTTTAACAAGTTTTCATTAGCTACCACTAACTAGGTCTTAATTTTATTTTTCATTGGTCAGTACAATTTTTTTTTTCTCCTCAATATAATTGAATCTAATAAATTAAAAGTATTATAGAGGCATTTATTTATAGTTTGTACTGGGTATTCCAAAAACCCAGCATTAGTTGTCTATAAATTGAAGATCCTCTGATGTAATGTTACAAGTATATAAATTTTAATTCTTCTTACATTTACTTACATGCTAATACACTTGGGAAAGGTATGGGTCCTCTTCTCCCCCCAGCTATGAGTAAATAGCAGGACAGACCAGGTTCTATAACCTTGGATGGCAACTGGTCTACTGCAGAAAGAAATGGCAACCTACTGTGGAGAAAAAAAATCTGCCTTGTCAGTCATGAATTGAAAGATACATTATCACCTAAGTGTGTATCACACATGACTGACATATTAAGAGTATTGACAGCTTCTAATCTGATGCAGAAAAAAATGCAGGTGAGGTGAACATGAGGCATGATTAGTGACTTACATCCTAGATGCATCCACGTGGATGCACATCAAGTTGACATTGAGACAGTTTCTGTGGATCAAGGGCATGTCATGCCATCTCAGTTTCTTCCTGCAAGGCTTCATGGCCAATGCCAAGTCCTACAAGTTTGCTGGTACATTCTTCAACAGGACTCTTCTCCTTTGCACATAACCCAAGAGTATCTAGTCAAAAATTTTAACAATTATGTCACTCTAATGTATGGCCTCCTAGCTCACTTTACTTGAATCATCTGAACTACCAGGTCTGGGGGCAACAAGGAGACCAACCAGCACCTCAACAATGCTAAAGAAACCTTGAAGAATCTTTGTGAATATCATGACGAGCATGAGAAGCACTTGATCTAAGAATGAAGTCACCTTTACAGACCATTCCTGAAGCTGTGGGCAGATTTACTGAGTTGTCTTTTTTTTTTTTTTTTTTTTTTTTTTTTTTTTTTTTTTTTAAAGGTGAATATATAGTTTCTTTTGAAAATATATCAACATTTCCACTTTTATTTATTAGCTTGTAATATTTCACTGGCCTGGAATGGTTTATATGAGCTAAGATTTATTATTCATTAAATCTCAGTGAATACAAGACTTGACTTGTAACAGTTTTCACCCTGGTCGGGTTGAACCGGCTTCCTCCCAAGCAAGTACGGCATCACAGACCATTGCTGCCCACACTTGCTGATCCTGAGCCAGGTCACACAAAATGGCAAGCCAATCGCGATTCCATCGTTGAAGACCAACTACTTGTGGACCCGATGGTACTGCTAGGTCATCCTTGATTGTGCTAGCCCACGTCCTCAGCTGCCCACCGACACGTTTTTGCCAGCCAGGAAGAGAAGGAGGGAGAAGTACATCGCAGATGAGGTCTCCCTTCAGGCGCTGAGCTGCGTGTATGAACCATCGTATGAACAATGGAGCAGGACGGGTGGAAGAGGACATAGACTCAGGCGACAATGTAGAGTGGCTGTGGACACATGATCAATTCGGCGACATCTCAGAATGCAGCGAAGACAATTGTTGTCGAACACTTCAAGCCCTCGTAGGTCAACAGCTCTAAGTGGCCACGTTTCGCAGCATAGAGAAGGATAGTCCGAACAATAGCCTGATAGATGCGCCCCTTCGTAGCCATGGAAATCTCCCGTTGCCCCCATAGTGACAGCTTGAGACTCGCCAGCAGTATTATGGCCGCAACCTGGCTAAAGGGGCTCTGGTGAAAATCCAGGAGGTGTCTGTTCTGGCAACCAGCGGCCTTGGGTTGCTCTGTCAATGCGTCTGTGGAAAATCTGCAGCAAACAGGGCGTTTTTTCCCTTTCCCTCGGGTAGGACTTCCCTTAATCAAATCCCAATGAATCTTCCTTTATGAGCAATACTGAATACAAGGCTCAAGAACCACTCAAGGTAGAAGATTAGTTGAAATTGTAATGATGAATGAGGTGTGATATGAAAATGTGGTAGGAAATGAAGGTAAGGAGAATAGGTAATAATTTATCCTTGACCTGAAAAGGTCAAGATTGATGTGCTTAGAGAAGCAACCATGCAGGTGTCTAATCCTGTTTGGACTGATCTCTCTAACAGGTGAGGCTGCTTTAATTTATTATTTGGTCTAGTTGGCTTGGACATTTGAGCCCATAATGCCAGCTATCATGGTCCTGCATCAAGGTCATTAGGGAAGCATTCTGTGTTATAACATAGCTGGTCAATACAAGTTGTTGCTGGGCAACCAACTTGTCTTGCTCCATGGTTAGGTGTTCAAAACAGATCACTCATGAGTTCTTGTTTTACTCATCAGCAGTGTCCTGCAAAGTGCATTCTGCATTTGACATACTTTAACATCTATTGGATCTTAAGTGAAACTTGTATACAATCCATCATTAAAGATACTGGAAAAATATACAATCCAAAAAGACATGTAGTGAACTTTGGCATATTGCTAACTCAAAAGGAATCCACAGATATAGTAACTGGGAGATTTGTAAGAAGCCAATTATCAAGTAAAAGTCTACCTAGCCTTGAATATTTTATATTACAAATTTAGGAGGTGGGGTTCTCAAAGAAAGTAGTCTTTTTCAGATCTGAAATGTTCAATTTTGCATGGTTTAGCTTAAAATCTGAATAAGAAAGCAGCTATATTTGAGAATATTCGTTGCTGTGTATTAATCAAATATTTAAATTTTAGATCATTCCAAAATTATGAATTAAGCCTGGGTAATTAAGGTAGTGGCACCATACAATTAACACTGACTCTATGGTGTCATTGTCTTAATTACCCATGCTTAATTTGTAATCTTCCAGAAAATGAATTGGAAGGAATAAACTGATTTATTGACATTTTACTAAAATCATAATCGTAGGATGAATTACAAGAAATCCTAAATAACCTGAATATGGTACATATCAATGTAGGTTTAAAAATGGACAGAAATAAGTCCTGTTCAATTGCAATATTCTGAAAAAGATAAAATTGAAAGATGAACTGAAAGTAATCAAAGAAAGATATGTATATATGTATATATACTTAGATCACGTGATAGCATGAAAGATGACCCAGAGAAATGAAATAAAACTGTATATGATAAAGTAGAAAGCACTAAGGATAACTATAATGAAAAGAACTTTACTAGTAAGATTAAAACCCAGAGCTTAAAATGAACGTATAAGGCCATGTATTTTGCATGGATACAATACCTGGAAATTAACAAAATTGTTTGAAAAACTCTACAATGCACAAAGATCAATGAAAACAGAAATAGAAGGAAAAATTGACCAAAAGATGTTTTTTGATATATCTCAGGAAAGATTAAATGATACAAATGGAGATGCACAATAAAAATAAAGGGTAAATGTGTCAGGATGGCACTATCATGAAATAATTGGAAAAAGGTTTTTGTTCTACAGTCAATGAGTAATGACTGATATGATCCTGTTGAGAGGGGTGCTAAAAATGAGTCGAACCATTTAACAAAATCTCAGAACTTTTAGTTTGAGCATTGAATATTTGAACTGAAAATAAATTGACAACTGGGGGTTGTTTGGTATCACTGGAAAGCTTATCTACATTAATATACTAAAATATTCCCTTTTTGTAGCATTTGGTGTGTTGGGAAATCACATTCTCTTATATTTTTGTCTATTTTTACTGCCAATTTGCTAACAATCATGATCAAACCATTTCTGTTATTTTGCTGATGCAAATCATTCTACTTCATAGTATATTTGTTATACAAAACCCTTTTTATTGGATTTAAATGATAAACATTTGATTTCATTCCATTTGACTTTGAAGTTCATACATTCGATCTGGATTAATTTGCAGCCTTTGTGTTCATCTCATTTAATTTTCATCTAGAAATTTCTATCTATTGAATATTGAGGGAATGTGGGTGATATGGTGTGTTCTTGGCAGGACCATGAGAATAAAGGAAATAGCTTCAATGAGCAATTATTTGCAAAGTGTCAGTTGGAAGAATCTTAAATACGAGAAGTTAGGCAAGGTTCAAATACATTGATAAACTACACAACACAGATTATTAGCATCTGATTAGTTGGAAAAAAACAAATAAAGATAGTATGCCATGTTAAAATACATCAACAAAACAATGCCAAAAAGATGCATACAGTGAATTAAAAAGGATCTGAACATCCATACTAGAAGGTCAAGTTGTCATGTTGCCACACACAGTGTTTGCCTGTAAAAAAAAAAAAAAAAAAAAAAATCTTGTGAAGACTTGTCAAGAAAACATGAAGTTTTGGGGTACATTTACAGAGTCTACCAATGGAATTATTTTGATATGGATATATTATCACAGAATGGGGTTAGAAGATACAGAAAAAAGATCCTTGTTTTAAAGGATACTGATCAAGATCAAACACAAGAATAGCTTTTGAATTTTGTTTGTTGGAAATGTAAGATTGAATCTAGAAATGCTTGTGATTTCTAGAAGATTGAAGTGCCTAATGAGTTTCAAGTATCGTTTTAATCAAACTTAAATTCAAGCGTTTGTTTTGATTCTTAATGTGAACAGTTAAATATTTGTACTATTTTTGATTTGGCAAGATTACTGATAATTTGTAATCCAGATCATTGTACTTTGCCAGAGCCATGTGACACCATGTGACAAAAATTTGAATAGTACCAATGTTTTACTATCGAAAGGATGTGATGGAAATTTCAATTCCATTACATTTTGTATATACTGATAGTTTTCAGTGACAGTCTAGTTTTTGTAAAATAAACCTTGATCATATTACCAAATCCAAAATTATATCCATACCTAATTGATCTTTTGCACAAACTTGTAAGGTTTGAGTTTATAGTTTTAACTATTTCAAGAGCTATCAAAAGAAGTGTCTTACAAGGTATGGATGATACTATCCCTCAAAATACTATGATAGGGTCAAAAAGTTTTATGTTAATCTACATACAATAAACTTTTAAGTTAAGTATAATATCGGACTTTATTCCAGGTTTACTTAATATAGACCATTTAGGTAATCTCTTATGAGTAGAAAACTCTTCAATCATATGTGATGTTATGTTATTTTTTTATTTCTTAATGTAAACTGTTAACCAGTAATGTGTTAAGATCTGAATCCTTCAACTTGAAATAAATTGACTTTGTTGATTAATAAGTGTTTACAAATTCATTGGGAAATTAATTTACTTTTAAAGAATTTTATTTCTGATCTTTTAATCAAAAATCAAGCCAGGAAGAAATTTTCACAAGAGAAAGGAAGTGTGTGTGGAAAAACCCAAGTTTTATATTAAATGGTTAAAAACTTAACATGTACGAGGAAATAATAATTTTATGAAAAATCCTAACTTATAAGCCATTTTATTTTCCTTTTTGAAAGAATTGATAGCCAACCAAGATAAATATGAAACCATTATGTTCAAACTCAAGTGTTTGAGAGAAAAGCAAGTTAATATTTAGAAAATGTTTTTAATCACTTTCTTAGATTTAATTTATTCAGGTTTATATTGGATTTTTTTCAAATTCTGTATTTTCTAACAAACTTTTCCTGCATATGAAAGTGAGAACTATCTTACTCTTAGGAAGTTTTAAGATAGCTATTTGACATTTTCAGTAAACTAAAATTATTTCTATTTGCAAATTGGATTTTAATTTAATTCTAAAGTAATTAGCAAGATTGCTCTTTCTGCTGACATTTGACTGGAGACAAGACATGAAATCCTTAGATGTTTTAGAAAATGTAAATGATATGAAAGTGTTGAATCTTATTAGTTTTGAATAGCTTGGGAGGGGGAGACTCTCTTTACTTCATTTTTGAGTACAATAAATGGTTAGCCATTTCTAAGCTGGACTTAAAAACTTGTAAACAAAAACTATTCAGATTATTGGATTATGATGCCAAAATCAAACCAGTAGAACAATTTACTGGGAAGTGTTTTAACAGAGGATGGAAAGTGACACTGAAATCTGAAGAGACATTGGGATAGTGAAAGGTGCCTTCTAAAAATCTAAGTATTAAATAACAAGAATTTCCTTAGGAACAAAGAGTACTGAACTGTTAGGTGATATCAATCCTCTTGTATGGCAGTGAATGTTGGACCATCTACACACAGATGAATAAACTTGGTAATAGAATGTGGTTCTACAGAAGGATGCTCAGAATACCATGAACTGAACATGTGAACAATGACAGTTTTAGAGAAAATGGAATCAGTGTGACACTATTTAGCTATGGTAATTGGCTAACTAATTAACCATAGAAATTAAAAACAGGAAAGACTTAAGGCGAGAAAGAGCTATATCAAAAGATAGACTGATCGACGTTTAAAAAAGATTTTATTTTATTTACGAAGATACTTTTTGCACGAGACAGAAAAACCATAAGAAAAAGCAAGATATGATTCTGTCAAAACTGATTAATGTCACAATAAAGGAGTGACGTGTAAAGGGAAACGGAATTCAGAAAGAAAAACAAAGCCAACCGACACATACGGCCATAAAAAAATCTTGGCTTGACGGCCACCAGAGAGAAGTGATATTGGTGATCTTTCAGAGATATCATTTAATTTTAATTCCTGGGTCCAACGAAGGGAGCCATCTGGTGTGTGTTAGAATTCTGGCATGAGGAAGAAAATCGTATTATTATTGCTTATTCAAACTGTTGACGTCAGACACATTGCCGTTGAAAATGGGCATTTGGTGATAAGAGGATTTTAAGGCATGAGAAAAATAAAGAATTTGATTCTCAGGTAAAATACGGACCTCCCAGCTAAAAGTTGACTTAACAGAAGAAACCAGGTGTCAGGTTTTGACAGTGATTGAAGAGTCTGTAGAGAGACCCGACTAAGTGAATTTTGGATGTCCCTGAAAAAGATGTGATAAGAATTATTTGGCAATCTGGGATTTGTAAATGTTTTGACTGAAAGTAAAAAAGGATTTTGTAAACAAAATTCTGGATAATAATTTCAAGAAGGCCAGTCTACCCACACTACTGAGAGATCATTGGTCAAGTGGTAGCACGGGTGATAGGCAGAGGTGAATGTATGAGAAAGACGGAGAAGTTAACACCCACTGATATGATACCAATGTGAGAGAGGAAGAGTCTAAGAAGATAACTCTCCTCCAACCATCCCTCACGGACGAGGGAGAAACCCCCGAAATGGAAAGTGATTAATCTTCCAAAAATAGGCCAGGAAAACTAATTACTTCCCAAGAACAAAGAATTCTTGCTGGGAATCGAGAATTATCAGGAACCCAAACCACGTCAGGCCCCCACACCGGGTTTTGGTCGGTATCCATATAAACGAACGTCTCACAGCAGCTGATCAGTTAGTTAGTTCCAGGAGTTCCAGCAGTTGATTCGCAGTTGCAGTCAGGCTGTTGCCTCGCAGAAACTGACCGAGAAATTCCACATCCTTTCGACTTCCTGCCTAAAAGCAAGTTATATTGATGAACAACTTAAGGTACCAAAACTCACTTAAGAAATGCAAGTGTCACAAATCTATAGAAACTGGCTGGGGGAGAAACATGCTCCTGTATTGAAGACAGATAAAGATAATTTGTTATTTCTCAACATATTTGAACCTCTTGAGTTTGTTTTATTGCTTCTTTTATTTACGCTTGTGCGATATCACCTTTACCCCAGATTCAACTTGCACTACGGCCCGATGCCTGATTGATTTCGTCTACCTAAGATCAGTCACAACGTGGGTAGGTTAGACTTGAGATCAAAGTAGTTACTTAGGTAACCAGACGTTGGAAGTGATCTGGGACCGACATAGCTGGTATCAAACTGGAAACGACCAGATCGACCAAGACACAGGCTGGTGGCAGCAACAAAGAGTCGGGCTGGTGACAGCAACAAAGAGTCAACCCCAAAACGCTGGTGGAAGAAACCTTACAGCTTTGTGCCACAACTGGGAGTTGACCATGGGCCGACAGTGTCACATATTGGCGTCACATCAGAAAGGACACTTATACTTAACCTCAGAGACCCTTGAAATTTCTAGGGTGCAGAATAAGGAAAGAGTTTGGAAAATTTGATAATTACAGGACATATTGTGGGACAGGATAACTGTATAACCTACCTAATGAGCTTATGTTAATAGATGGTAGAACTGGGTTTAAGAGCATTAAACACTTTGCTTAGAGCTATAAAGTACAGGAAATTGTGGAGAGCCATGATTGCCTGTGTTCTGAAGGAACATGGCACATAAAAGGAAATGCATAATGCTTCACTTTTTTTTTTTTTTTTTTTTTTTTTTTTTTTGTCAATGAAAGCGCTTTTAGTGGGATGGGTAGTAGATATCTTATGTTCAACTCAATTTTTGTAATTGATAATGAGAATTTAAAATAATATCCTAAATTCATCCACCAAAACTATCATTCATATATAAGGTTCATATTTTATATAACATTGCTTGTAAGATCAATTTTCATTTATAGTTTTTAACATTTACATCTCTGAGTCTGGTACATACCTATACAGTAAATTTTGGAAGGAAAGAAGTTCTGAAGTATTTGTAGTGTGTAATGATTACAGTATTGTATAATTGCCTCTGCCTTCTCAACATGTGACACCACAAATGTCATAAGTGAAGATAATTTTAGTTAATAAAAGTAGGCAAACATTTGTACTAAGATATACAGAAATAAAACCCAGAGTGTCTGAAGAAAAATGAGCAGTGTAACAGGCTTAGACTTTTATTAGTTTCAGTTGTTTCAATAAATGCTCATTCTATCATTTTTCTACACTCTCTTCTGAATTTTTTTTTCTTTGTGCATTGCTGGTTTTATATGTATGCTCAGATATGTAAAATTGACATTTTTTTTCGTTCTTTTAGAATGAATATAACCTGAACTAATTTGCTATGTGAAGTGAGCAATTTCATTGAAATTCTAACTAAATTTTTTACACAAAATTTATTCAACTTGCCTTTTTCTTTTTATTCTTTGCTTTTTTAAACCGGTCCTAAAAGAAGAAAAAAAAAATGAAACTTACCAATTAAACATTTTTAGATGTGCAGTTTTCAGTCTATGAATTAAAGACTTAAAATTTTTTTTGTTTTTAACAAAGTAAATTTTGGCCACTTCTCAGTAGGAAAGGATGAAGGTAATAATGTAATTACTGAAATCTGGACCTTGCCACTATGTAAAGCTTCTTGACCAAGCAGTGGTGCTTTTTAAATACCAATGGCTACACAAGCCAATTAAAATCTGGAATTCTTGTGTTGACCTGCCAAAATTTTTAAGGGGTAAATTGGAGCTGACCTTTGACTATAGAAAAACCTGAAATATGAACAAGAGCTGGAGACTTCTAAAACCTGATCATACTTGAAGCAACTGCAAAACCTTACTCCTTAAAGTCTTGACAACCAAATTCTTGTTTTCATGACAGAATTAAGTCTTTTCATCCCAACTAGTGTAAGAAGTCATTACTAGCATTTCTATTGATATTTCATGTTTTTTTTTTATTGTTAGCCTGATCCTTTTCTCACAAATACCACTGAGCATTATTTTAGAAAAATAAGTTGTCTAGAATTATTTTTTTTTTATGCACATAAACCACCAAATTTGTGCATTCCTAATATTTAGTAAAATTCTTTTTATTTTAATAAAATTGTTTTGGTTTTAATTCTCACACTTTTAAAATTTTTTTTTTTTTTTTTTTTACAGTGAGCCTTGTCACTTGATCTCATTCTCTCCAATTTCTTTTAACTGAACTTACAAAACTATACATTAATGTTTGTTTCATAAGACTTATCAAATTCATCTTGTATATACCTCCTATGAATCTAGTGAACAGAAATTCATTTTCTCATGTAATGGATATTACAAGTACTAATGATTTCTTTAAATTATTTGTAACAAATGTTTATAACCGTGAGCATAAAATTAGTCTTCAGTTCTTTATTCTTCCTGCACTAACTGCAGCACTCATATACTAGTCGGTTAAGGATTATTGCTTTGAAATTTTGTCATCCCTTCCCTGCTCGCTTTTATTTTTCTTGCTTTCCCACTAATGAACCTAAGATTTTGACATTTCTTTTTTTGAGCTGTAATTAACTGCTGATTGTAAATTACTACTATCCTCTTTGATAAAATGCTAAGGCGGTGCAAGTCTGTAGGAAGGAAAGTGTTCTAACCATGTGTGTCAGTCTCTTGTGGTCCACTCTTAGTATATTTGCTGTACTTGATGAATAGCTTTCACCTATTCACTTTATCCTCCTACTTCATTAGTGGGTGGATTTAGATGTTTCTTCTAAATACAGATCACCTACACCAGTACACTACACAGGAACATCATATTTTATCTTTGTCTCTCATTGTGTATGATCCTATCCATGCTTGAACTTTCTATTGATGCTTCCTTTGAAAGATCGTTATTCGTTCTATACATCATTCCAGATTTTTCAAGTTCTGGTCTTTCATTTATTGCATCATATATATATATATATATATATATATATATATATATATATGCACACACTCAATCTAAAGAAGGCCACACTTAAGAGAAAATAAGTTGCTTAGATGGAAAATTCTTCTGAGTGCTGCAATCAAATCTTGCCAAAATGTTAATCTTTGTCTTGCACTTTTTTTTTTTTTCCTCTCTCCCTCAAAATATCTCTTTCCTATGAAATGCTCTTTTTCATAAGCACATATGTAGATATGTCTGAGACTATAAATTTCTTTTTAATTTAAAAGAAAACTGTTAAATCAAAACCTTTTATTTAAAATTATATAATTTCTCAAATTAATATAAAACGATGATAAATTTTAAAAGTAAAATATATAAAGATATTCAAGAACTTTTGCTTTTTCATTTATTAGGCATTAAATTACATCATCTATCATTCTACATAGTTTACCTTGACTTTCACAGTTAGCCTTAAGAATATTTAAGCATTTTTAAATTTCAAAATCTAAAGGTTTTCACTTCTGTTTATAAATATGTTGCAAAATAAAATCTTTACATTTACCTTAATAAGGTCCATCAAAGGGTGAAACCTGTTGGTAAAGTTTTTTGTATACATATATAATCAAATGGATTAAGAAATTTATTTAATATTTTCTGTTTATACATTATTTTTATAGATACAATTTAAGTAAATGCTTTTTTTTTTTTTTTTTTTTTTTTTTTTAAATAATAGTATTAATTAAATCTACCAGCTTGAATGTTTAAAAAATATGCATTCTCTGACCTGAATCAAACCTGTATTCTTATATGGAAACCGTCATTTGACCTGACATGCTGTGTCATTCGGTTGCATAGAAACGTCTGGTTAGCAAAGTATTTATAAACAGTAATTCGGACTTATACTAAATGTCACTTAACATCACAATGATAATGAATTTTAATTAGAAATGTAGATTGTGTGTTATTCTAAATGTTGTTATTTAACACTATGAAAAATAATGATTGATGTGAACACACCCATAGCTCTGCAAATAAGAACGAAAGATTTATTTGTTACTTGCGAGTCTGACTCAGTGGGACTTTTATCAGTTGTGTAATCATTTCTTGAATATTGCATTTTAATATGAAATCAAGAAGTAAAAAGTAGTTTTATTACATTTATAACTGTAGTACAGCATTGTGTATTGTTTCAACTAGAAATATTTACATCGGTAGTGACCATACCGAGGCAGTTGTTAGCCTAACACAATCCATGGCACAAGAATACTAGCCTACTTACCAGTGCCGATATACTACGGGATCTAAGGTTAACTTTTTGTAACTGTATTAGGCAATCCCCAATTTTGGGTAATTTTCAAGATTTAAATGTCAAATTATATGCAGAAATAAAATCTGATACAAATTGGAATTCAGTTGAATGATAGTATCAAGTAACATTTCTTTGTTTATCCTATCTATCTATATCTGGCCACTTGTATTTGAGGATACCTGTCTACTAGGGCGGCTAGCCAAACTCTATTGCAGATGCTTGCTCAGGCGCATTTGTATTTATTCAACACCCACAGAGCCCACCTGTGGTTTATACTGCAACTATGCTATTAATATTTAAAAAAAAAAAAAGTTCAACTATATATAGTATAGGTTTTCATTTCTATTTTTTGATGTTTGGCTGCAAATTTATTTTTTTTTTTTTTTTTTTTTTTTTTCCACATGATTCTAATTCTTCAATATGCCACATCCCTTCAGGAGATGGGTAATCATGTCTTTCCAAATCTTCCTATCCTTGTAGGCCTTAGCAATTTTTCTCCCTTCCTCTGTACTGCCATCCATTCACACAAGCTTATTGGGTAGGTGGCTTGCTGCTTTCCCCTCTCTTGCTCTCAATATGCTCAGTGAGAGTTAGCTTTTCCAAGCCAGCCTTCCTCATTGTGTTCAAAGACTTTCAGTTATCTCTTCCTGATTCTAAGTGTCCTTTTTGTTGTATTTTTCATTAAGACTTCCTCGTTGCTTACTTGCTCCTTCCAGGGAATTCTCAGTATTCTGTAGAACCACATTTGTTACCTCCAGTTTTCATTTTATCTATGAGGAAATTGTCCAGCAATCACTGCCATATAAGAGGATGGATATCGCATACCAATCCAGCACTTAGCTGCTAAGGAAATTTTATGGTTTCTCAGTACTTTAAGCTTTTGGAATGCATAACAAATGTATATACTTTATAATGATGAATCTAGCTAAAAGCAAATCACAGAAAAAAAAAAAAAATGGAAATTCTACTTGTGGAGCAAGTTATGCTTATGAAGTTCAGATTGCTGCATGGGATAGTAAGGCTTGTAATAGTAAATTATTTCAACCCTTTAGATTCTCTTAAGAATTACTTGAAAGACCCATGAAAATTTTATGTTGCATCCTTTTAATTTAGAAACATTAAATTCAGATATTTTACCACTACAGGAAAATGATTTACATAATTTATTCATTGGACAGTTTCTATATGCATAAAGGAAAAACGATCCATTAATCTTGGTTTTCAGCAACTTGATAAGGCCTTGAGCTTTTCTACTTGATTTTTTAACTTTGTAATACCATGAACATAAAAGGAAACAGCCTAGTGTTGTGGAAAGTATATTCCAATCTTATGTAGTATTGATTCACTTCATAGGATTCCAGAATAGATTTTGCACTCATTGTTATACCAGACCATCAGAGAACCTAGTAGCATCAGGGGGTTGACCTGAAATATGACCATGTAGCCACCAGGTGCAGATATGTACCTCAGATGTCAGTGATTGCCTTTTCTAGCATATAAAAAAAGAGGCTGACCCACCAGCACTTGGAATGTGCATGGCAGATGACAGGATATGTAAGCACCCACCCACGAGGGGAGATTTAATCTCTTACATCTTTGTGAGAATGTAGAATCCGTTTTGAGAAAGCCCCAAAGCTACATGGCCACTGGTTGATATTAATTAATAAAGTCAAGAGCTGAATAAATGTGATGTATGAAAGACTTAGTCTTGTTCTTAATTTGTACAAAATATATCCTCACACTTATTCAAAATAGTTCTTTTTAACTATAAATAGAATTTCTTTGCATCCTTGTAAAAACCATTAATAGATTTGTGGATAGTAAGGCTGAAGACTTGGGTTTCTTCTCTTGATTGTTACAATTAATTCTATAGATGTGAAAGATGTATTTGACTATTCTTTTTACTCCTCCCTCCCTCCTTTTTTTTTTTTTTTTTTTTTTTTTTTTTTTAAACTCTGTTCACATCCTATCATTTTACTCTTGGACATTCCTGACTTGGTTTTCACCTCCAGATAAAAATCTAAATTCTACTTAATTGGTCAAGTGTATTTGAGTCACATGAGAAAAATTCTGGTTTTAAGTAATTCTTCCTTCCAAATTGTCTGATACAAGTAATCAATCCATAACTTCAGTATTCCCCCTCACAAAAAAAATGACAAAGATTTGTTCTTTCTCACTTTAATTAAATATTCTTATTTAGACATATGGAATAATCATTCATAGAATATATTATTTTGTAAGACCCAACATGTTCCATTCATCTGAAAAGGTAGTTAAAAAAACAAAAAACAAAACAAAACAAATTAGTTGTAGGAAATGCAATATTCGATCAGCAGCAAGATATGGTTGATATGTGAATGACTAAGTAATAAATTAAATTTAAATACTAACGAAAAAATCAATTTAATAAAATATTGATTATTTACAAGCATGTCGGAATTAGTTTCAAGAAAGTTCTCTCCAAATTACGAGCTATGTATAAATAATAGCTGGCTAAGAATAATGGTGTTTCCTGTACCAAAGACTATGTATTTAAAGAAATGGTTTAGATTGCTTAAAGTTTGCATGTAGGAGCACACTATGTACACTGTTCAAAACAAGAGGAATACCATTCACTTTATTGGTAGAAAAAAATCTTTGCTAATGCAATGTGCTTGGTAGTATGGAGTGGTCGTATTCAAATAAGCACTCTATTCTGAAAATTAACCACCTTTTTGTTTTCTTTTCTATCCAATTATCTTGAGTCTAAAATAAGACCATTCACCACCACCCCCACTTCTGGAGCTTATCCAGTTGCTTTGCATTTTTCCTAATCATTTCATTAATGTCAATGACAGCTTGTCCAAAAATGAGAATTTAATTCCAGTGCAGGAAATCTTTAATTTTGTTTCTATTTTTAATTGCATTTTTCCTACTGTCTAGGCAGGAAATTTAAGCAGTTATTATTTTTTTAAATTCTTAAAATATTAAAGCATTTTTGTTTTATTGCATTAGTAACTTTATTTTTTCTTAATAGTCAATTTAAAACTCTTGCAACAGTGAAGTTTGTTCCAATATAAAATAGAAATAATGAACTGAATTTGTATAACAGGAGCAATAATGCTAATTGACAATTAATGCATTTATTCCTGCATAATTATAGGATAGAATAAAGCTAGTCACATTGAAAGCACTGTTAACTAAAGGGACATGATTCATATAAAAAAACTAAAAAGTTGCAAAACATAGCTGGATTAATGATGTTATATCACCCAAGTAATTTCCATTTCAGTAACTGTTATAGTTGGTCTATTTTCATTAGTTTTTACTTGCTGCTTAAAATTTGCAAGTCGTGTAGTTTTTTAGCATTTTTCTTTACAGCTCTCTTATAAAGTGCTTATACATTTTTAATAGGTTAATGAATGCTACCATTATAAGACCAATTTGATTAAAGTTTGTATTGTAAAAATTCAGCCTAATGGTATGAAGAATATGAAAATTTTAAAAAGTGAATGAATAGTTACTACATGAAGTGAAATCTTAACTCTTACTTTAAGAAAACAAAATGACATTCATTTTCTTCCTGTGTTTATCAATGGTTTTTTTCTATCTTTTTCAAGGTTATATTATACTAAAGTGTTTAGGATAAACAATTTAATCCAAAGTAAACTTTCTCTAATTAAGAGGTACAAGATTAACTGTCAAAAAAACTTGTTAATAAATATTTACAATGTCCTCACCTGTTAGGATCACTAATCTGTTCAGGTGTTGATAATGTGATCTGATTAAGACATTATATGAGGGGCTGGTTCATATTCTTATTAGTCTTTTTAAAAGGAGTAATGGTTTTCCCCCTTGTTTCCTGTTTAGGGTTGGCTTTCCATTTCCTTCTAAAGTCTTTTCCTTCTCTTTCACATCAGTAGCTTTTTGTATCTTAGTAGCATTATAAATAAAAATCTTAAGATGAGAAACTTGCACTCAATTCAAAATGTTGATGTACAAGTCTTTCTCGGCATGTTTATTTGTGATGAAATGGATTTACATCTACCTTTTTTATTCAAGTGTGTATCATAATCTAAAATTTATTTTGGTTCTTTTAATAAGTATACCTTTTTTAATACCTGTAACTTGTACACTTCAGTATTTATTTATTTTATTTTTTTATTTATTTTTTTTCAATGAATAAAAACAAACTGAAATGGTGGAATTTTGCCAATATATACACAAGTTCTTTGCATGTGTTTATACTCACAATGTGTAGATAGCATAATGGTTATTGGCACAATGGAATCGGCTACCAGAGTTCAAATTCTGGTCTCACCAGTTACATTTACTTTTGCAAAAATGCCCTTTTTGTTTCAGAAAATATTCAATTGAGATAATTATTTATCAGTTAAAAATCACTTTAAGCATGTCAGTGAGAAGCAGTTTTAATTTGACACAGAAGCCAGCTTATATGCCCAGAGGCAATTTTGCATTTGACCTTGTTTCGTAGGCTAAATTAAATCTCGAAACTCATTTGAATTTTTAAAGAATTTTAGAACATTTTCTTTGGAATATCTTGCCAATAAGAAATAGCATGAATAATGAAAGTAGATCAATAGACATTTTTAAATATTCTTAGCACATCTGTTTTTAAAATGCAATACTTGATATTTTTATCAGAGGATATTGGTGTTTTAAGACTTGTAAATTTTACTATCTTTTGTAAATGCAGCTTGAAGCATAAAACCTGATACTCTCAAGAACCACTTTAGAATAAATAATTCTGAAAATCTAAGGTTAAAATAATTCATAATTCATATTCCCATTTTTGTTTTTGTTTTTTTTTTACATTTGAACTGGTCCATTTTGTATATTTATAGTTGAATATGGCATCAAGTGAATAAACCTAGGCTATTTTCCAGAATCAACATTTGTCTAGTGTTAATCAACTTGCTGGAATAACCCCCAATTTCTCAAACCTTACCAGGAATACCTCAAAAGTAATTAATTCTGTTTCTGTGGAAACTACAATAGATACAGGGAGCAACATTACTGGGTTGAGCAAGTTTTCAGTCTCAACCTCCACCCCCAAATTCTACACCATTGTTATACAATTTCACTAACAGTGGACAAGAATTGGTGTTCAGCTGTCCAGAATGTGGATTATCACATCACTTTCAACTGCTAGATGCATTACCCACCACCTTGCTGTATTCACATGCAGTTTGACACTCGATGAATGAACATGAGACCAATGTATGTTAATCAGTGCAATTTTTTATAGGAGAAATTCAATAATACCTATCTGTTTTGTATACATTTTTACATCAGTAACCAGGAAAAAAAAAACTCAAAGTAGGACCTACAAGCTTCATCCATTGGAAGCCATTTTTAATATTTGATCTGAGAGTAGTTGTATACTGTCAACCCATTTCTGAATGGGTTGTGCACTGAATGGCATCCATATGAAAGTCTCCATATGAGGACAGATTGAGACTTTCATAAGTGAACAATAGCTTGCAAAATGTTTTCTTTGGTTGCAAATTAACACTTTTCTCCCTTTTTAATTTGTTCTTAAGGAGGCTCAAGAGATTTTCAGTTCTGTTTAGATCTGAGGAAAATAGTGTCCAGTCTGTTAATTTGCTATTCTTAACTATTTTCTTCAGGTAATCAGCTATTTTATATAAATCTCCTGTTTTCTAAATAGAGGCTGAAAATTGTCCTTCAAAAATTCAGCATATGCTTGGAAATTATTTTTGTCTATCTAATAAATACCAAGGTCCAACCAACTCCTCTTCATTTCCTACCCCAAACATGATCACTCCTCTGGTATTGCTGAAATCTTTGGTAGGATGCTGCTCTTTCTTTGCAACCAGTCCATCAATGGTAGCTTGATACTCATAAGTTAAAAAAAAAAAAAAAAAAAAAGTTTTCATATGCTCTTTATCCCATTCCATCTTGTCAGGACTTCAAAGATGATTAAATATCAGGTTTTATACTTTTCAACAACAGTATCCTGTGTAAAGATGATTCTGACAGTCAACTTCTTCAGGTCTTAGTTTTTAAACAATACTGATCTCTGATGCATCAGGGTCTCTACTGTATTTTATCACTGTATTTAATAGTCCCTGTGATGCATTTTAAAAAAGTGCTGCCTTATCAAAGTTGTTTAATGATAGAAATCCATTTACAACCCATAATTTAATCATTTTTCAGTGATTACCTTATATGATTTTGTTTTTGTTATGCCATAAGTTGGTCTCTGTAATATTGGCAATAAAATAGCAATAATATTGCATAATTTGGTTTGCATCTGACATTCATTTGCATAGCCATTTAATCTGTTCAAGAATATACTTACAATACACAAAAGATGTGTGCATGTTCACACCCCCACATGTGCTTACAAATGCATCATTTCCAATATAATTGTTTTCTGATTGTATATTTTTGACTATATATTTTTGTATTTTCACTATAATTATTACTTTTCATTGATTTTCTTTTACACGCACACATGCACACTAAATTAAAGTTACACTCTGATGGCTCATGTGAGCCGAAAGTTTAAAATTGACAGCCAATATAATAAAGAAATATCCAAATGTTGGAGAGTTTATTTTATCTTGAAACTAAAGCATTATATGACACTTGGAAAGGCTAATGATAAAACACATTTATCTGTCATATTTAACAATGTTAGAAAATGTATGATGCCAACATCAATATATATAAATTAAAATTAGATATTTAAAATTTATGAAAATATGAGTTCTGTCAAAGTATGACACTTGAGATATATATATGTGTGTGTGTGTGTGTGTGTGTGTGTCTTAAATGTCATTTTGACAGAACTCCATTATTTATCAGTAATGTTCAATCATTACAAAATTCTCTATCATAACTTTTTTTTTTTTTTTTTTTTTTTTTTTCTCCTTAAATTGAGTCGTTTCACTTAAACCTCAATTTGATCTGAAAGTGATAATTCCTTATTTTGGCAAGTTAATTGTTGGGTAAATATAACTGGAATCTGAATTAATTTCATATGAACCAATAGCCTAGTGGAAAGCATTGGTTTGTGAATTTGGTTACTTTAATAATTGTTAGTTCAATTCTTGGGCCAGGCAGTGTGTACTTGAACAGGGTGAGCAATAACTGAGCGTTACTAAAAATAAGAACTAGACGATGTTCCTAGACATGGGCAATGAAGCGAGAAGAGTGTACCCCTGTAGGTTAAATAAAGGGTTCAATTTAGAATTTCCTGTAGGTTACCCAGATTTATATTCACTTGAAGGCTGGAGAGAACAGTAGCTGAAACAGCATAACAAAGATGAGGACAATAGTCCAAATGCAAATAGTGTAAATAACTCCTTGTCTCAGAAATCGGGCAATGTAAGTTTCATAAAGATTTTTTAATAAAAAGTATTAAATTCTTGTATTTAAATTTTTAAAATACAGTAATTGATACAGGAATTCCTACCTCTGTAGATTTGATAAATAAATTGCTATTTATATAAATACTTATTCTAAACATCTGAATAAGTGAGAACAGACTATGGTTCTTCTGACCAATTATCAGTAATATTTATTATCTGAAAAATGATCTTGAGAAACATCAGAAAATATTGTCATTGCATATAATTATTAGAAAGTTGCTTCCTTCAATGAAAATCTTTTTAATTAAACATTATTCAGTATATAACTTGATTTATAAGTAGAATAGTTCTTTAAAATTAACATTTAAAAAGGTGTTTTATATTATTTGATATAAGTTTCCTTGGTTGCCTTATCTATGCTTTATTTTATATTCTGCATTTTAATTTCATCTTTTGTAAATAATTTTTTTTTATTTTATTTATATTTTTTTTTATTTTTTTTTTTTTTTTTTATAGCTACATTCCGTCTCTATTGTGGGGAAAAAATGGACATATCCAAACTCTGGTGTGTGGTGTCCGTAGACGAAATCAAAATGTACATGACCTCAAAGAGAGGAAAGAGCTGACCATGGAGGATGGCGCCACAGTGACCTTTGATGTATTTGAGCCAACTCGACCACACCCAAAAGGAGGAGGTTGGCATTGTTTGTTTGTGTTTAGGGTTCTTGTCATTGTATTTTCTTTCATAGAAAATGTCTGATATCTGTATATGTACATTAATCATAGCAAGTTTAATACTTGAAAACTATTAAAAAAAAAAAAAGAAAAACTCTTGCAAAAAGTTTTTAAATTAATGTAGACATCTATTAGTAAAAATTTTATGAAAGAAAATTAATTTCTGTATTTACTGTCCTGAAATTTAAATATTAATTTATACACTTAAAAAGAAAAAGAAGCTTCCTCAGAAACTTATCTGTGAATATTTTCCCATATTTTCATATATCAAGAGTAGAAAGACACCTTCTCTTATGAAACAGGTAAGAAGTAATTATAGAAGGATAGAAGAACAAGGTATTTGTGCTACTGAAATTTTTTTTCCCAATTCAGTGTTACTGGAAATTTTCTGATAAAATCTGGTTTTAATTTTTCTTCAGAAATTTGACATAACATTTAAATATCACATTCCATCTCGCTTCTAAGTTTTTTTTTTTTTTTTTTTTTTTTTTTTTATACTAATGCAAGGTGGAGATGAATTCTTTTCCATGAAAAAAATATTTTGTGTGCATGGAATATATTAGTGGTCACTTGAGTCCTCAAGCTATTCATACTGTAAACCAACAATTGTCATGTCTATTTCAAACAAGTAATGTCTCGGCAGAACATTTGTATATTTTTATGAATAGCTAACAAATTTCTGTCCAAACTATTGGGAATAATCTTTAAAATTTGTAATGGTTTTAATTTACTATTTTTCAAGATACATAACACTGTTACAATTGCATAACTTAAATTTTTTAGCTTAAATTTTGTGCTTCATGAACAAAATTTAATGAGGCCAACTTGGCCTTATTGAACATTTTCTTATCTAGTGAAACAAATGAACTGTAACACAAAGCTTGAACAGTAAATGCTATTTACTAAACGGCTATAAATATAAATTTTTCGTTTTTTTTATTCTTGTATTTAGTCAATTCGTTACACTACAGTTTCTGTGGAAATCAAAAATTTAATACTTTTATCAGTATTCCCTTCAATGTAGAAAGGAAAAAAACTAAATTTCATGTATAACATGTAATAAATTAACTCCACTAATATTTAATTAAAGTTATTTTAATTATAAATTAGAATATTACTCTTTATTAATAAATATTCTTTGAATATTTTCAACAAATCTCAATAACATTAACTAGTACTACTAATTATTTAGTCTGAATGACACAAAATATCACAAAAGACCTTGCATTCATTAAATTAAAATTTCAAAGATAACTTAAAAATATAGTGGCATACATTTCTTATGCCATAGGCTTTGCACTCAAATACTAGATGTGCTTGAGGTTTGATTACAAGTTGTAAGTAAATGAATTCCAGTATTTGTATAATAATAATAATGACTTTAAAAAAGTGCAAGTAAATCAATGCCATTTTGTTATAAAGTGAGTTTCTTGTCTGTTATGTCCGACATTGTTAAACTTGTGCAACTTATGACTCTCTCTCATATATACATACACACACACACATATATATATATATATATATATATATATATATATATATATAGTAAATGTTGTACAATATGGTAAGGGTATGTTGAGGTTGGAGGTAACATTAACTGATTGCTCTATCAAGAATTATGAAGCTAATAGGCAGAGAAGAGAGACTGAAGGTAACTGTAGCAAAGGAGTCAAATTCAATATGGAGTGTAAGGGACGCAACTCTTTCCGTAGGAAAATGTCTGACACAACGCAAAGCAATGTATACCAAACACGGGTGTAATGGCTTCTGCCAATTTCTCCAAGCGACCTGCTTTTATGGAGCCCAGACACACCTCATTAGCATGCGTGTAACGCGACCTTGCGAGTCTGCACGAGACAGTGAATATTAAAAAGTCATGGACGCCATCTTGGACCCTTTCTTTTCGCAACCCACAGGCCAGACAGACGCAAGGACGTTTGGGAGGTAAGCCAGTTCTATTTTCCCCACAGTAACAAAATAACACTGCCTCAGAGACCACAGCAATTTTAGGAACAAAATGCCTACTGAACCAATTTCACAAGACAGTGTCTTGCCAAATGCACACTGCTGATTACTCATTTTCTCATCACTTTTATTGGCATGAAGCAGCTTACAAAGACCCAGATCTTGACCATTTGCAAAGAGGCCCATATCTATATATGCCAAGCTGTTCACTGCTAACAAGGGAAAACCTGGATGTAATGAATGTTGACAGATATAGCCACATATGACTTGGTCTCTTTTGCATCTGTACCAACTCGCATTTCACAGATATGACAGCTTGGACAGGTCTGTTCCATCAAATTCTTCTTTGTAGAGGTGTCTGGTTCATGTTCCTCAATCTTGTCCCCTTGTGATTCTTTTTGCATAGGATAATCTGGCTTATCCACACTGATGCGGATTTCCTCACTTTAGTACATATCTTCACTACTTGTTGAAGATTGCAAGCTCTGGAAAGGACAAATGTCCCTGACGTGGCATAGTATTCCATCCACCATGACTGATTGTGGACTAACAAGTTCAGTAATTTGCTCCTTTCCAATAGCCGTTGTACAACAATTGTTTGGTGTCTTTATCCACACATAGTCTCCCACCTTGTACACTATCACAGAGATCATTGGACACACTGAATCAATCCCTTTCAGCTAAATCTTGTATATGTAGATTTGATTTGCAGGCCCAGTCACTGATGTGGTACCATCTTTGGGGGTGACATTGTACCAGTAGGTGGTCAAATAAGTCTTGGCGGTGTAATGGCCACCACACAAAAAACATGACTAATCACAATCTCTTAGTCTCAGGTAATGGCTACCATGGTAGTGCATGATGTTACTGTTCACTCTGTCTGCACTTTTGCCAATGGACTGATGCAGGATCTATTGTTGTGCACTCTACATAGGTTCAAATTGCTGACTTTACTATGACCTTTGATACAGAAGGACAAACTCACCTCACAATATGTATGCCACACTCTGGAATACTCATTGCATCAATGTATTTCCATTATCTGACAGGGACTCCTTATGTCCAAGAAAGTAGCACGCCTGCTGCAGTGGTTCAGCATCCTTGTTGGCCATATCAAGCCACTTTTGGGGTACACGTGTCACCTTGTATGCCAAGTTTTTGTTTGACGCAACCAGCTCCACATCAACAGACCACTGGTATTCTTGGACCATTTATTTCATTGTGCTCAACCTTCATCATGCCAGCATCTCACTCACTGCTTTGGTACATACTTGAGATTTGCCTATGATGGTGTCAAAGCCAGTGGTACACACACAAGGAATCTGTTTTTATGTGCAAACTCTTTGCCTGTCACTGGAGGGCCAAATTAAGGCCTTTAATTGCAGCATCTATATCAACCAAGTTGATATGTTGGGCATCGTTTGTTGACCAAAGCCAGCATGTCCTCCAATGTCCTATCTTTTTCTAGCATCACTCCTGTCACTAGGTAGCTTGCATCGACCCATACATTGATTGCAGATTTGTTCACACACCACTTGCCACAGTAGGATCTTCTTGTCACACTCTATTCAAGGTTTCCTTCACCATCTGCTTGAAGGGGATACTGTCAATTTGGTCATTCTATCCCTTTGTGACTGTTTGTCTGCCGCTTGATGAACACAGTTACCACATGCAACCATCCACACATGGAGAGATGCTCCACCAGCAACGTAAGAAGACATTCTTCTGAGTCCAGACATTGAGGATTGGGCTTACCCATGTCCATTGCAGTGTTACACTCCTCCCTGACTTCCAGTCCAAACATTTGTAAATGGGCAAGATGGACTCAACACAATGAATCAACTTTCCTTGCAGTAGATGCAGCTATTGATTCAATGTAGTTGTTCCACTTTAAGTCAGTTGCATAACTGGGCTAGCACCACACTTGCTGTCCACTTCCATTTTGCAGTCCAGATCCTTTGCACTCAGCAATAGTGAGACCCCAGTCTGAACCATCAAATACAGAGATGAGCATCAGGTTGAACATGCAATCCACCATGAGCCAAATAGCTTTTAAAATACAGCAAGGGTTTATTGAGATTGGGGAAAAATACTAACCAATTGTCCTCCAAGGACTATGAGGTGAATAGACAAAGAAAAGACAGGAGATAACAAAACATTTCCTCAGAAACTACAGCAACTTGAGAAGGAACAAAATACAAGATAGTCTTACCAACTGCTGATTGCTGGTTTTCCCATTACTTTTATTGGTATGAGGCAGCTTACAAACACCCGAATCTTGACCAGTTGCTGAGAGCCAATATCTAGATATGCTAAACTGTCCTGCTTCTAATGGAGTGGCGGGAGACTGGATGTAATTAGTATTGACAGACATGACTGCATGCAACTCCAGGCCTCTTTTGCATTTGAACCAATGCATGTTTGCCACAAATGAAAGATTAACTTTCAACAGAATTAAATCATTTTTCAGATGTTCTATGGCTTGAGAACATTTGTCTTCCTCAATTTTTCAGGTTCAGTGAGACACCTGCATGTTGCTTCAGAATGAAAAAAAAAATTATTATATAAGATATTAGAGGAATTTTCTATGAAACTAAAGTACTTGGCATTTGTTTTAAATGAAGTGCTTATTTCTTATGAAAATATATACCTTTTTGCTTTTAATATACTTGTACATTGCCTATTCTCTGTAAATGCATTGATTTTTGCTATAGAAAATCCTTTTATATCTATTTAATGGAATTAATGCATTAAAGAAAAAATATATATTTCCTAATAGTCATTTTGTCTATTAAATAAATTTAAATAAACTTTTGGTCATGTAAGTTAGCCAACATATTTAAAATATTGAAGTCAACCATTGAAAATCCTTTGTACAAATTGTCTTCAGTTTAAGTTAAAAAAATAATGAGTCATATAAGTTGTCCAATGTTCAAAAGTCCTTGGGTGGGGTCACTTTAATTAAAAAAAAAAAAAAAAAAAAAAAAAAAATTCTATAAAGAGAAATAATCATATTTGTCCTGAGACAATGTCCTGTTAGATACTCAGTGTGTATCCACAGATTTATTAAATTGTAATTTGATACTTAAATTCTTCTTCGAGTATGGTATCCTAAACTACATGTAAATTAATTTTATTAGAAAAATCTTTACTTTGCCCAAATACCATTGGTGAGCTAGAGTTGTTCCTGATGTTTGCTTCCTACATTCTCACAATATATTGACTTTTTGTGAATTTATTTTTACTACCATACATTAAGCATCCATTTAGCTAAAAAAAAAAAATTCTAATTCTTCAATTTGAGATCTCTCTGTTATAGAGTAGGTAAGGAGATATCAGTTTCAAAAACTGAGAATTCAAACCAAATTGTTAAAATACTGATTTCAACAGGAACTGATAATCCTAGTTACACTTTCTTTCCTTAGCAATGAGTAAGGTAAACCTCTAACATTTGGTTATTATATATTTTTCCTTTTTTTTTTTTTTTTTTTTTTTTTTTTTCTTTTTTTTTTCTTTAGCTCTGATTCCTGCTTGTCATTAGTGTATAACTGAAAATCAGCTCTTTGACCATTTACAACTTCATTGCTTTTTTTCTTTTCTCTGTATTTTTAATGTAAGCTGAAAAAATTGCAAAGCATTTTCATTGTCTCGATTCTTTGAAAAGATTTTCTTCAACAGGATAAAACTTCTCTACTTAAGATCCTTAATTTGATTTTTATTTTTCTTAGTTTTCTAATGTTTATTCATTTCTTCAAAATGATAGAATTTTTAGGATTGTCTTTTTTCCTCTTTTTTTTTTTTTTTTT